>JAWWEM010008613.1:0-16981 GCA_035582935.1 Ormyrus thymus | reverse complement strand
CGGATCGAGGGGCGATGATTGTTCCAGCGCCTTGGCCTGCCGCGATCGGCGTCGCGACGTAATTGCGTTATTACGGCGGAGCCATTACGTCCGAGAGCCGCGCGCAACAGCCGCCGGCATTCTGCTCAATGTCAAGCGTCCCGCATCTCGGCGGAATCCGGATCCGAGCATTCCTTCGGACTTTCATTAGGCGGATTAATAGAGCGATTTGTGTTGAATTTTTTGCCGATTTCGCTCGCAGCAGCTTTGTTCCACGGCGCGCGCGCGCTGCTTTGAAATTTAAAGCAGCGCGGTTATGACTCGTTGCGCGCGCGTTAGAAACTACTTAATTTAACGATCGGCATTAAACTCTGCGATAAATGCGCGCGAACGTGAATTTCATTTTTGAGAGGCAAAAAAATTTATCGCGCGATGGAAATCGAGAGGAGGTAAGGCGCATCAGTAGTAAAAGCCGGGCTTGGGTAAGACGCTATCGTTTTAAGTTTGTCTTGTTACCGGGTTTAATGGTAATTGGTAGATCGTACAAAGTTAATTTAATTTTTTAATTTGCCGGTTTCGATGAAGCAATGAAAACGGGAAGTCGAGAAATTCATTGTGCCCAAGTACACCTGCTGTGGAAATAATCATTTCATTTCAAGAAAATTGTGAAATAAATATTATTTATGGATCAGCTTACATTGGAACACTTATTTATTTTTAGCTATAAAATTTACCTTTAGCATTTATTTCTATTGTTTCTCTATCTGAATCGAGGTTACTATTTTAGAGAGTCCTTACATATTTTATACTCCAGGCAGCTAAGAAACTTCTTGGAAGAAGCATAATTAAAGTAAAAAAAAAATCAGCTACATTTCGTCTCAAACTTAACGTATGTACCAGTAATTCTCCTAATTAATAAACTCCGCCGATCACTGCATACCGAATCGATCACTTTACGTAACGAAAATGACGTCTCCCAGGCGACCTGCGCTTATCGGCCTGCTTTGCATGCTCTTATCTCCCGCCTCAATGCAACACCGAATCCGCCGCGCAAGCGCCGGCATCGCGAGATCTGCTCTTGCGACTCGTTTCCGGCTCCGGGGGAATGCGCGGCGCGCGCGCGCGCGCACGTAATAAAGAACGTCCGTGAAAAAAGCCGTCACGTGCGCGCCCGTGAAACTCGGCCGGCGGCGGCTCTCCTCTTTCCCTCGCCATGTACGGCTCAGGTGCATGCGCGGGATGCTGCGCGCGACTCGACGTAATCGATTGCGCAACGGCGACTGGACGTCCGTTAGTCGTCGGATTGACTATGCATCGATCGATCGCTTTTAACGTAGATGTGCGCAGCGCGGTTCAACGCTTTTTTTCCTCCTCTCCTCTTTTTTCGCCCGCTAATTGCGCGCGCGTTAACGGCGCGCGCGCGACTCCCGCGAAAGAATTAATGCCGACGCGTTCGTGCGTCACTCCTTTTTTTTTTTTTTTCATGAATAAATGCCGGCGATAGGGAGAATCGAGCAGGATTAAGCGATTCTTTTGTAATTGTAATGAGGCTCGATGCTCTATGAGGTAAGAGCGATGAAAATTTTATCAGATTTTATGAAAATTTGCTGGTAACGAGCTTGCACGCGCTGGAAATTAATTTGTTAATCCGAACGTTTCATTGAATATTTTATCGGAGATGGACTAAACTTCGTTGCTAATTCGCCGATAACCTGCGGAACATTTGCAAATTCATGATATGCAGCGCAATTTCGATTTCAACAGCTCTTATTGATTTTTAAAGGGAAATCGGCTGGATCTTGATTAAAAAGTCGTAAAAGCGTAATCGCCGCGTCGAAACTACCGGGCTGCATAATGAATCCGATCGGCGATGAAATTATTTCAGAGCGGGAAAACACACAGCGGAGCTCGTAACGCTCGCCCGCGCGGGTCAATCAAATCGCGGACGTGCATTAGTCGCTCGACCGGTTCCAGTCGGCAGGCTTATTTTAGCGCAGACCGGTTGAGCGCTCTCGCGAAAATTTTAAGCGCGCCTCGGCATTGACAAGGCGGAAGCGGCAAGTGGTACTGCTTCGCGGAGTCGGCATTGCGCCGAGCGGCTTTTCTCACGCGCCCCGAGTGATCCTTGATTATTAACCTTACCCGCTCCTAATTATAAGGTTTTTCAGAGCCTAGCCGGCCGCGCGGTCGGTGGCAATGATCATTTTCCAATAGCTGCCCAGGAAGGTTAAGCCAGCGGTGAATTAGCCTGAATTTCCTAAAATCAGAAGGAAGGACGACTTGAGGCCAGGCGGCAGGAGAAACGTCGCTCGGCTTTTCTCACGGCTTCGCGATTTCGAGAAGGAGCGACGCATTGTGCGGGGCTCTTTTTCCCCGAGCGACCGATGCAGCCGGATTCTGGTGCGAGAGCCGATAAGGCGCGGCGAGCGTTTGTGACGGAGCGGTGAGAATATGTCGTTAAGCGAGACCGCCGCGTGGAAGAGAGGATTAAGCCAAGTGCTTGGTAATAGCTGATACAGCGTGCGCGTAAGCCGTCGTTTATTAAAACTGTTATGGGCTTTGTTACTGTTACGGTATGAAATACAGTGCAGTTTTACGGCTTTAATCTGTATTAGCGCTTTGAAATATGCTGATGGGGTTAAAAATTGGGCAAACGAGGGGTTTGCAACTCTCTTAGAGAAGCGAGTTTTTAATTAAAGAATGTCTATTAGAGGCTTAACTTGTGCATTTCTAATTTTCAATACCAAATTTTATGTGTATTAAAACGTTTTATGAAACCAGTACAAGATACGAGAGTTCTAATAAAGGGTTAAAGCATATGAATCAGTTATATAGGTAAATAAATTTAATTACGGGCAAATGAGTACAGGTGCAAAACAGTTAGCATAAACTTATTAACATAAAATGTTTTATTATCAAAGCTGATTAACTGCCTTATTTAGAAACAATCAATGATTACTTTCGGTATATATGTCTTTAAATCGGAAAATGTTAAGCAAAAATAAAAAAATTTATTTATAAGTAATCAAGATTACTAATTAATAATGTTTATATACTGCGACTTTTTATGACTTTTTTTAATGACATAATGAGGAATAATATCTCATTGAATGAAAATTATTGCGCAGAAAGACGTTACAAAATGACCCATTTTTTCAAGGTTAATTACATCTATATAATTACAAGAGATAAAGTAATCAAAATGAAATAAAACAGTAAAGTCTTCACTTTTCATAAGTCATCTTGGATTTTCCACATACAAAGAATGTATTTCACTTTGCACCTGGAAAACGTTTTTCCTACTTGCTTGTAAGCGCACTTTTTCCGCATCTTTGAGACCTTTCAAACGGAAAGTTTCACACGTGCATTAATATCGCTGAAACAGATAATAAAGACTACTTAGGCTAATAAGAACACGAGTGCCCGTTGATTTCTAATAGTTTTTTTTTTTTTTTTTTCAACGCAAAGCTCTCGTAAGTCAATCGAGCGAACTCTAAATTTATGTTATCGCCAGCTGATTTACCGACCAAATATAAAAGACAGGAATCGAATGAAACTCGATCTTGAACTACTCGCCGCGGCGGAATGAATCATTAGCGCGCGCCGCCGCGGCGAGCGTAACTCCTTGCTAATTGATATAATGCATTAATTAAGCCTGATTAATTGTATCGACGTTAAGAGACTGCAGGTCCCTTACGTTGTGCACTCGCTGCTGCGATTCTTACGTCGCGTTTAACCTCTCTCTCTCTCTCTCTCTCTCCCTCTCTCAAAATCTACGAGTGCACGAGTGCAGTCTTAATTAAGATGAGAACTTTTCTATCTTAATTGAAATCGTGTGATTTAGGGTGATGCGGTTATTATTTACAGTACGTTTGTCGCACTCGTCATCCGTTAAATCGCACTTTATGATCTGAATATAATTAAAGGAACTTAGATTCTTTTGCGTTATTAAGGAGATATGTCAAGACCTTTATCTCAAGACACTTACTTTTTAAGCTGCTTGTCAGTGCAAATTTTTTGTCTTAAATCAGCGTGACTTTCGAGTAACTCGGGTGGTTCATTAAACTGTACGTGTAATTAAAAGTGTATTTACTTTTGCATTGCCTGTGCACCTTATACAACTGAATATCATTCTGATGTTCAAAGAATCTATAAGTTCAGATTAATAAATGTTATCATCGCGTGTGCTAATACTAAAATTATCCTCCAGGTCTTCAAAAACCCCATTATCAATGCCAAGCGAAGCAGTAAAATTTGGAAAACTCATCACGTCGCGTCCAATTAAAACGAGCCGCAGCGCCAAAGAGCATTAAAAATCGCCAGAATCTAGAAAAAAAAAAAAAAAAAAGAGAGAGAGGACTGCGCGGCCGAGATTTTCCGATACTACATAACCCGAGGCTGCTCGTTACGGCGCGCGTAATTGCGGAGCCAGGGCGATCGGAAGCCGATCTGCATGGTCCTCACTCTCTCCGTCTTTCCTCCCGGGTCTCGCGGGACAAGCGGCGAGGGCAAGAGAGCAGCCTCGACTAATTGAGCCTCCGAACGAGCGCGCGCGCGCGCGCCGGCTTCCGATAATAAACCGGCAATTAACGCCGATGCGTCACGCCGCGAGCCCCGCGGAGAGGCTGTTCACGTCCGTGAGCTGAATCCCGAGGCGGAAGCTGGGAAAATGTCCACTTCCGCCGACTGTGTCTCTTTGCATTCACCCGGGCATCTGACGATAACGCGCCGATGGCGGAGCTTTTCCGCGCCGGGAGTCCCCCTGCCCCTCCGCGGGCTGCCTCGATTACCGGGCGAGTGATTGATGGCCCCCTCCCGCGTTATTGTTTCGCGATTTTTATCGGGCCTCATTGTTCGTGGGTTAAGAGGCTGCTGCACTGCGGTTTTACCGCGGGAGGCGTAATTGCAATTAAGGCTTTTCCATTATTTTTAATAATAAGAAGCCGACGACCTTTACGGTTTAAGTGGACTAATTCTTTTGTTCGAATTGGGTCAGGAAAGTTTCATTTCAAAAGCTGGTGATGGAATTTTTAAATAACGAGGATTGAATAACCGAAGGTTGGGAAATCGTTAGAAATTTTATAGTTTCATTTTCAGGGTTGAAGCAATTGTTATGATCAGTACAGCCTTATTTTATTATTAAAAATTAAATTCTCGCAGATTCATTTGTCGATTCAACAAAGAAGATTTGGGCGCGAGCTGCATGATTTTCAAAATTAATCTCTGGTGCATCGTGGAGACGAAACTCGCGTAAAAGGTTTTACGTCCAAAAAGGTTTTCCCGAAGAGCAGAGAAAATTATTCGTAAAGATTTATACTCAAAAGAATGACTTATGTAAGTACATAAGCAAGGATAATGCGTTCGCAATTTTTTTCAATATTCGTGCATCATAAAAATTTAACGCTTCCGAGTATTTCGTTCCACGATTCATCGGTTTTTATTCAAGCCATAATAGAATTCCAATAACAGTGACGATTAAGAATAATAACTATTCTTTAAATGCGTACTTATTAATTACATAACGCGCGAACAAAGTGAAAAACGTGATAATCCGCGGCGGCATCATTTTTAGGCGCTGCACACGTATTTACGAGGGCCGTTTAGCAGCGAGCTTTCTTGCCGTTTATTCGGCACGTGCTTTACTTTCAATGTGTAACTATAATTACAAGTAATAAAATATCTCGTCAGTTTCTGAAAAGTTGAGTTTCTTGCCGCGCGGCAGAAAGACTGTCTGGAGCGGACAAAGTGAATGTCAGCCCCGCGCCGGTCGAGTAAGGCGTTCGAAAAAATTAGTTAGCGGAGCTACTTACGATAGCTTTCCTTGCCTGCCTCAACACGATTGACCTGACTTTTCGACAAAAATCATATTTACGATTTCACGAGGCGTTATTGTATTTTTGTAACGTGGCTGAGATTAAACTTTCAGATACAAAGCGCTTTATTCGCGGCATTTTGTAATGGGAAATCAATATTGGATGTGTAATTTATGATATTTTCAATTTTATTTTGGCAAGAAAGAAAATGTTACATAATATTTATTTATTAATAAATAATTTTGCCTAATTTCTTAATATAGTCAGCATAAACATAAATACTAAGTTTATAAAAAATAAAATTACTTTCGTCATCTTTCACTAAATTCATCGCATTAATAAATTCAAGTAAAGACGACACTCGTATAATTTACACATCCATTACATAAGTCAATTAAGAATTTTATTTACCCCTCTTTACGAAACATCCATCAATTAACCAATAAGTGCATTCCTTCTGCGTCGCACACTTCGCGCTGAATTTCTTCAAGGAAAATCCCGTCAACAGCGTATTAGCCACCAGAGGAGCTACAGACATATCCATATAATTATTGGCTTCGCGGCTGGAAGCCAACGCCGCGCGTCCCGTAATAAATTCAAGCACTTAGCTCGCGTCGCGCACTGCAGCGAAGCTGTAAAGATCGCGACGTGACGTCGTTTTACCGTGACAACCTAATTTCTCCCGACTTGCTCTCGTTTTTTTCGCCGCCGGTGTCGCCGCGGCGCTGTTTTGCGGAAGCCGAGCGCCGCCGCGGGCATTATGTCATTTATTAAAGGCATGTAAATACTCGCCGCGAGACGAATTCGAGGCTTGGAAGGAAATTCGCTGTTGATCTCCCGAGTCCTGCGTGCCGAGCATAACAATGGGGAGGATTTTTTGTTGGAAAAAAGATTTAGTTTCTAATTTTCTTTTTGCTCCCGCGCCGATTTTCTTACGTGCCGTAATCGTGATTGAATTCACTCGATCAATAATGGCATTTTTTTAGGATTGTTTTTTCAAGGTTGGATTAATAGAATTTCATATTGTAGTTTATTTTCTATATCCTCTCGGGTTTCGTGCTTGAATATAAAAATTAAATTGATTTCAGATCTATCGCGTAATTTATTTTCAGAATCAACTTTATACGGATGTACTTCAATCATAATTGAGTCTGACATCATAAGCGTGATTGCTGGTGCACTAAAAACTTATATGCTTTCTTTTAAAGTATATGTAGGCGTTTGAAATGGCAAAATTTTTTACTCATTAAAACCGATTGAAAAGATTAGGTGATGAAACAAATGCATTTTCACGAGTTTTAATTTTTTATTTTTTATCAAAGGGTATTTCGCAGACAGGTAAAATGCCCTCAACTTTTTTTTCTTTTTAATAGTTTGAATATACGTCTTGGGTAATAAAAGAGTGGGTAACACCGTTTGATATACCTTTTTTAGTAATTTTTTGGAAATTATCAGAGCCTATTATCCTTCAGAAAAAAATTCTTAAAGTTTTTACATTGGATTTTAATCTCAAAATAAAAGCAGTACATCAAATTTTATATTTTCAGTTTTTTTATCGTATTAAATACTATTTTCATAAATTTTTACAGATTTTTTGATTTGGTGCTCCGTGCTGAAAAAAATTTTGCTTTTTTTTTATTTTTTACCAATGTGTGAGTTCGGCGGTAAGCCGTGTACTAACTGGACTTGTCGAAATCCCAGATAACACCTTTGTATACATAAACATACTATACGTTCAAACTATAAATTCAAATCTTCTACAATCTTTCCTTATACTCATATAAACATAAATACATAATTAATTGTTAAATTGCAACAGTTTATTTCAATAAAATTCATTTATTTGTGTATACATTTATTTATGTAAGGAGGCTGATCGGTCAACTAATAGTAACGCGGCGCGGGATTTAAGTCATGCGGAGTGCGCTCGCGCACCAGGTCCAAACTTCGGAGCTATCGTTTCGATGATCTTCGTCGGCAAAACAAATTTTGATTTGTGGGCAACTTTCATAAAATTGCATTTGGTATAACTTATATTCAATTACTTATGACGTCATGCAATTATAGCTACCATTGTTAATAAAATTGATCAGCAGACGGATGTCTTTAATCACGAGCAATTGTACGTTAGCAATGTCTAGAGTTCGATTTTGGGATTCTCTTAAAATTTATCTTGGAAAGCAAAGACAAGGTGTAAAAGTTATAAATTATGTATATAAAGAATTATATTTATAATTTATTTTAAAATTTTTATAGTTTGTTTTATTACAATTGAATATAGTATTTTTTAATTATGATATGTAATTACTTACCCATTTAATAATTAATCAAGAAAAAAATTCTTTTATACTATATAATTCAAAACGGGCAAGGAAATAACGGCGCGCGCTGGATTTCTAGTTACTTTAAAATATATAGCTCCTACGCGTATAAATTAAGTATCGCGAAAAATCTGGATCTAAAAATGAAATCCCCATCTGTAAGCGCGTTAGTTCAAAGATTTTCACTTTATCAGTCGGCAGATAATGCGCCGCGATTAAACTTTTCTACCGATCATTACAAGGAAATATGGATTGTTTGACTTCCTTCGTAGATGGCTAACTATATGCACACCGACTAGTAATGCGATCACGGTGGGCTCGAATTTTTTTCCCGCTTAACGATCGTATCACGAGATCTGAAAGTGCGCCGGCATTACTCTGCCTCGCTGATTTTATCGGTAATGGAATGCGAAGCCGAGCAAAGCTTGCAGTTTTAAGATTAAGCGGCACTCGGCAGCAGCGCGGCGAGGGTGTCGGCTTTCAGAATAATTGCAAAATCATTTCTTTTCTCGGTAAAATTTCACCGGATAAACGCTTCCCGTCAATGGGCAGCGAACGAGGTGTACGAGCAATCTGTGCGCGTAAGGATATGCTGCTGCACCTTGTCAAACAGTGATGTATGCTCAC
Source organism: Ormyrus thymus (assembly GCA_035582935.1). Taxonomy (NCBI): domain Eukaryota; kingdom Metazoa; phylum Arthropoda; class Insecta; order Hymenoptera; family Ormyridae; genus Ormyrus; species Ormyrus thymus. The sequence continues at coordinate 8,241 of JAWWEM010008613.1, read as the reverse complement.
TTTAGAACGGACAGTAGCGAAGTCTATGTTTTAGCGGGCGAAGCAGCAGAAGGATAAGGCTTGGGTGTCTGACTGGGTAAAGGTATTATTTACTGAGGCAAGTCACGCGACGGAATGAGTTACCTTCCGCGGAGATCCAATTACCGACGTACTTGCGCTTACCACAAGATGGCAACAGTTTCGATTAGAACATTCACTTTCGCAATCGTAGGCTTTTTTAATTTTCATTAATTGCATTTCTTGTATCGTTGGTTATTATTATTAGTTGTTTGTTTTAAGTAAATTTTTAAATTCAGATATATTTGTAGTGCTTTTAATACATGAAGCAAACTTTGTTACTAAAATTTAAGATACTTTGATTAATTCTCAAAAATGCAATTGTTTAGTTACATAGCATTAATTATTGTGAGCCGCAGGCAAAACTTTTTCATTTTTTGCCCAATTCACAGGAAGGATTTTTATTATTTCTAAAATGCACTTTTCTATTCTAACAATATAACATCGCCACCAGGAATTAATGAACGAGTGCACAACTACGCCCGGCATCCTTTACAGGTATTTCCCGGATGCCAGTTCAATAATCATCGAGTGCAAGTACGCGAAATTGCGGCGACACACGCGCTTCCGTTAAAAATCTATTGCCCCGTAAAAAGTTGCATTAAAACCGAGGCTGCGCAACTTTTGCACGGCAGCCGCGTTATTTACATATTTTCATTGCAAGGCTGAGCAAGCGCATTTGTCTAAATTACACGCTCGATTTAATGGCTAATATTTTTGATTATTGGTATCGGGTTTTATGGCCGTCTTTACCCTGAGCATGCGTGGTCACGTAATATTTTACAAGGATAATTGTGTATGAAACGGTCACGCCTTGGCATTCGATTTGTTTTGGGCGGCTGTTAGGCGAATATACGCTTTGATTTAGTTGATCCGACCCGATGTTAAGGACACATTTCTTTAAAAGAAACTTCCCAGATTTAGCTCAAGGCTTCCTGATTTTCTCAGCACTTCTTTTCTTCGCTGCTTGCGCCCAAAAAATTTAAGCGATGACTTAGAACCGGAAGTTTCGCTTTTTAAGTAATCATCTCAATTTTTTCGCGTTACCACTGAGGCTGTAAAAAATTAATTAAGGAGTAACAATGAAGATTATCAGCGTATTTTTAAGCTCGTTGTTTTATATAATTGAAACCAGTATAGACGTAAAATAGATATGGGCTAAAATTTTAGCTGTTATAAGAAATAGTATTTAAAATAAAATGAAACATGTACAGAATATAACAAATAATAGAATAAATTGTACTTTTTGAAAGATTATTTGAACAGTGATTTGCGTTTGAAATGCAAAATTTTGAAGCTTGCAAAAATGCACTGATCGAACAGGTTTATACAATCTATAGTATTACTCAATCACTGTGATTCAAGCAATCTGTAAGTCGTAATTATTACAACTGTTAACTCAAGTCTACAGTAATAAACAGAAAAAGTGTCGCTATTTTTCGCCAACCGAAGCGTTAATTCATTTCCGGTTTTGCGCACTAAGTAATCTATATTTATGTATTCATAAACTTTCGTGTGAGAGAAGCAGATACTAAAACAGAGTTTTGTTCTAAAAACTTTACAACTATTCAGAACGTTTTTACCCTCGTGCACTTTTGATTAGATTTTCTGAAAAAGCAGCAGTTAACGTTGCATTTGTAATAATTAAGGTTTTAATTTAATATGCATTACTATTAGTGACATAATATTTGATTTACTAAAAATTGTAAGTGTTCTATAGCCTCGTTACATTTTCTGCCTCACAATCCTTAGATTTACAATTGCAAAACTTGGGAGGTGCGAAAATACGGCGATATTATACGGATTATGAAATAAATTTCGTAATAGTATCCCAAGATAGTATCTTTTGTATTGGTCAAATAAAAAACGTTATAGATCACAAAGTTTTTCTGCGTGGAAAAGCATGAATTTCACGAGTTTTTCAGATAAATCGTCTGATAAACGGATATTAATGATCTGCGCATTCGCATTCTTTGTTTTCTTATTATTTCCCGTGGACTTGCAAGGAAAATTAATTACCCGATAGAGCGCACTGCAGTAGTCGTGTACCTCCGCGAGGAAATTATATTTAAAATATTAAGGATGTCGATTTTCCACGTTAGATAAACGATGCGAGAAAAAACTTGTTAATTTTGATAGTAATTTATGTGACTGGTAGCAGAAATTCTTATATAGATTGGTGCAAATGCTAAAAAATGTCCTGGTGGCATTCAACGTTATTCCATTGAAAAAATTTTCGCCGACGTTTCCGAAAACATATTCCTCTCGTCAATAATCACAAGTTTTGAAATTTCTCCCGCTCGGCCGTTAAAAAAGAGCCGGCCGATCTCGCGCTCCTCAGCCCGAGCCGACCAGCGAACTTTTGCTCAAACCCGCTGCGCCCGAGACCCGTCCGTTTCTCCGGCTACTGAAAATCAGCGTAATTGCATTCTTTCCCGGCTCCGCGCATCAGCGGCCGCTCGAGAGCTTTCGCTCGCTTAGATACGCGCGCGCACGCATCGCGAGAGTCGATAACCGCTCCAAGCTCAGTCGGCGGAGAGATCTCGCTCCTTCACGCACGAGTTAAGCCCCGTTCCCTTTTTCGCTCGCTCGCTCGCTCGTGCGCTCGGCTTTAAACACGCCTTGCCCTCGAGAGAGATTCGGAGAGGCGCCGTGCTCGAGCTCTCCGCGAGCAATTACACCGCCGTAAAGGAGACGGCGGCGGCCGTGATCGCGCCTCTTGCGGATCGACGACGGATGTATTATAGATTATAATGCAGGTAAGGACGCCGGCGCGTAACGGCTAAAAATACTAAGAGCGTTACACCGGCCTGTTTTTCTCAGCGTCGCCGCCGCGCGGAGTGTTTTGCCGCCGTTTGGCTGCTCTTTAGAGAGCCGAGAAGACAAGCGCGCCGAGAAAAAGTGTCGCTGCGTCTCGGGCGTACCCTTGCTTTTTCTGCAATTGGCTTTGCTTTGCTCTTCTTTGCTTAGCGCTTGGGCTCGGTGCGTGGCTTTACGGCTTTGCCGAGAATAACTCTTCGGCTTTCGTCCAATGCATTATATTGCTAATCGACTTTTTTTCATCTACCGTACAGGCAGAACGTTATTTGCTTTTAAATTTATACACACTGCTTAATTTCACTTTCGAGGTTGAAGGTACAATTTATTACTCCGCGAAATGCCGCGCCGATGCGCGGGTTCGTTTAAGAAGTAAATGAGTAGAAACATACATCACTCGCTAAATGTGGGTGCGGTTTGTTTTTTCGCTTTTCTTATACGAGCGACAAAGCAGCGCCGCTTTTTACTTGCTGCTTTGGGAAATGACAAAAGACCAAAAGATGTCATGCAGCCAAGAATGGAAACGTAAAAACCCAGAGAGCCATTGTACCTTTGACTTTCTCACTTGAGCGCAGCTTTTCGCGAAGCGCCGAGTCGCGAAGAGAAGAGACAATCAAAAAGCAGTTAATTTTCGAAAATTGCCCGAGCGTAAATCAATGCAGAAAACCTGAAAAAAAAAAAAAACAAAAAAAACAAGCGCGATCAACCGCAGCCAGCGCGTGATTAACTGACTCTTCCCCCGAGAGTCCGCGCAGAAGGCAATTAAATCAGCGACAATATACGCGCCAGTCCGATTGACGCATCGTTAAAGCGCTGGTCGCGCGCCGGCGGGAGAAGGAGAGCAAACGCCCGGCGCACGGCCGCCGAGTCCGCTCAATGAAAAGGTGCCCGCCGCCTGTTTACCTGCCGCGCGCGCGCGCTTGTAATTGCTTATGCTTTTCTCACGGTGCCGAGCCGCTCGCGAGTCTCACGCGGCTGTATTGTGCCGCGGCGCGCGGAAAGTTTCTAGGAAGGGACGAGCGGAGGACGGAGGCCTCTTTGGGATAGCCTTTCGCGCTGAGCGACGCTGGCGCGAATCGCTGACGCAGCGGCGGAAGATATCGCGAGCTCGGCCGATGCGACGTTGTTTTCAATTTAAGACTGATCGCGACTGGCCGGGAAAAAGGCGCGTTGGTATAAATGAATTGAGCAATTGGGTTGCTGCTCGTTTTGGAAATTCGTATCGTATAATATTTATATCTGCGCTAAATTTATTATCGCGTGAACTTTGCCCGGGAGTTTCCAGTTTCATTGCATTATCAATAGTCTCAAGTTTAATCGCCGAATTTATGATCTGTCCTGAGTCGTTAAAAGTTACGAGTCTTTATTATATAACCGAGAAACGAACTAAAATTCGGACAAAGGTGCAGTGCAGTAGCCTTTGTTTAATATCTTGAAAAGGATAATAGTTGCTTTTCAGGTCTTATACCGAGCAATTCAGGGCGAACGTAAATTGTATTTCTCTTTCGCTCGGATCCAGAATGTGTCACAAGCTCTTTCGACACTCGGAACAGCCGCGAGAGCAGACTGAACTCTCGTCCCGCTCGTTTTCTTCCGCCGTCGTTTCAGCTGCACTTTTACCCGATTCAGAATAAACTCGTCATCGAGCGCGCAGGCTACCCGCGCCCTCTCGCCGAAATGCATCCAGCCTTGACATTGCAGGACTCGCGTTTCGCAAGGCGCGAGCGCGTATTCCCATGCCGCCTCGAACGCTCGGAGCAAGAGCCGCAAATGTGCTTTATCTTCGAGCATTGTCTGGGCGCGTGCGCGCGTGTTTATACGACTGCGTAATGCGCCCGTACTTACTTTACATGGATTCGAGAGTACCGAGTTGACAAGTTTGGAGATAGTAAGGGGCTCGCAATCAGGACGTGAAGCTAAGTGGGGTTTTGGACTGCGACAGGGTTGGCCTTGTTTCTTTTTTTTTTTTTTTTTTCTTTTACCTAAGCAGCACGCGGTTAATTTTGTTGCAGAACTTTTCTGAATAATAGCGGAAAATAAGTGGTCGTGCGCACGATTAAAACGTTCGGTTTTAATCGTGCTTTAATTAAATTAAAATGGATGATACTCCGGCTTGTCTTCTTTAATTACTAGTTTTATTCAACCGCGGAATGAAATTTCCGTTTATAATTAACCTTTTTTTACTGCTCGCGAGTGAAATAAATTCACTCCGTGGCAGATGACTTGGCCAATAAATTTTTACTACCCAATTAAGATTCATATTATTCATGCGGTGCCCATCTTTTAGCCAATAAAACTTGAGCAGAAATTGATTTATTATCCAGAACAATCCAAACCAATGTAAACAAACAAGAGAAAATCTTCGACTCCTCCGCGCAGCGACCGAGCTTTGTAAATAACCAAAGGCAACCCTATCCGCCTCTTGAAAAACTAAGCGGCAAAGGCGAATATATAAATAAAGCTGAAATACGAGGCGCACGCGCACTCGGGCACGGCGCGTTGCGACAAGCGCGGCGCCGCATCTCTTTGCGCGGCCTTTCTTGCCCCGTTTATCGCGTATCGTCGTAAATTCGCCGGAGTGAGCCAAGAGTACGCTTACTTAATATTAATTAGCCGCCGCGAGCAAAACAAAAGTACGCCCGAGAGCGACGTGACCAGATGAGCTCTAACGCAACGGGCCCGGGTCGGCTCCAGGGCTCCCTCGGCTACTCCTTCTCAGTTCGAGGGAGAAACAAACGATCGGCCGATCGCCGCCGCGTTTTCTGCGCGATTGCGCAACGGCCAGCTTGATTCACTCGATGAGTCGTTTGGGAGCTGAATTATTTCGATCGCGAGCGCGGCTAATTAGTCAGACGTGAGCAACGCGGAAGCGCCGGGGATAGCGTTGCGAGCGAGCGGATCGGTTGGGCGCGCGATGCTGCGTCGCGCGGCTTCGCTGCTAGTATGCATTGACATCTCGGGTTTGAGCTTCTAGCGATTCTGTAAGGTGGAAGTGGTGAATCGTAAATTAGAGCTATAAGAATATAAACGTTTTTGCATTATCTTGTGAATGCAAAGGCGATGCGAGGAGATATTTTATGCATGAACGTAAAGGAGGATTCTTTATTTCCGTAATTTAAGAGTTCGTTAATTGTTTGTGAATTTGACGTTTATTCTTTTTCTAGGAAGACTGTCGTAAAGCTGGAATATTTTTACATTTAAATTGCTAAAGCTTATAATATTTTATTCTTAATTTCCTTTAATGCATCAATGAAGCTTTTTTTAATAGACTCACTTAGATATTATTATCATTTTTATTACCCCCCACGCAAGAAGAGGTCAGAGCAAACATTTAGTAATCTTACATAAAAATTAAGTAATTGTCTCGCGATTAATAGTCTGGGTACGTATTTTTGATGTAAGAATAAACGGCTCTTTATCGCGATTCAGCCTTAATAAGAAACATTTTGAAATTTCATAGAGCTGCTTTTCAACTCTATAAAATTTTAAAACGTTTTTTTATAAAGATTTTAAACAATTGCAATGGTCATATTTACATCTATATAACAGTGTACATATTTACAACTGTATGATGAAATAAAAAGTTGATTTAAGACATGAATTAGTTACCAAGATTTAGATTTAAATTAACATATTTGTATATAAACTGCAAACTTCGCCACTGATATTATTGTATAAAATGACGATATTCACTGTAACACAAATTTGTAAATATTGTAATCTAACAAGTCACTAACACCCACTGGGAGATGCGACTTTAAATAAAAAAAAAAACTTGTTATTCTAATCAACAATTATATTTTTCGAAGTTTACATTACAAGCATTTATCTATTCACTTTCCCGACGGGAACGAAAATCCTGCACCTTCAAACTGCGGGTCCTCCTACACATGGCGTCACCCACAGATACGAAAATCTCTCCAACTTTCCCTTTGCAAGTCCCAACCAAGAGCGTAAAACTCGGTCAATATCCCAAAAAGCCCCGTAATTGAGAAGGCACTCCAAGCCGGCATTGGCACCTTAAATTCATCGCCCGACGGGCCCAAAGAGCCCATCCCCCGTCCTATCTCGGCGGCGCACCCAGACCGATCCGCCGTCGGCGGCGGCGTCGCTTATCAGCATAAAGACAATGGGAGCTTTTCACGTTTTAGCGCTTCTGCGGAATACGTCCGCGGCAAAAGGCGCTCCGGGGACATTGCGCAATGCCCCGCGGGACAGGCGCGCGAGAGCGTCGTTACATCGTAACGGCTCAAGGTCCGCCGGCGCGCGCATACGTGCGTCCGCAGGTATGGAGAGTAGAGGCGGACGACGCCCGTTCTAGATCATCGTGAGACTTATCCTCGACGCCGCCGGTGTCCTCTGGGCGCGGCAGCCGAGACGCAGGCCTGGCTTTCGAGAGTTGGCTTTGACGCGGACTCCTTCCCCCTTGCTGTTTTCTGCGTTCGCCGCGATTCATCGGGGAGTAGTTATTTTATGTTATGCTCATTGGTAAGGCATTTTTTGCCAGTGGAATTGGCTTACATTTCGGGCAGGCCTGTAAGAAAGTGGCATTTCATGATTAAACGAAGAATGCAAGTTCATGTTTGTACACATAAGAACCTGTTCTTTTACGCGCATTAGACGTCAGGGATAATGCCTTTCTTATGAGCAGCTAAATGACAAAGACGTAAAATTTTTTAGGAATATACAATGCGTTTAAAAATAGCTTCTGTTACAAAATGCCAATTATTAGTATGTTTTATTTTGTTATTATTCTATTTTTATTCTTGAACTACATATTTTTCGCTAAAATGACCAATAAATATTCATAATTAGAATTTTTATTATGGAAATGAAAGCTGAGCAATGTTCAATTTTTGCTTGAAATATCACAGAAAGTGTGTTCGAGTTCTTATCTTTTTGTCGGTCGGGAACACTTCAGGCATGGATCAACTGAAAATAAAAGAAAAAAAAATGTTTAGAAACACGCAATCTTATATTTTCATGTAAACTATCGAAGAATAAAATAACCGGAAGGCGATTGTTACCTGAACGAGGGAGTACAATTGACGTCATTTTTTGTTTTATATAAAGTTTCTCAGGAACTTGAAGCAGAGGCGCGCGCCTGCTTTTTTAAATAAGTAAAAATATATCTTTATGCTGAAATATGATAACAAAGAATGATTTCATGCAAGCTTTTTTATAGCATAACGCAATGAGGTTGTAAAAAATTAAAATTGGATATTTTGGATTTAATATTTTATTGTCTTATATTGTGCTGATTTTTACGGAAATCTTAATTTGAAACGACAATACCCTGGTAGAAAATAAAGCAGTCCTGCTGGTTAAAATATTAAGCACTGCCTAATTTTTTTAAGCTACTCATTA
>JAWWEM010008553.1:0-27159 GCA_035582935.1 Ormyrus thymus | reverse complement strand
GAATCATACCAAAAAAGGGGAGCAAAAAGCGAGGAATCAAAACAAAAAAAAGAATTCTGTTTCCGCCTTGACGTTTCGGACGAGTACAGACCGATTACCAGATCGTTTCATTCGGGTTAATAAAACGACAAACGTTGCACGACGGGAGAAAGTAGTCGCGTACTCTGGAGGTCGTTTAAAAAGAGAGAGAGAGAGAGAGAGAGAGAGAGAGAGAGAGAGAGAAAGAAAGAGCGATGCGCGGAAGACGTGCGCGTGATTATCGGGTGGCGCCGCGAATTTTTTCGGGGCTCCGTTATTACGCGAGCCATGTTTTCGTATTGCGTGCTTTCTTTTGCCTCGTGTTCGTGCGTAATTTTCGCTGGGAGCTGTGGCTCGGATTTCGAAAGAGCACGAACGAGGAATAAGAATGGCGCTAACGAGTTATTGATTGATGTGACTGCTATGCCACTCGGAGCAATTGGAATATTTATAGAAATTTGAGCGCTTTTTTAAGATCAGAGATATCTTTGGAACTGCGGGCAAAAGTATGTGATTGATGCATTATCGCGCGCGTGGAATGCGAGATATTTATCAATTGAAATGTGTTCATAAAAAGTTAGATTATTACGTGGAAAATGAAGAATGATTTAATAAAATCTTGAATATGTTTTATGACTTTATTTTCTTTAATGACGAATAATTATTCAAATCTGTTGGTCGCACCTAATAAGCTAAAAATAATTATGATACTAACTTCTCAATGGTACGCTTATTATATGTTTCGATGAATGGAGCTTCCGAATTTAAGATTGGACTGCGATAAGTTTTGAAAATCAATTTTCCGTACAACTGAATTTATTTATTGCATCATCGAAAAAGCTGGTTTATGAATTGAACGATTTAAATTTTTTCCAAGAAACGAAATACAACTTGCTTTATTCATAGAAATTGATTCTACGAGTATTTTCAATTACTGATTATGCACATATCTAGTAAACACATTGTTAGCACTAATCGTGTTTATTAAACATTTTTTCAAACATAAACTATCAACGTTATTGGTTTATTTAACATTCTTATTTAAACAGTAGATTTGTCATTGTCTTATCGAACGTATACGAAGAAATACTCATTTGATTGACAGTAATTATTTGCGAAATAATTAATCAGCTTAATCATGATATTTTTGATAAAATTTTTTATTAGTCGACAAAAAAACTGTAAATAAGAATGCAGGATGAAGTAATTTGTGATCGTTTGAATTATTTATTTGACTAAGCTTCGGCGCGACAAAAAAAAATCTTTACAATTCTGTACCTATTACCGCAATATTTAAAGGTGACAATAAAAAATTTAATGTATGTCTTTGATAAAAAGATTTAAGTACGGGGAAGTGACGTTTAATGTAAGTTATCGCAATCCGACGCGATCGAAGAATATATGCGATTGGTTAAGAACATTAATGATGCCGCACAGTAATTACACACTTGAAATTTCTTGTATTTCGTTTATTGAGTAATTTCGCACGTCAAAGCAGATAAATTGTAGCTGCTAGATTGAAATGCATAGATCTTTAATACGGCTCTATTAGAATAATGCTAAATTATTAATCATTTTTTAGCGCAGTAAGAATTTTTCAATTTTAATTGTTAATTTTACCTTTATTTTTAATTTGACGATTTAGAATATATTTATGCAATCTATTCTCATTCAACGGCCTGCAGATAATAAGAACCGTTCATTTATCAAGTATTACAAAATATTATAATTCGAATTAATTCCATTAAACAGATTTATTTAAATTTTTTTCAATCCTCATATTCCAAAGTATAGTCTTCTATTTTTGTCGAACCTTTTCAGAAACCTGTATTATGACATTTTGATAAAAAAATCATTATTAGCTTCTTTTTTTCAATCAGAATCGAATGCTAATTTTAGTATAATGCACGTATTTAAAAAAAACTGGCCGACCGTTAACACGTATCTTTACAATCGGCTTACAAAACATAAGCACATATACAATTCGTTTTCTCCGGTAATCGAGAACGTTTTGCGCTCGCGCGAGAAAAAATCGATTACCCCCTCGCGTTTTTACATAAGTTTCGCCGAAAAAAAAAGAATTAAAACATAATGACGATTCGAGGAAGGCAAAAGGCGAGTGCGTAAAAAAGAAAAGAAAGATCCGGCGCCGACTGCCGATCGCGACGCTCGCCGTCAATAGCCTCTCCGCGAGTCCTACGTACGCTTTATTCCGCCGCGATCGGCGCCGAGTCCCTTGCGCAATGCTCCTCTCCGTAATGTATCTTCATAAAGGCATGACTTTCGCCACGGCGATAAATATATTCGATTCCGGCGCGAAATTTCGCCCGGGCGGCGATTTTTATCTCTCTCTCTCTCTCTCTCTCTCTCTCTCGGCGAAATTGCCTAGACTAAAAAAAAAAAATCACCTCTCCATTGTGCGGGCATAATAGACGCGAGCGTTTCTACGACAATATATACGCGAGGCTCTCGCCAAAAACGAAGGTCGCGCGGCGAGTCGGATGAGTGTTAGAAGAACTTGCGCGGACGGGCATATAAACGCACGCCTACTCGATTTGCGCAATTATTCTGCCGCCGACGTCGGTCTCTCTAGCGGTGCGTTGTCGCATTGGAGATTCCTGAGTGGAAGCCGAGTGAATCACGACCCCGGACAAATTTTTATGCTAATCCAACGGATTCTGGGTCAATACTGATATTAGGAGCGCGAGTGTTTGGGCGCCGAGTGATTCGTCAGTTTTTTAAAAAGCGCACCGCCGTCCCGCCGCTGGAGTGTCTAAAATCTGAAAGGTGTCATTATTAATGTATTGCGTATCGTTTACGTTTCCAATAATCAGGTTGTTAATAATTTTCAGGAACTTACGGCTTTCGAACGTCCCTGCAGTCATTCAGCCGAATAAGTGCACTAATTAAAAAGAGCCATAATCATCATTCACGCGCGCGAGAGGCGAGGGTGTGAATCGTGATTAAGTAATACCCGAGAGCACATTTCAATTACGATATTTCATGCATATAATGCGTAGCGCGAGAGGAAAAAGTGCACGAGGAGCTCCCCGGCACGCCGTCCGAGAGGATCATACGTTATAATGATTCGCCCGCTTAATCGGCACGGCAGAAAGATCGGCTTTCAGGACCTCGAACTCGCGCGCGGCGCGCGTGTCAGAGGTTATGCACATTCTCTCCGCGCTGCGCAATAATTACGTACTCTCCGACCTTTTTCATTCTCTCTCTCTCTCTCTCTCTCTGGAAGGACTCTCGCGGTTATTGCCGCCACCCTCGTGCGAGAATAGAAGGCTGATTCGCTGGACCCGGAGAGCCTGAATAATAGCTCCGCTCGGATGAAGCATCGGCGACCGGCTCTTGTTTCGCGGAACACTTGCAATCGAGCCCGCGAGCGGGACTTTTATTAATATAGGTGCCGAGGAATGCGAGGAGTCCTTTGTCGAGCGAGGAGACTGACGGGCGAATTCGCGACTTTGAAATCGGCTCGCGGATCCGTCGGTGTGCAAAGAGTCGGCGCGGACGGGGGAGAGCTTTTCTAATTTGGTAACGATTCTACGCAGGAGAAAACCGTTACTTATACATATCTGTAGATTATTTTTTATCGGGTGTCGAAAAATTGATTGGCGCGGGAGATAACTGGCGACATTGAGATTTGTTCGATTTGTTTCTGTGCAAGAGAGAGAGAGAGAGAGAGAGAAAGAAAGAGAGAGCGAGAGAGTTCTGGGTAAGAGTTTGGTGTTTACGTGTGTATAAAAGTGATATGACGTTTACATTTTTTAATCGGACACAATATGATGCTAATAACATGTTTTTTATCGAGTAACTGTAATAAATACGCTATAAAAAACGAATGCAATGATCCATTGTAAGTGATCTAAAAAAAATTGTGTCCAGTTTTAATCTGAGCAATTAGAGTATTCAACATATTTCAAATTTCCACAATTCTCTACTGCCATGATGCATTTAATACTTTTTGATTTATAACTTATCGCTGTCGAGTGCAATATTTTTTTTTTCATACCATTAATTTCGAAGCAGTTTTAATCCACCGTGTTAAATTATAAATTGTTTAATCTCTTCGTAATTTGCCTTTACTATCTAAAATCAGAAAACCTCAAAAAAGCCAAATAAAAAAAAAGAAAAAAAATACAATCCTTCAAACCACTTTCAATAAGTCGAACCTAATTATTCACTTTCCCATTCCAGAAAGGCTCTATCGACTTTCTAAACCGAGCCGTAATTTTGATCTACTTATTCGGCTGTCACCTCGAACATCAAATGGACTCCCTCGAGCGAGCGTGTCTCTTTCTTTTTCAACAGCTCCTCGCGCGGCCGTAAATCGACTCCCGCGAAGGAGGCCGAGCATCCTTCGATGCTCGCGCTCCCATAAGCGACTCGGTGACCAAACAGCCAGCCTCCCGCGCTTTCTTTGCGTCGGCCGAGGGGCTCGCGTGACTGCGGCATCACATCCCCGATCCTCCGGCTGGCGCAAGATCGCCAATATTTACGCCGAGTTTTTACGCGCCGCGCCGTCTTTATTGCGATAAATAAATAATTGTCACCTCGGTCGCCGCTTCTGCCTGCGCACGGCGGATAGACGCGCTTTTGAAATCGCTCGAGGAGCGCGGAGGAGCCTGGAGACAGAATGCTCTTAAGTTATTTGTCGAGGCGTTGATTATACGCGCGCGCGCGGTTTGTACAAACAACGCCGATTTAATGTTTCGACTGAGTTATCGGTGGATCGGTGAATTATTTGCCCCCCTCGCGGATGCTCGTTGCAGCGGGATTCGAGGATTAACCGCCGAGGACGGACTTAAGATCTGAGTTACGCGTTTTAAATTGAGGACGGTTTATAGGCTTCGTCATAAGCGAGACTCGACGAGTCCAAGTGAAGGCGTAAGGTTTGAATTTGGAAAAAATTTTATTGGGTCGATGAGAGTGCTCGTCTGAGAAGGTGAATGCAGCATCTGCATATATGAACAATCGAGATGAATCGTTTGGTTTTCAACAAGTTTGGTACATTGTTTCTGCATTACCGACGACAGTCAAAATGAATTGCAATCAAACGAACACATCATTTGAAGAACGAGCGCTAAAAGCCTGGCGGCACAGACCTCAAGAGGGAGGAGCCTCTCATTCGTCGATGCGAAAGAAAAGCCTCTCGCTCCTCCGAAGGCTCGCGAATTCCCCAATAAATTTGCTTCTCCGCGCTAAAATGACTCTTCGAATTTCGCCGTGGGGGGGGGGGGGGCGCCCCCCCCCCCCCCCCGGAGACGTTGAGAAATCCTCGCGGGCGCGGAATTAAAAGTTTGCTCGGGCGAAGGCGCTATTGCTTTATTATTTCTGTTCCTCCTCGCCGAGGATGCTCGAGCGAAGCGCCGGAGGAAAGTGGCGCGCTCGACGGATGAAGTCCTCTCGAGAGGGGGAAGACTGGCAGCGACTTGCACGTCGCGGCGGCGAAAAAAGCTCCTCGAACGAGTGACATTTGTTTTTGAATGCTTTGGCGCGTTGGGCAAGGATTTTCGTGAGGTTCGAGTGGCAATTAAGCATTTCATTTGGCGGGATGGCGACGCACGAGACTGTCAAAAATATTGAAAGCGTCCTGAAGTACTTTAGTCTTTTGAATCTGTAATAAAGATTTTAAAGAGGTATTTCGCCTTTATCTTTATTTATTGAAGTCTTGTGTCTTTGCTGATGTAATGGAGTGAATGCACTATTTAAACAGATACAATATAGTCGAAAAAACAACTGCGCAGGCAAATACGTCAGGTGCTTCAATGAAAGTTCAAAACCGAAATATAATAAGTTTGTGTAAAAATCTTGTAAATTCATCTTGTACATAGAAATGTGGTCTGTAGTAGTAAAACGTTTTTATATAAATGAACTTTTTTGTTTGTAAAACTTGAAATCGTCAAATTATTTATTATTCAATTTATAAATTTTTATTGATTAGCAAGTAATTTGTACGCGACTCTAAATTAATTCACAGCTAATCGAAAAATATTGATAATTGAGGCTGCGATAAAATAGCAATGACCCTTCTCAAGGAAAACCGGTAATTTATTTACGTTTTATTTCTTCATTAAAGTCGTTAAAGATCGTTGATCTTTTTAGAGAACGAGAATGAATTTTTTTATGTATCACTTTAAAAGTGCTAAGAAATCAAAAGTTTATTTTGTTAATTGATTTAATTACGTCTTCGTCATATAGTACAAATCAGTTATCTCTGAAAATTTGCAGTTAACTCTAATTATTTCCCACACTTTTATAAAATTTCAATTTCAATTCTGTTTGTTTTTTTTTTATAATAATTGCACAATAAACCAGACAAACGTTATACTTTCGGCGAGAATCCCAATGAATGCCGAGGTAAATAATTAGCGATGCTAATCAAGATTCAGCAGAAGCCCATTAGACTCTCTTTAGCGCCTTTCATACTTATTCGGCTCTCCCATTCCTCCGCCAACATCTAACGCTAATCAATCCGCGAGATAAGATCTGCGAAAAGTTCTCATCGTGCCGAAAACTGACCTTCGCCGCCTTGCCCAACAGGATGTTCTGCCAGCAGCGCACGTCTGCGGCGTCCCGCGATCGATTTCGCGCAGCCCCCGTCATCGCATCTTCGATCTCGCGTTAAATGGGTCGCGACTCTCGAGTGCGCCCGCCGGTCGACCTGATTTTCGCGCGCCGACTTGTCCAAGGTCGCGTCGCCCCGGCATCTGGGCAACGAAAAAAGATGCGTGCGTCACTTCCTCAAAAACGAGTGGGCGGTGTGTGGAGACAATCCTTCCTTGGATTTTTCTCCGTCGCGAGGTCGGCGCCGGTGAAAGGCCAATCGGACACGACTTCGTGCGTACGTCATGTCTTTTTATTGTAGAGAAGCCGGCTTGTAAATCTGACCGATCGGATTTTGTCGGTTGAACTAATAAAGCCGCAAGCGGCAAAACAGATGCGAGGAATCTCCTGCGTCATTCCGAGTTGAGGTATTGATGTCGATGGGATTCCCCGTATCCGTCTGTCTTTTTATTTTACGAGGATCCGCGGAGCGGCGGTTCCTTTGATTCGAATAACGAGATAACAGGATAATTGCGGTCAGCAAAAATACTTTTGAGTTTACTAATAACTAGGAAGCGGATGGTGACCGTTAAAGTTTTTTCCCCTCCCTGTTTTTCAGCTATTTTAAGTAAGCAGTTCGAAGAATTAATTTTGAGACAGAATCGTTTGAAAAATAAATCTGCAAAAAATTTCAGGAGGAGCGAGCATTGTCGGATGCTTCAGCGATGAGACTGTCTAAATTTCACTCCACCTCCGCAGCGAAATGGTAAAAGAATAAACGGAACGAGTTCGGCTTTATGCATCGATTCGCCAAGCATCCAAAAAAGGACATTCCCGACGTGAACTCGCGGTGCAAGTCCACAAAACCTCCTTGACTGCTTCGAATTGTCCTCGCTTCATAGCCGAACAACAGGCGGATGAATTGTATGTAGATTTATGCTAATCCGTTACGTCTGCGATGGTGTAATTCATCAGAACACTTTTGCGTGCGTTTACGAGCGCACGTCGATGGGCCTGTATACATGTATACATTTGAATGTAAAGAAAGGAATGCGAAAAACTGAATGCCCACGAAATACAGCTTCGCTAAAATCGGAACTTGGGTGAATATCAAGTGAGGGAACGTGAGGTACATAATAATTAGATAACCGGTCCGGTAGAGATCGGGAAAACCCACAGCAGTATCTGTGCGATCTGCCGGTTTCTGAAAGAAACGATTTAATCACTCGCCTCTAGTTTATTATTGTACAGTTTGAGAATCTGCTCTGACTCATCGATATTCTCATTCGCTTTGTTTTGCAAATTGTGGGTGCCAAGAGAAACAATTTTAAATCACACACTCCAGAATAATTATGTTTACTATTGTCGCAATAAAAAAAAGGAACAATTTATCAATATAAAGTCGGCTTTTAATTAATTTTCAGATTGTCTGTTATTTTTAGAATGAATGATTTTATAGAGTAAAGGATTACTTTGAGGCAGAAACAATTATTTGCAAACGGAGGCAATCAATCATAGAAGCGCAATTAATTAGAATTGCATTTGTTTACAAAGTGATTTTATGCGAGAATAAGCTTTTTATAAGTTTTGTATAATAATGTTTTTATACTTTTGGAAAAATAAGATAATTCAATCAGTAACAAATGTTAATCTTACTTAAAAAATGATACTTGTTATTAACTGAATTAAATATTTGAATATAGTTTTGAAATTATTAAAGAGCTTTACTGACATCGAATTAGTTAAGCAGGATATTTCGAGTGTGATAATTCTTCCGGAAGGCTCTGGCTTAAGATTGAGGAATCATTTGACGCGCAACTTAGAGTTAATTAGAAAGTAAGTGCATCCGTGTTTTGTTTAATTTTCTCTCTATACCGAGTTGCAACTATCCTTTGGATTACACGACAAAACAATGTAGTTGTTTCAAAAAAAACAACGAAAAAATAAGTTTTCAATGATTGTTCAATTACTTTTTTTACTTTCTTAGTTATAATACGCTTTTAAACTAAATTTCAGTATTATCTATCATAAATTAATTGCCTAAAATATGTCTGTTGTGATTTTAAAGATATGCCAATAAATTTTTGAATAATATTGTTGACAATAATATTATGAAACACATACCTGTTGAGTAACTTGCGTAATACCAGGGAGGCTGACGTATCCGCTAATACATTTATGTTTGGGAACACAAATCTTTCCTACACCATTGCAGTTAAGAGTGTGTCCAGTTTGGAATGGTTTTTGAGGCTTTTGGAAAGCAGGATATCCTTGTACTGTTGTGCTTGTGACTCCATTATTGTTACTTCCAGTTTGAGAAGAGGTTCCGAAAGAAACTTGACCTTCATGGCTAACTCCTGCTTGGATGCCGCCGCTTCCACTTGCTCCAGCTTGCGAATTAACACCAAATTGAGCACCGTGATTGATTCCTTGAGCACCAGTAGATCCGAAATTAAAACTACCGGATACACCGTGAGATCCCAAGAGACCACCATGACTTCCTTGGACACTTCCTTGTGTCCCACTTCCTGCAGTAGCTCCAGCTTGGGATCCAACTCCAAAGTGACCACCATGGCCGATTGAACCAGCTTGGGAAATACCTTGTGAGATTGCACCCGCAATAGATGATCCAATTTGGCTACCAAGATGACCAGTAGAACCACTGCCAATTTGTCCTCCAAATCCAGCAGACCCACCGTGAGAACCTTGAGTTCCAGTACCAGCTTGTCCTCCAAATCCAGCAGAGCCGCCGTGAGAACCTTGAGTTCCAGTTTGTGTTGTGGCTCCAGCATTGACTCCTCCTTGAGATCCACTACTGACTTGTCCTCCAAATTCACCATGCGATCCAGAGACTTGACCCGCACTTCCACCGCCTTGAACAATTTCTTGACCAACAGCTCCACCTCCATGCGATCCAGAGACTTGTCCTGCACTTCCGCCTTGGACTCCTCCTTGAGATCCAACACCGAAATGTCCACCGTGACTAATAGATCCAGCATGCGAAATTCCTTGCTGTACAGCGCCAGCAATAGCTGATCCAATTTGACTTCCAAGGTGACCACCAGAACCGGTGCTAATTTGACCTCCAAATCCAGCAGAGCCACCGTGAATTCCTTGAGTTCCGCTAGAAATACCATGAGATCCGGAAACAATGCCTTGTGTAGTTCCTTGTGTATTTGCTCCAGCGTTAGAGCCAGTTGAAACTTGTCCGCCAAAACCAGTAGATCCACCATGGACACCTTGAGAACCCACTTGTGCATTTGTTCCTCCAGTAGATCCTCCATGAGATCCAGTAACAAATTGTCCTGAGATCCCACCGGAACCACCATGTCCAGTTTGCGCGGTTCCTTGAGTAGATGTTGTAGAGGAAGATCCGCCATGAGATCCAGTTACAAACTGTCCTGAACTTCCACTGGAACTGCCGTGTCCAAAATGACTGCTTCCATGATGATGTGAACCTCCAAGAATTCCACCATGAGATCCAGTTACAAATTGACCCGAAATTCCACTAGAACCACCATGTCCAGTTTGAGCACTTCCTTGCGCGCCAGTTGAAACGCTAGATCCTCCATGAGATCCGTGAGATCCATGAGACCCAGTTACAAATTGACCCGAGATTCCGCTGGAACCACCATGTCCAGTTTGAGCACTTCCTTGAGTGGAACCACTTGAGCCTCCATGAGATCCAGTTACAAATTGACCCGAAATTCCACTGGAACCACCATGTCCAGTTTGAGCACTTCCTTGCGCGCCAGTTGAAACGCTAGATCCTCCATGAGATCCGTGAGATCCGTGAGACCCGGTAACAAATTGGCCTGAGATTCCGCTGGAACCACCATGTCCAGTTTGAGCACTTCCTTGAGTTGAACCGCTTGAACTTCCATGAGATCCAGTTACAAATTGACCCGAGATTCCACTGGAACCACCGTGTCCAGTTTGAGCATTTCCTTGTGTGCCAGTTGATACGCTAGATCCCCCATGAGATCCGGTAACAAATTGACCCGAGATTCCGCTGGAACCACCATGTCCAGTTTGAGCACTTCCTTGAGTGGAACCACTTGAGCCTCCATGAGTTCCAGTTACAAATTGACCCGAAATTCCACCGGAGCCACCATGTCCAGTTTGAGCACTTCCTTGAGTTGAACCGCTTGAACTTCCATGAGATCCAGTTACAAATTGACCCGAGATTCCACTAGAACCACCGTGTCCAGTTTGAGGAGTTCCTTGTGTGCCAGTTGATACGCTAGATCCCCCATGAGATCCGTGAGATCCATGAGATCCGGTAACAAATTGACCTGAGATTCCGCTGGAACCACCGTGACCGGTCTGAGCGGTACCTTGAGTAGAAGTTGTAGAAGAGGATTCTCCATGAGATCCAGTCACGAATTGACCAGATATTCCGCTTGAACCGCCATGTCCAAGTTGACCGCTTCCTTGATGCTGTGATCCACTAACAAGTCCACCTTGTGATCCTACTCCAAAATGACCACCGTGACCGATGGACCCAGCATGGGAAACTCCTTGCTGTACAGCACCAGCAATAGTTGATCCAATTTGGCTTCCTAGGTGACCACTAGATCCGGTGCCAAATTGTCCACCGAATCCAAAAGAACCTCCTTGAGTACCGTGAGCAGTGCTTTGAGTGCTACCACCGACGTTTGATCCACTTTGTGCTCCAGAAACAACTCCAGCAGAGCCACCACCTACGCTTTGGCTTCCTCCTTGTGCACTAACACCAGCGCTGGATCCGCTGTGAGATCCAAATTGTCCCGAAACTCCTGTGGAACTTCCGTGACTAGCCTGTGTACTTCCTTGTGCACTCGCTCCACCATGACTTGCGCCGTGAGATCCGAAGCCAAAGTTACCACTAATACCATGATTACCGTTCAAGAACGGGTTATTGCTGATTGACGCACCTGATGAAGAAGTGCCAGCGAAAGATCCACTGCTCGCTGCTCCTCCAGTAGCGCTACCGGCAGTCGCTCCTGCTGATCCACCTCCGCCACCAAAATTGAAGCTCCCACTGATGGAGCAACCGTTAGCGTTGCATCCACCTTGGGGCTTGAACGGACTACCTTCAGCCATCCACCAATAATTATTGCCTCCTTGACCACCTGCTTGACCACTTACGTGGCTGTTTATTTGGCCGTTAGCTTGACCGCTTGCTTGACCACTAGCTTGTCCATTTAATTGAGTACCAGATGATCCAGCAATTTGATTACTGAGTAAGGATCCACTCTGAAGATTAAGGAATCCTGTTCCAGGATTTGGCAAAGCGCCGAATCCAACTTGGGACTGTAATCCCGCATTAGCGCCAGCGTTTGCGTAGGAACCGGCTGATGAACCTCCAGCTAATAAAGCTGGAAGTTGACCGCTAATAGATCCTGAGGCGAAGGAACTGCTCTGACTCTGACTGGAGCCACTTGTACTGTATCCCGATTTTTGCTGGCCTTTGAAGGGCTTGCCTTTTGCGAAACCATCTAATTCTACATTTTCTTCATTCGATTGACTGTAGCTATTGGAATTGGAGTTTGAGCTGGACTTCTTGTAGTGATATCCATCTTCCAGAAGAGTTCCGTCAGCGACCTCGGCGTCAACATTGGCATAACAAGCCAACGTGACCAGGCCCAATATCAGCACGGGTGCTTTTCTCATTTTAAATCTGCAAAAGATACAGAAAAATATTATTAGTTATCGGTAGGCAAAAAAGAAAAATTTAGTTTATTATAGTAATAACGCTGTATGTTTTTGATCAGAGATGCAAATGCTGTCACTGATTTTTTTCAAATAATATTTTTACACGTATTTTACAAGAACTTTAAAATTATTTTATATTTATATTTTTATTTCAACCAAATATATTATTTTTAATCCATTTGAGCGATTCATTACTGTAAAGTAGGGAGCGAAGAATGAGTTCTGCAAACAAAATGATTTAAAAAAAATTGTAGAAAAAAATGATTACTTTTTTGATAAAAAGTTTTTATAACATAGTATTAACATTTTGAATATGAAAGTCTCAAAGACTATTACGTCAAATGAAAATTCATAAACAGAAAAGCAATAAAAGAACAAATCATCATTCTGAAAGGTTGCGAGTCTAGTCCTTACAATGAAACTTACGATGATCATCAAAGCGGACTTAATTGAAATCAAATTAATTTGAATTAAGGAATTTAGTTTCCTTTTTAGTAAAACTAGTTTGTAATATAAAAATAATAAATGATAAATTGACCTACGAATAGACAAACGAAAACTTTATTTTATGTCCGGGTCTATTTAAATTAAACCAATAACTTTTACTAACTGTCAAATAAGCAAATCGAGTGATACATAATAGCAAATTAAATGCGGATTATCACGTAACGAATAGTATTTTTTGTTTTAAAATCGTAAATTGTAACGTTAAATACATTGAATTTAATTCAAGTTTAAAAGCAAAATAAAATAGAAATAGAAAAATTCGATATTATAAATATAAAACAAAATATTATTGAAAAATAAGTAAAATATAAAGAAGTATTACTTAATCGTTTTGAAAAAAATGTTTTTTTAATTTTATATAAAACTTTGAAGATTAATACTTTATTCCCCATAAGTTTTATCTTTCGCAAAACATAAAATAGATTTTAAGAATCCCTAATAAGTCCTTATCTAAACGTAATTAAAAATTTAAATTTCCGCCAACGACTCCGTATATACTATTCAGAAACGATTCTATCATTACGATTCCGAAGAAGAACCAGTCCTATTTTCCCAAATCGTTTAACTCCAAGGAGCCGATATATCGCATTCAAAATGTCTTTTTGTATTTTAAACGAAAGTTACGCAATTCGCATGTACAACATCTGCCGAAAATGTTAGACAAAAAGCGAGCTCCGAAAAACGAATTTCAGCTGCGATTGCAGCATTGTGTTGTGTTTGCGCGTACAAGCCGTTGTTAAGGATAAAAAAAAAAGTTAATCCCTTTTTTTACAGCGAAGTCTTCGGAGAAGACACACGCACGGAATCAAGGACGAATTTATTGTCCGCACGCCGAGCATTTTCTTTTCTCTCCTCGCCCGACTCTCGTTTTTTTCTCTCTTTTTGTTCGCGAATTGCAATCGCGGCACGCTCGTGCCGGGAATCCGATCTGCTCGTTACGGAGGTACGCTTATGTGCGCACTGCACGGCAAAGACGAACCCTTTACGGTCGGCGCTTTGGAGAACGCGGGAACGCTTGCGGCTTCGCGCTGCGTTTTGCTTTCGTCGAGTCTTCTTTGTCAATCATTCTGTCTCGTGCTGTCTTCGTTTGCATTTGACTTTTTAGCTTTTCGGTAATTTTGCCGACTTACGTAACTTTTTCAGCTTCGCGAAATTTAATAACAAATCGCATTTAAGCTTGAAGCGAAGCTTTATTGAGGATTTGAAGTTTTAAGTGAGAATTAATATTTTAATGTTCATTTTACGAACTGCAAATAAAATTATTATTTTAAATTTGATAATTTTTTTATTTTCTGAAGAATTACGTCGGCTTTAATTATCTAGTATCAATAAAACGTGAGCCCGGAAGAGTAAAGGTTAATGCAATTTAATGTATTTTATTAAATGAAAATGAAAGCGCGCATAATCGAATACAATCTTCCTAAATTATAAAGGACATGGATTTGTTATTTTAATTTTTTCAACTCGACGACACGTAGATTAATCGGGTCGTTAAAAACTATACCAAAACTGATTTTGTAAAAGAACTTACTTTTTTAAATGAAGATTTCTTTGTATAAATTATTAATAAATACAAACTCGTAGGAAATGTTTTACAAAAATTTCTAATTCCTATCGTAAATTTTCTTGTGTTTTTACTTTTGGCAAATAAGTAATGGAGACAATCGTTTTCTTTTAGTCAACGTCTTTACGTTTTCCTTATCTTGTACTAAACAGTACAACACCGTAACTGAATTATACTTAATCACACTTAATATTTCTTGTCTATTATTATCCAAATTTTTTGTTTATTTCTCATAATTCATCTAATTCATATCTTACGAAAATAACCGTTAATTTAAAGTATTTTATTATTAACGTTAAATATTACAACTGTATCTTATAACTACTTGAATTAATTATCAAGTGAATATCATGAATTTTTAATTTTTATTGCTATTACCGTTTAGTAATTTCTTACATTAAATCTTCATATTTAGTTTATTTGATAAAAGAAGCTAAACTTTATAGGCTATTAATTACGAAACAGTAGATATCAGTAATATTGTAATGTCTATTAATGAATCAAATAATGACTAATGCGCTCTTTAATGTACCTAGCCGTTTTATCGATTGTTACATACATCTAAAAGTACATAAAATAATAATTATATTACTTTTTAGGAATAATTATTCGAAAATTAATATAATACTTTTTACTATAAAATTAATACTTTTTACTACTTTTAATGATTTTTCTTATCTCAATAATTAGAAAACTTTTAACGAATAGACAATAAAACAAGTGGTTTGAACCAAGAAAGGGTTCGTCAATCTACTTTAGGAGCAGGTATTTTGTTCTTTTAACTGAATGTCAATCTTTTACAAGATCTGATGAAGAAGATTCGTCTAGTAACAAATTTTACTAAACTGAAGTATTATAACATAATAAATATAATTTTCTGTTGAAATTGATGTTTTGAATCTAATAGTGAATCTAAATAATATGACAGGGTAAAAAAATATACAGAGGTGTACGTTTGTATTCGACAAATTATTCATATCATCCTCTTATAATCTTCTGAAATATTTTCTAAACCAACTATTAAAATCAATCAATATATTTTGTCAGCACCGGCGTCAAAACCAGCATAAAAAAAACTGAATTCTTCCGCAATGCAAGTCCGATCGAAGTGGTACCAGAAACAAAAAAAGGACGCTCAAACCAACATATCCCGAGTGCGATCATCACTCACACCGTCCCGTTGACTTACCAATAAAAAAAGCCTCCGCGTGGTAAAAAAACCGGTGCGTGAAAAAACCGCACCGTCGAAGAAGAACGGCTATCGGCTTCTGGCTTCGTTCGATCGGTATCCTCGTGCAATCCACGCACTCGCGAGCGCAGGAACGCCGACGTCGGGGTGATAATCTAACACGATAAAAAAAAAAAAATAGCTCACGTGTGCGTGGCTCGAAGGAAAGTCAGGGTGACTGGCGACGCCTCCACATTCCGGCTTCTCTTATACTCATCCTCCGCGCGCGAGGTGCTCGCGCATCCCCACCTGCCTCAGCCGGTACCGGCCGGCCTTACTCGCGAGTGCGTGTAGAGGCGTCCTTCGAGACATCTCCTATCCTGGTCAACTACGTACTTTCGTCGGGAGATGCCTCCTCGTCGTCATCCTCGCGGATTCTCTGTCTCGCTCGGCGGGCGCTCTTTCGCGATCTCGCGCAGCGTGGCGCTCTTTGATTTTCGGCGCGAGGTGAGAGACGCCCCCCCCCCTCGGGCAGGATATGTGGGCACGCGGGATTGAAGCATTGTAAATTGACATTTTTCCCCGGTTACTCATTGCGGTGGATCGCTGCTGCGCTTTCGGGATTTTGCAGGTTCTTACCGACTATTTCGTCGGGAATGCTGCAGCATGGTGCTTTTGAGGAGGAGGAAGCGAGGCGTAAGATTATTTGGAGATTAAATCTTGGGTTAAATCGGAGATATTCGTGATCAGAGTTACTAATGTTTTCTGGGATTTAGTAAGCAGTTATTTGAATGGTTTAATTTATGGCCTCTTTCGATTGGAAAACTTCTTTTAGTTAATAAGAATGGTCGTAAATATGCAAATTTTGAGATACTTTTAAATACACAAATTAATTACTGTATGTGAAGTCTTGAAATACAAACTGTTTGTTGATGTAATATCGATTTTATTAGATACCATTGCATTAACTAGTGAAATTATTTAATCATGTAATTCTAAACAGTAAAAACTTTTATGAGAAAAAAATCTACATCTGCGTGGGCAGTGGAAATTTCAGTTATACTTAAAAAAAAGATTATTGAAGTCCTTGAACTTGCGAGTTGGGTTTCACTGAATATAAATTAGTATCGTTTTATAAATTCAAAAGATTGTGCTGAAATTTACAAGCGTAGTAAAATGTTCTGTTACATTTTTTATTATTTATAATAGTTTTTTTGAATATTGTTTTGCAATTAAGTAGCCGAACTGCGTTCATTATTAAAATATTTTATTAAAATGAAATGATAATATCTACAGTGTTAAACGCACGTTGTGTGCGAATAAAGTTCAATGACCCTGCTAGTTTGGAAAAATTAAAGAATGAACAAATTTATTGATTAAAATGTTCGATGACGAAATAATAAAGAGATAATACAATTGTACCATCACGTAGGATTAAGATGTGCTGTATTGGCAATCCAGATTTTGATTTTAGTTACCTCATAAAGTATAACTAAAATTTTAGATAGTTTCTTGTTGCACCCAAACAATGCGACCAATTTTTATCTACATTTTCTCCTGTAACTTGGGTCACATGTGCAATTGTAATTTAATTCAATAATAATTACTGAGGAATATTTGAAAATGATGGAATAGTTAGACTTTATTGTCCTTACGGTATATATTTTTGACAAGTATAAATAAATTATATAAATACGAATTTAAACACTGGATACGTTCTCAATTACAAATATACATTTAGACTGGTTGGCTAATTCTTCCACGCATCTCTATTAGTAAATTACTTATTTAGAATATTGAATTTCAAACGATAAGGAATAATTCTAGGGACCAATGAACTCAATTTCAACGGTTTAAGATAAATATATATATATATATATATATTTTGATACATTTCGTAAAATTAGATTACAAGGTAAAAATTCATTTTAATTCATTTGTTTATCAATAGAATTAAAGAGTTTTTTTTTTAATTTTAGACAAATTATTTGAATTTTTGAGCTCTTAACAAACAATGAAATCTATTTTTACATCTGACATGTAAGTTAAATCGTTTGTTTTGTAAATTCTCAAGGAATGATACAGGATATTGTCGTGTTGCAAAAACAACCATTGATACCTGATTTGCATAAAACTTCCTTAAAAAAGATTTTGTGAAAGAAATATTTAAGATGATTCTACGAAAAGCGTTAATTTGGTATTAAATTGTGACAAATGTTTATTAAAATATTTTAAAATAATTTTAGGATTGTTTCTATCGTTAGAGGCAAAGAACAATTTTTAAAAGTGTTATTAATTATATTAATGGTACTAATTAATATTACTTTCTTCAATATGTCTTCACGTTCAATAGATTCACAAAAGTAACTTAAACTAAAATTTAGTATTTTTTATAGCACATTTTAGATTAAAATGATTTGTAAAAAAACATTGTTTGTAAAGAAACATTGTTTGTAAGTAACGCGTTTAAATAAACATGCAATATGGATTGATTATATTAACTTCTTTTTGAATCATTGATTAATGCGTGAGAGGATAATACTAGTATATTAAATAGCTTATCCTCCACGTTTTTAGTTGAAAATTACAACATTATTGAATTTTCTACGTTATATTACTGCGAATGCTAATTTTATGTCGTATTAGACAATTCATCCTACCGGTTTTTACCAATATTGTAGTCTGCTTGATGAATCATAATTAACATATTAGCTAATCCGAGATTTAAGGTAAATCATAAGTTATTTATAGAATTTTTGGGTCTGATTGAATATAAAAACGTACTTATGGTATTGTTCAAGTAATTTCATTGATTTTGAAAATTTAAATCGAAAGCTTGTATTTACGATGAACAAGTTTTGTGGAAAACTCCAGTTCTAAGTGGTAGGTGTCAAAATGTTGTAGTTTAAATATGTTCCTAGGACTTAGCTATATATGATTCATTAGATTATCCTATTTTATTTATTTTGAAGAAATGGAAATTCTCAAGAAATGCTAATTGTGAATTGAGAGATTGAAACGAACAACTTTTGGGAAACTTTAATTGTCTTAAGAATAAAGATCTTTGTGATAATATTACATTATGTCTTAGCTTTAGTATTGTGTTACGTAAGATCTAGGTTGTTAAATAATTTAATAAAATCGTTGCTGCTTCGTAGAAAAACCTATAAATTTATTCGAAAAATAATCATTTTTAAATCATACTTAATTTTTTAAACGTTAAATTATTTAGGTTTATTTTATCTACAATAAGTAATGATGACATCGTTTGCTGACAAGTAATGCTACAATAAGCAACGCTGACACCGTTTTCAAAATTCACTTGACCTCAAATTTACTTTCAATACCCTTCAATAATTTTAAGCACCGAAAGTAACGTCTTTAATAATGACATTATTATTAACGAATCATTTAACAGAGAGTGATTTGATGCCGACATAGAACACGGAAATTTTGAAAGCAATGGTTGTTTCCGTTACGAAAAACATTTCCAATAAAGATTCACCCGGAGGCTAATGTCTTTCAAACACATCATCATGTGCATTCATAGAAAATAAAAGATATTAATTAATTGTTTAAGGATTATTGACATGTTAAATTCTACTATTGTATAAATCGCTTATGCGGAAGCTGATTAATTAGCGATCGATGACGAGATGCATGGAAAAAGGAAGGTTGGGGGCGTCCCAAACAGGATTTTCTCAATATCTTTCTGAGTATTTCGCGGTATTTGTTTTATTGGAAATAACGTTTGGTTTTGCTAAATCAGAAACTTTATTAATAGGTATATGGCTACGCGCACACTCACTTTTTTTAGAGGGAAGTCGGGAATGCAGTTTTTTTGTTTTTACGAAGGCGATTAGAATTTCTAATTTACTTCTTTATTCTCTGATTTTTTGATGCTGCTGAAAAAAAATGATGCAATTGTAATAGTGTGAAAACCGCTGAAGAGTCGGAAAAAACCAACCACAGTTTGATATCTTAATTCTTGCAATTGTATTAAGATAACTTAATTATGCTTCATTACTTTTTGAACTGTACTCATTTTTAGTAAAATTATAAGCCAGGAAAATTAAACATTGAATGCGATTTATGTACTGACTTCCTTATTATTGTACTGCTCTTATATTATAAATGCATCATACAAATGTTATAAAAAAAAAAAAATAGAAAATGATTGCTGACACTTGAAAATACATTTTTAGATATCAGTTTTTCGAAGGAATGATTTTTAACAAGATCTAAGGATCTTTTAATTCCAATATCATATTATTTAAGGCATAATTTTCAACGCGATGTCAGGGTTAATAACCAATAATCCGCCATCACAAAAAGAAATTAAAAAAAAAGACGCTGATTCAGGCGTATACGCACAGGCACATCCATACAGACATTATTTAAAACCCATTTATTCTTATTCCTGATACCTCAAAATACAATTATAACGTGTTATTTTTTAATTATTGGAGTTACAGAAACACCAAAAATTACTATCACAAAGCTTCCCTATTGAAACGATCTTATAAAAACTAATAAAATCTCATAGATACTGTTGCAAAAATCGAATAGGTTATGTGGTTTCTGCACCCTTTCTATTAGAATTTATAGGATGTTTGCAACCGGGTTTCTCTAGGAGGAAGCAAAACATGCTTTATTCTTAAAAAGATCTAAAGGATAATAATCACAATTATTACATATTTCGTGAAACCGCAACGAATAATTCTAGATTATTCAATATTATATTTTAAAATGAAATTTGTCGATGTCATTTTAAGGATTATTATTATTTTATTGTTGCAGTGTAAAGGTCAGTTTTTCCGTCAAATCCAGAAGCTTTATAAATATTAATTGTTGGTGGATTTCACTTTATTAATATCAGTAAAAATTTTTTATGTGATCATTTCATCGCTCTTAAAATATTTAAAAAATTTAAATACTAATGTAGTTTTTAACACTGCGACGTGGTTATGTTATAAAAACAAAGAATATTTGATCGATTACTTAAATGAAAAATGTTTGAAACCTTGGTGTGATCACAGTAAACAAAATGTTAGTGGAATCTGTAAAAAATAAACTACTTTAGAATTTCGTCCAAATGTTTCTCTAAATTGATTGAACTAGATGTATGTTTTCTTTTCATCATTTTAAGTTGGTGTAATCAAATAAAATTTTATTTTTCTTTCATTATAGGCAATATTTATAAATTGTATAAAATTAAATTTTGTCAAAAGATCCATTAACAAGTTTTTCAAAGTGTGGAAAATAACAAGAAAATATTTAATGTTTAATCATAAAATATTATAATTAATATTTACTTATAACCAGTCAATTTAAAATTTAAAAAGAGTTAAAATTCATTATAGAATTTGAAGAAAATATCGCCTTGTTTTACCCAGTAAGTATAAATGATTATTTTTAAATCCTATATTTAAGACTGATAAATAAAACAATAAATAAAATTTTTATAGCTTCTTGTATACACCAAATGGAAAAAGTTCCCGTCTCAGTTTCAACCAAAGTTAAACGATCATTGTATTATTCTGAACTTTGTGCAAAAAAAAAGAGATTTATGCGCTTCTATCGGACATTCAATTTACTAATTTATCGAACATTCAATTCATTAAATCAGCTAGAATATATTAAATGCGTACAGCCGCTTAGTTAATTAGGCGCGGTAATGTTTATGGGCGCGTTGCGTCAAGGCAGAAGGCTGCAACTTTTTGGACTCTCTTCTGTTCTCTTGCGCAGCCGCAATTCGCCACAATATAGCAACTTGAACTCGGTAACCTTGCCGCATTTAATTGATCATAACGTCGGCTATACTTAGCATCTTATACGCGCAAGCAGGGCTTGAAATCCGAATTTAATGAGCCCGAATTCGCGTTTCTTTCGCATGATATCACCGTAGCTGTAAGTTATACTGCACTATTGTAAAAATATTTTGACAGCGCATTCATGTGAAAGGAATCCAGGATAAACCTCCTTTCTGCGAGTTCGGCCACTTCGAGCCATTTGATTCGGCAAACGCCGAGGAGAGGAGACGCTACGAAGAGGAGATTAAGAAGCGCTCGACGACTAAAAGGATTAAAAAGAGGCAACAGCTGAGACGTAACGTACTAATGATGCCCCGAGGGGCGTTGATCCCTCGTTTTAGAATACGTCTTCGCAATGTTTTTCGTGAATCATTTTAACGCGGGAATCTCTCGCGCGTTACATTTTTATAATCCGTCAGATTAATACCCATTATGCGAAAGCCGCGCGGCGACCTTCCCCAAAGGCTTTTATTTTCGCATGACGTGAATTCCGCGACTTGCGCTCGCGATGCACAAGCGATTAATGTTTTATTTATACTTTTTGATTGCGAAATTGAAAGGAATATATTCTGAACGAGTGTGCGGTTGTTGTTAGACGAACGGTAAACATTACGTCTAATGCAATGTCTAAAAAGAAATCAACAATTATACAATGTTTTGCTCGTTTCGGGGCTTTTGGAAAAGTTTTTGATAGATGGGTATCAGCGGGATCGGCGAGTGAAATTTTGCAACAGGCCTGGTATAGAAATTGACAGGCGCCGGGTGTATTTTTTCACCGGCTTACGTCGGTGAAAAGGATTTTTGCTCTATTGGCGAATAGAGGCGGGGAGGGGATATTGCGTAATAAATATATTTTGAATAGTGCAGATTGAAAGTCATGTGAATTTGCGAAACTTTTGTGGATTGAATTGGTGATTATCTGGTAAAAGTGCGTGACAGTGAGTAAATATTGATTAATAAATTTCGGCCAATGTTGAAGGAAGCAGGTTTAAGCGATTTATGAATGGCTCCCCTTAATTAAAATAATTCTATTCGATTTTTTTTTGCACTATTTTTATATGAATGAGTTTCTGGCTATTTAAATCTGGCTTTCTAAATTCAAAAGGAGCCACGAAATTAATGTTTCTAATGTTGTTAATCAGAAATCATTCGCGTATCAATTTATAATGATCTATTGAATCGTATACGTAAAAACACAATATTTCCAAATAAAAATCAACCAAAATTAGCACAATATAATAAAAATGTAGTAATTATAAATATCATTTAATTTTTTTAAGACACTAAATATACTTTCATAATATAAGTATTTAGTATAAATCTCACAATAATATATGAACTTCTACAATAAATGTTCTGCATTTAAATTTTTATAAAATTCAAATAATAAGCAAGTGCATACTTGAAGAAAAAAAATTAAGATTGAAATTTCCATATCTTATTTACTTTTTACGCTTCGCTTTCCAATGTTCTTCAAAATCTGTTCTCAAGTATTAGTAATCACTTAAAAATAACTTGCAGTCCTCCCACTGTTTAATATGATGTACATTAGTCAAAACACTTGATACTAAATAGAAGAACATAATGTAAATTCAGATTACGCAGTGCAGGAGCAGACAAGATTTCACTATACGTAAAAAATAAAACGTTATATAAATTACTTAGACTTTCTTTTAATAAGATGTCTTTTAATGGCAGGTCAGATCTGAATAAAATTTTTTAATTATTTATTAAAAATTTCATATCGTAATTATAATTAAATTTTAATTTTTTAATGATGGCTTTAAAAAAGATTTATTTGCTAAAGTCAAAACTTGAGATTACTTTTGAAATTTAATTATTTTCATTTTTAAAATACTTTTTGTCGCCGATTCAATGATAATTTTTAGTTCGAACCCACCCTTATTGGCCTCGCCTCTGAATATCCAGTGTAGCTTATTTCAAGGTTAACAAGAACGTGCGAATTTCTAAGATCCCCACTTGTTGTTCGATAGAATCAGCTATAAAATACTGGTAAAGGCTAATGAACAGTAGTCGACCAGACAGAATAAGAAGAAAAAGGCCTTGCAGCCAGCAGATTTTTAGTAAACTGGGCGTTACCCTGGTAGAGTTTACCTTGAACGCGTAATTAAATTAATTTAAAATAGACATCTTCAAATTATTGGATATTCTTACTGTAAATTATATAGGCAGTTAAGTTTGGCATTGGCTTTTGTGAACTGACTGGAACCTTTTATATAAAAACTAATAATTACACCTTGATAATTATAAGTTCATATTGTGATTCAAAGCAATAAACTTCGAAGTTTAAATTATGGAAGAAAAATTACTTAAATTAATATTTAAAAAAATATTCAGAAAAATTAAATATAGAATATTGCTTAATTTGTGCTTTCTTATTTCTTTGATTTTACTTTTTTTACTTGATAAACTATTTTTAATATTTCTGATACTTAAATACATTATTCGGAAATATTTTTTATAAATATTTGTCAAAACAGGAATTCTTAAGCTCAAGTTATATAAGAGATAAATTTTTATAAAGTGCCATTAATCACGTCAAAGAACATTGATCTTGCTTTTAGGACATGCCGCTTTAAATTAAATTAATTACACCTCAATTTCTTAAAAACACCAAATATACGATAATTAAATATGTCTTATAAAATCAAATTTGGAGGCTCTACATTTACACTTATCTATACAATGTTCTATCTATCACTATGTTTTTCATAAAAAATCCTGATATTATTCCGTTCACATAAAGATAAGAATTTTACGACTAAAAGGCCAGCAGAGGCAGCTAAGTGACGAGTGCTGAAAGGTTACTTTGCCCAGGGCTACAGATGTAATCGTCTTAAAACCAACGACCTTTCTTAATAACATGTTCTTATAGATCGTGAAAAAGCGTTAATTTACAAAAAAACATTTGATTACACCGTAGTGTCTTGTACAGCTAGTGCCGGAGGTTCAGGCCATTATTATAATGAAACGCAAAGTGTCAGCGCCAGCGAGCGCGCCATTCTCACGTACGCACTTGAAATCTTAAAGTCCTGCATTAATTGCAAGTGTTAAAATTGCTACTCGCCTAATTGCACAAAAGTTGGGAGTAATTGTGGAATTCTGAAACAAGGATATCTTTGAGTTTTTCTTTTGTAGCTTTAATTGACAGAAGTGAATCATTAAGAAATATTTGCTGCTTAAAAAGATTTAGAAAAATGGTTGAAACACGTTTAATTTTATACTTGTTTACAATATTTCATTTTGCTGTAATAATAAATTTTGAATGAAATAAAATACATTGATTTTAGGAAATGTGTGTTAATGGATGTGATTGTGAAGATTAAAAATAACTTCTACAAATAAGTAAAACTAAATGTTAAAAACTGTTGTAAACGTTAATTTTATTCTTCATTACAAGTATAAATGACTATATCAGTTTTTATATAATTTTTGTAAAAAACTGCATTTTAAAAATGATCCTTTATTTACATTATTTCGAGAACCAACGTAGTAGAATCTTCTAAAACTGTTTTTCAATGTGAAAAAAAAACTTGTGTCGATTCAAAAAATTTTATCAAGACCAATAGCTTAAATTATTTTTTAAAAATACGATCTAAACATTGGTCCTATAAAAACAGAAATAAAGTCAGTAGATACAAAAAATATGAAACCTTTTCCTAATCTGATTCTATCTGATGAATAATGGTTTGATAATGTAATTGAAGTTATGAATACGCCTGATGGTAAACATCAGTGTAAACAACATTAGAAACGTACTTCCCGTAAATCATATTGAGAAGCATTATTTCATCTCTATTATTTATAGCCATCAGCTGTACAAAGCAAATCTAGGTTGAGTCCTAATCATCCTGAAAACCAACGCAACGTTAAATCGCTCAAGGTACAATTAATTAATCTAATCCAAATCCAATACATCCTCGTTGTCTGGAAAGAAATCTGGCAGCGTCATACGCACTTTAATAATCTATCCTGCCAACCTTCGCATAAAAACTTCCTACGGTTGCTTCACGCCTGGTTAAATGCAACAATTGCCAGCTCCTAACGCTGACTTGACCATCGGCACAAGCACCTATAACGCAAGGTTTCGTAAGGCGCCGAAATTTCCTGCACTGCTTTTCCCTTTAATGTAATCTTGATCGATGGCTACTTACTGCCGCCGGTGATGAGAGGAATGTCCATTTTCGTAATGTAAACTGCGCGTACGCATCTGCCCACTTTCGACACTTTCCAACTCATCAAATCTGGCTTTGCCCCGAGCCGACTCGCGTAAACGAAAGTAAAAGCGGGGAAGGTGTACGGAGATTATAGGAAATGGCCCGGACGCCGCGCGGATTTTGGGACGGGTTACGACATCGAGATCGTCCGGCGAGCGAGCGTTAAGGACATTCTGCAGATCGGCCTACGAGCCGGAACTTCTGATGCTTATGCGTACGAGCCGTGGAATTTTAATGTCCGCGCCGATGCGATTAGTGAAATGTATTATGCGGCCGCCGACAGAAATAGCAGGCGTTTCGATTTCATGGAAATTTCTATTTTTTCTTATATCACGCGAGAAATTTGGAAAAGATGGAAAGATTTATCTTTATTTTAGGTATTACTGCACGCGGCAGTCATTAAATTCCCATAGACGTAAGAGGCTGCTTAATGAAAGCGTAACTTAATATCTAAATGTTTTATAATAGTTGGATTAAAATATTGATGCAGGGATATATTGCAGTTTAGATACTATACCTATCAAAATAAATTATTTAGTTTCAATGACTTTGGGAAGTAATTTCTGCTGTTTACTCAGCACACAAAAAATTTTCTGTAAGTTATTAGGTTCAAAAAATTAGGACTTAAAAAATTATTTGACGCTCGTATTGCATTATTTTACACCATGAAATAGGTTTTTGTTCCAATTTATATTTACAGTGAGTTGCTGCAATATTAGAGTACTTTTTGTTTTTTTGTACTTCAGTTGAAAAGTTTGGGTTCAATAATTTACAGGTAGGCTATAGCAGATTTCTCTTTCAAGGATCTCAATTGGTGACATTAATAGTGCCCATCACGACTAATGCGCGGGTTTATAGATGATAAAAATTAACAAAAAATAGCTGTGCAAGGAGCGAGGATTATTTTCTATTCAAAAATATTATATCAATAATATAAAATATTATATCAAAAATAATTTATGTTATAACAATTATAACGTGCATGAATGGTATATTTAAAATCTGTTTCTTTTTTCAAAAACTATTCATTAACTAAATCATTGAACTATTAAAAAGTACAAGAATCTATACTATTAACTACTGTAGCAAAAAAATGTTAAATTTTTTAATAATTAAATTATTTAAAAAAATAAATTACAATGCATATGGTATTAGCAAACTCTTTCGTTAGAAAAAATTAGCTGTTTTTATTTTTCTATCAGAGTTTATAAAAATATTTATCTTACGCAATTATTGATAGCTTTTTAATTGAGACAAATCATTCTCCTTTACATTTTTCTCACAGAATTTAATCGCTTTAAAATTTAACGTATTTGTAATTAGTCGTAATCGGAAAACAACAAAACTGTCAAATTTGCATATAATTACTGTTTACATAGAAGCTATTGGAAAAACCATTCAATTAGTTCATCATGATTTCATCGATGTATAATCTGTAAAAAGTTCTGTAATAAATGCAGTTTACTTACATTTACATTAGTAGAGTTACATATTTCAAAATTTGATATTCTTGAAATTATTCTACACGGAGAAAAATTTTCTAGAAAAAATTACAATAGTACATTTTAATTTGATCACAGACTGCAAAAATCCTAAAAA
>JAWWEM010008534.1:0-20468 GCA_035582935.1 Ormyrus thymus | reverse complement strand
ACTCAATTGATTTGTATTACTGAAAAATGATAAAGCCGCGTCATTATTCATATAGTTTTGGGAATTATTAATTAAGCCCCTTTTTGTCGGCTATATATAAATCTTGCCGTGAAGAATTTTAGTATCGCGGATAGCGGTTAGTCGAAAATCAAAAGAGCATTGTCGCGAATTTTATCCATTTTTAATGAGTAATATTAGAATCGGAACATAAAAACTACGGTGTCGAGTATCTTACTAACGTATAATAGTCAAGAATACTTCACAGCCTCCTTCTACATAGTAAAATAAAAATGTATTTATAGCATGACGCAATCCTCAGAACTTGAGAACGGTCTATATTTTCGTAACGCGAGAGAATGTTCCTATAATATGAATTACACTTATACATCATACTCGCTACAACCCATGATTTCCGAGCCCGAAACCATTATCGTAGACACCTGACAAACCTGTACGTTTATCTCCATAATGCTTCTCGTACACCGTAAAATGTCTTCGAATGAGCTGGTCTAACGGGATCCTTGGGTTACATGTATATCATCTAAATACTAAAGTGCGAACTGCGCCGACCGAGGCCCGAAGCGGAAAGCAGTCGGGCTGCAAAACTTTCCTGAAATTGCATTAGCATTTTCGAGCGAGCCCCAAATAGGTGTACTTGGCAACAATTTTATAAGCCCCGTATTCTTCGATAATCACGCGATACAAATTACCTCCTCTTGCGAAAGGAGAGTGAAAAAAAAAAGAAAACGTATCCGTACATGGCGCGGGCGAAGAAAAATAGAAAAGGATCGAGCGACCGGCGTAATTGATCGGACAAATAGAGGCACCCACCGGTTAAGCCTTTTATCTAATTGGAATCTTTATGATCGCGCGGCTTGCGTCTCCCGATTACAGCGGCTCTCACCGAATCCATCCGAATATTCGCTTAGCACGCCTGCCCGATCTCGAATGCCGGCTGTCGGCGCGGGGAGCTGTAATTTCGTAATGCGCGCATGCGCGCGTGTTATTTATCAAGCTCGTTAAAAGGGAAAAAGGCCGCGAATAACTCGGGTGGAAAGAGGCTGGAAACTCTGCGTGCGCGCGCGCGACAGGACACGCGGAAAACCCTCTCGACGTCTCCGGGCGCCGCGTGACGCCGGGAAAAAGAGCGCCGGCGTACCCTCTCTCTCTCCCTCTCGGTGAGATAATCTTAAACTTAATGCGGGATACGCGCTTATCGTCCTCCGGGAGAGCAAGCGCCGTTCGTTATATCATAAATCCGCTCGTAAATGAATTCCCCGCACGGGAGGACGACGGACTCCCCGCCAACTGTTTTCTTTCTTCATTTTGTGTGCGACTTGAGAGAATCTTAATTGGAAGCCGATTTGAACGTTTTTTTTTGTTTTTTTCTTTCTTTGATTATCGCTCGAGCCGAAAGCTCGTCTTTTCGAAATTTGTGGCAAGAAGCGTTATCCGTGAGAGTGATCGGTCGCTTCCTGTATTCGTTATTTTTATTTATAGCTAAGGCCTGTTAAAAGAAATGTGTTGATTACACGAAAATAGCACTGCTTTAAGATCTTTTATCGTTATTAAATATTAATGAGACTTTGATCTTTTTCTCTGAGAAAATAGCGCAAATTGTGTAAATGAATACGTAGATAACTTAATCGCATAGCGGATATCTTACCATTTTTATGCCGACATTCATTGATTCTTTGAAATAAACGAACCTCTAAAGTGTACGTTATTATGCACTTAAACTTTTTATTCGCTTCTGTTGCATAACTTCCGCACTGAGGAGCTTCGATTTGAATCGGCAGGGTGAAAATATCATTTTTAAAAGATAACTATTCTTTTATATCTAAAGTAGAAACACTGAAATATTGAACAATGAAAAATCGAGCTCCTATTATGATGTATGCAGAATTTAAAAGCCTCGCAATCTTGATGGGTATTTACTTTTTTTGAAGCGTGCAGCTCGCGTCGGAATTTACCATTTGAATTCATCGTAATGAATTCGTGTATAAATTTTCACGGACGCGCAATCATAGCTCCAACATTTATCGTCCAATAAAGTGAAAAATAACGGATCCTAAAGCCCCTCCGTCCCCGCCGGCAGGGCTTCATCGCCGGCGGCCGTTTCACTCGACAAAAGATAAAAACATGAAAATCAAATTTTTAAGCAATAAAAAAAACCCGAGCGCATCCCGCCATCCGGCGGACGAAGACGAACCCCGCGCGCGCGCGCGTATTTATACCTATATACACCGAGGCGCGATAAAAGGAGCGTTGAAGTGCACTCTCATCGGGAGATTTCTGAGAAATGATCAATAAACGACGAAGAACCCGCGGCGAGCGTTCGCCCCTCTCTCCCCCCCCCCTCCCTTCCTCGCGCGAAAGAACATTACAATGCGAAGAGTTTTACGTCCTATATACTCGCCGAGTGTGTGTGGCCGTCGCGCGCGCGAGGCAGGAAAAAGATTACGGAAGTCAGCTTGCAAAGAAGATAGAACACGCTCCTCTTTATGCACTTGCGCGCGTAGGCGGCGTGCGGCTTAAGTGTAATTGCCTCGGCTGGTCTGCGGGTCGCGAACAAGCAGAGGGAGGAAACCGGGCGTTGATCGTGTTTACACGGACGTACTTAGCTGCACGGGGAAAAATCGCCAGTGAAATTTACTCAAGAGGTACAAGTAAAAGATGCTGATTCTGACTTGAGTAGAATTTACTTGATTTATTAAGTAAGCCACCGCACGCGCGAGAGGGGCAGAAAGAAAAATGGCGCCTAGGATTCGATGAAATTTACTTATAAAGCTGAGTAAAGTTTACTTAAGATGTTTGCTTAACTTTTTATAAGCAACTTTTACTTACATTTAAGGTAAATTTTACTAGCGATTTTTCTCCGCGTATGAATGCTGGATTTCGGATGTTTCGTGAAGCTAATTTTGAAGAGCGTCGTTTTAACGTTGTGTTTTGAAAATTTTTGCACTTAAAATCTGTAAACGTATGTGGAGGTTTTCGAGTTCCGTCAAACGTAAAGCGGCTCGAACAGAGTATCGGACGATAACGATCTAGGCTGAATCAACAAATTATATTACCTATAAACCGCGCGCTTTATCAGTTACAACCCGAAAGCGCGCTGCTCCATTCATATGCGCTCGGCAAAAATCTAGGTTACGCAGTACCCTGAACTCGATTATTTCTTTATCTAAATTAAAAATAAACGTCGGACCTTTATCACTTACAATAAAAAAAAATAAAAACGATGCTATCGCTCTTTCCGCGCTTTGTTTACAAAATCCCGACTTTGACCGATCCGTAAAAATTGAATCGAATTCGTTCTTCTAAGCTCGCGAAGCACGCCGGCAGCGAAAAAGTAAAAGTATATATATTACACGCAAGAGGGAAGAAGCAAAGTAGTCGGGGGAGGGGGGGGCAGATGGAATAGGAGAGCAAGATCGCAGCGGCTCGATTGGACCGTTCGTGTTTCCCCTTATCTATATAATTAACGGCGTGTGCGAAGCCGAGTCGCGGCGGCACATTCGACCGGCTCGGCGCGTCCCTGAGAGACCCGTATTTTTCATCGGCTATCGATTTTATTCTTCCCCGAACCGGAAATGTACCGAAGGTACACAGAGAGAGCACCCGGAGAGATTTTGAATTTGAATACTTTTATTTTGCTAAGGTTGAATCAACCGTATAGCATTAGATAATTAATACATAAAAACCATGATCGATACAGCATGAGTGGTAGATTAATATGATATAATATAATATCGCATACAAGGATTTTTACCAGATTAATATAATATAATAAAATAAAATATAATATAATATAATAAAAATATAAATTATAATAATGCATAATGAGCGCAAACAAGCTGATAACACTTCATATAATCTTCGCAAACAACGTGGCTTAATATAGTAATCTATATAATAATAATGATACACAAAATAAGTAGCATAGACTGATGCGAAGTTGCGCAACTAACGTGATAATTATAATAGAGAGAGAGAGAGAGAGAGCAGTCCCGATTACTTCACTGCCCCGCGCCAAGTTTTTAAGAGAGAGAGAGAGCTGAGCCATCCGGACCGCTCCCGAATACCCATGAGATTTTTCACTAGAGGTAAGGTAGGAAAAGGTGGAGTGCAGGTATAAAAAAATAACAATGGGCAATACGTGTGATATGAATATTTTTTATTTATAGTTGTGAAAAGGAATAAGGGGCTCATGTAGTAAAATATAAAAAATGAAATTTGTTTTACCTTTTATTTTATTCAATATTAAAACTAAAAAACATTTACTTTTCACTTTTACACTAACTTATATCACTCTCAACAATACATCTTAACTGAACAACAGGTCTTCTTTCGCTGCGTCGAATTGCTGGTGATGTCGGTGCTGGTGACTCATCCGCAGGTTCTCCTTAGATGTGAACATCTTCTTTGTAGTCTTCACTGGTCGGTGACTCCGGTGTTTCCATATCAGCGAGACACGGGCAAGGGTTTTCTTCGTAGCAGATGCTACATCGCAACTGCTTACATCGTCAACAGTTTTCCCACTGTCGACGAGAATTGATGTAGCGACGATTCCCGCACGTACTGCAGCTTTTTCCTCCGCAGCAATGAATAGCTTTGGAAGGGTAACACTTCGGTGTCTCAGAGCGTAGAGGTCTTGCAAAAGTCTCGCTCTTTCCTCGTTTAAGGAGAAAATATCCGTCAGCTTGTTTGTAATAATACTTTTCTTTCTATTGATTGTATTTTCCACTTTTTTGATGCCGCGTTCAATTTTTCTGATCATCTTCATCGTTGATTTGTCGAACTGTCTTCGTTGAAGGAGTAAAATGGTATGAGGACTCGTCGAAGAAGAAACTCCCCCGAAACTTATTTTTTCAGACGTCTAGTGGGGAAAACAGAAAAATCAGTGAAGACAATAAAGCCCTTGAGCATCGTGTGAAACACATGGCCGTTCAAGTTTCGTTTTGGCTTTTCACAGGGGTCGGTACGACTCTATTTCCCCACTGTGACATCTCATCCAAACGGGCTTTTTATTTACTGCTTTGGGAACTTATTGAGAACTCGTTGACGGTGTGTGCATCGCTGTCGGCGATTTCTCAGTATGCGCGTACTAGGCAGTGTTGAAAACTCGAAAACAGTACGTGCTAGGGCTCCTATTAATGAATGAACGATAGAGTGGATATTATTTACGTTAAAAGAAATGCTTTTTCTTACGGGTAAAAGGTAACACAGGGCTTAAAATTACAAAAACACTTGAGTTTTAAAGCTAGCTTAGTCTTGTGCAGTGTATCAAAGCTCCTTGTTTCAAGGAAGTAAATCAGTACTGTTTTTAATTTCTCAGTCATGCGACGAGTCATAGAACGAGCCTATTTTTTTAGGCTTAATATAATAGCTGACACCTCTCGAAATATAAACGTATACAAACAGAGGTGTCATGCTCTATAAAAATTGAACACCCGTCCACTTTTCTTACGACTGCTTAAAGAGGTTGAGCACAGTCGATTTCTAGTCATTAGCTATGCGGACCATAGAACGACTGCATCTACCTTGCATTATGGAACCTTTTGTTATGGATAGTCGTACCAAGCCTGTTTTGCGTGAATTAGTTTTAAAAATTGCATTGAGCTTGCACTTCAAACGCTTACCGGTGTGGCGCAGGTGTAATCGTTTGTGGCAGCGTCGCGTACGCTCAATGTCGTTTATAAGTTTAAAGCTTGAATTCCGCTTTTTACTTAGTCAATGCAGGTACCGTCGTATTGCCCGCTATTTTAGCAGAGGTTATTTTCAAAATATCTAAGCTAATGATGGTGGGGCAGTTTTTGACTTGGTTAGGCGTGGAGAATTTAAGTGTCTTAAGACATGTGATGGACGAGTACAAGAAGCAGCTTGGTAAGTTTTCATGTTTTGATAAAAAATATATTTTTATTTTATTTTCCTTTTATTATAATATAAAATTGCTTTCAGCTATGAATAGTTTATTAGTTGATGCTAATGCTGAAAACGAGACATCCACCGAAAGTCTCGATCAGCAGCAGCAGTAGCAGACTGATGCAGCGTCAAACAGCGGGGATAATTGTGAAAGCTCGAGTGAAATGAGTAGTGAATTTGAGTGCGAGACTGACGATGTTGACAGCGATGCAAGTACTGTAATCGTCGAGCAGCAGCAGAGTGTCGCGGAGGACAGAGGCTTGAATAATTACGATTATTACACAAGCTCTAGCAGCGAATCCGAGGAAGAGCAACAGGAGCAACAGGAACAACAGCAACAACAGTCACCGCAATTAGTAAATATTCCAACCGATGAGGAGGAAACTTCCCGTGTCGAGCAACCTCGTGAAGAAACGAGGCTTTTTCGACAATTCATATTGAGGAATTATGAGGAGCCGGAAGCAGCTGTTTCGCGTGCTCTTGTGAGCATACATTCGGATTTGAATGCTTCCCTCACGGAATAGCACAATCGTAGAG
This sequence comes from Ormyrus thymus, assembly GCA_035582935.1. Lineage (NCBI taxonomy): Eukaryota > Metazoa > Arthropoda > Insecta > Hymenoptera > Ormyridae > Ormyrus > Ormyrus thymus. Next base: position 14,006 of record JAWWEM010008534.1, on the reverse strand, counting down.
AAGCGCTGCACGATTTTTACCACAGGCCGTCAACTTCAAGAGAGTTAGGCTCTCGCGTTTTCGACGAAAACACTCAAAGCCCGGTTTATCGGAGTTTTGATTTGGAAAGTCGGCTAGATCGAGCTGTCAATGAATGTAAGGATTATTATGATTATTAATACGAAATTTTTATTTAAAAAATTTCTATTGTACGATTTTTGTTTTTAAAGTTATTCGACGGCAAAAAAGAGGTGACGAACACGCCCTTTCTGAAATAGCTGCCAATAATTAGTTAAATATTTGCGTACAGAGAGTAAGAGACGTTCCACGAGCCCGTGAAATTCGATGGTTTCACGAAATGGCTGAGGACTTTTCGTCCTCTCTGTATGTAGATTTTAACATTCACGAACTGCTTCAACGTGTTTGTGAAGCTTTCCAATAAACGTAGGAATAACTTTAAATATTAATATACAGCATAAAAATCTGACAAAATTATTATGCAAAAAACAAATATTAATATTATTTTAAAACTTTTTGCAGGTGATACGAGAAACAGCGAGTCGTCCGATTCGCAAGCATCTTTGGATATATCTACGAGCTCCGTGTGGCCTTTTCAAAGTCTTAAAAACTGAATTTCGAGAGGGTTTATCTCATCCGAGCGACTACTCTGGCGACAATGAAAAACGGAAGTTCTTAATACTCGATGATTTGATGGGCGAGTCTTCGAGCAATATAATTTTAGATCTGTTTACAAAAGGCAGCCGTCATAAGAATATTAGCATAATATTTATCACGCAAAATATTTTTCACAAAGGAAAATTACAGCGAGATATCAGTCTGAACACCACGTATCTAGCAATCTTTAAAAATTAGAGTAATCGAGCTCAAATACAGGACCTTGCTCGTCAAGATTATCCGGAAGATTCCAAATTTTTACAAGAAGCTTATCTCGATGACACAAGAAACCCACACTCTTACTTATTTCACGATCTATCGTAGGACCCACGCGACGAAATTCGAGTACGCACGTGCATTTTTCCTCGCACCGATAAGGTACATTACATATATGTACCGAAACATATAAATATACAATAAAAAGGAGTAGAGATACGCTGCTTCTAGACAGTCATTCCTTGACAATGGGTGAAAGAACAACGTCGAGACGGGGCTCAGTGCAGCTACCTGGAAAGCATTTTACAAAAAAACACGCCGCCCTCCTCCTTGCTCTCAGCCAGTCCGACGGATCCTCGCGCAAAGCGCTGCTACGCGGTGTAGACTAAGCAGGTGTAAGGTGCATATGCGAGTGCGCGCTGAACGTCTTGCAAGGCAACAGGTGAAAGCACCGCAAAAAAAGAAATTGCAAAAGCACAATCACGTGCTACGAAAATTGGTTCGCGACGGCAGAAACCAGCGTGTCGGTTGGCAAAATCGAAAACATGTACTGATTCAAAACGATGGAGGTTTTCTCCCGCGCCTGCTAGTTCCACTAATCGGTACACTCGTCTCAAAGCTTTTCGGTAATAAGAACGAGTGACTGAAATCCGAAATATGGAGCACGCTCGTAAAATGGTTATCGTCCCCGAGGAGTCACTTTCACGCTATGAAACGGCACTGTCCGCCCGCCCAGTAGCAGCAGCAGCAGACCTGGTGATATGCGAAGGCTCTGTTCAAACGTGCGGGGATAACTTGTCTAGGTTAGATGCCGAAATGCATAAAATTCTGCACGAGAAAACACATTCCAATGAGCGTGAAAAATGCTTAAATTATTTACAAGTATTGCGAAGATATTTATTTTTTAAAGATAACGAGCGGTAAAACGAGCGCGACGCCGAACGCGAGCTGGACAGTATTGACGCTAATTTGATGCCGTTCAGTGAAGAGGAAATTTTACACGGTATCTCAAAGGCGTACGTGCCAAAAGTGAGACTTATGCTGAGACATTGGAAATCTGTGGCTTCCGAGCGTTTAAAGTGGGACAATACAGGCACCGTTATACTAGACGGCCGGAAAATCAAAGGCTCCAACATAATTGAGCTGCTGAACGACGTTGTAAAATCGAAGCAGAAAAAAAGGGTCGACGCTCGTGATGCACCAGTACACCACTTGGTAAACCGAATAATTTGATTAGTAATCCAATAATTTTAAACTTTGGTCAAAGATTGACTGAGCCTTTAAATAGAGACAAGAGACGCGCGAAGCAATCACATCCACTCGACGATACAGCCGCCTCTGGAATCGTTTCGTCAAAAAAGTGTTACTAGAGACTGGTTTTGTTTATAAATGTGAAAACAATGTGTCTTTTGAGAAACAGTATTATGACTTGGAACACGAAGCGGGCTACGTCGGTGCTCGGAATCTCATAGGTGTTAATAGAAAACGAAGCGCTATAGCCAATAGTATTGACAAGAAAAAGATTTACGACTGGCTCTCTAACCAAGATGCTTACACACTGCATCGCCCTGTGGCTCGAAAATTCTCAAGATTGCGTTACAACGTGACGAATATCGATGACTTATAGGAATGCGACTTAATGCAGCTTACTTCTCTAAAAGACTATAACGACGGTGTCACATACTTGTTGGTAGTCGTCGATGTTTTGAGTTCAAGTACGCGTGGATCGAAGCGTTGCGCGACAAGATCGCCCGTAGCGTAGCAGATGCTATGGGTAGGATTCTCGAGCGAGCAAGCGGCCGATCGCCGCTCTGTTTACAGTCCGACCGAGGCAAGGAATTTGTCGGCTCGGCTTTTCAGGCCCTCTTGAAAAAATCTGTAATCCGATTTAGACTAGCGAGAAATCCAGACGTCAAAGTAGCCGCTGTAGAAAGACTCATACGTACGATAAAAGAGCGCATGTGGCGTTATTTCTCGCACTCAAACACAAAGCGTTACATCGATATAATAGGAAAAATAAATTTGTACAATGTTGTAAAGGCACGTAAAAATTTAGAAAAATCTTTATTTAGACGAGACCGCGCGAGAAAGTGGGAGCTAACGTCTAAATACGGTATCGGTGATTATGTACGCATCAGTCGTACAAAAAACACCTTTGAGAAAGGATATGAAAAAAATTTTAGCGAGGAGGTGTTTAATATATACACGTACATTTTATACACGTACAGGATTTAAACGATGAGGAAATTGACGAATTTTTTTGCACTGAGGAATTAATTCTGATGGGCAAAAAGAGTATGAACGAAGAGAGCTTCAAAATCGAACACGTAATTCGTAAGAGAGGTCGAGGCTCGAAGCAGGAGGCGCTGGTTAAGTGGGTGGGCTACCAACATAAATTCAATTCCTGGATCAAAGCATCAGAACTCGAGTCAATTTAAATTAAAAAAATGGATCATGATAATTTTTATCTAGTTTTACCAAGCAACAGCAATATGATTTACTTTCCCGATAATACAACGAGTTGCTTTAATACACATTTATCGCGCGGATAAATTTAAACGGTAATTGGATGGTAGGCATCGCTGAAATTCATATCCCCTGCACGATTGTACAAATTCGCAATGCAGAAGCGATGATTAAATTCAGGGAGAAAGAAGCTGATGGGGAAAAGCAGAAGCCTTTTCCAAGGGGTGTTTGATGATCACTTCTCAATCCATCAATCAAAGTTTGAAAAAGGTTATTTTTATTTGCAAAAAAACTGCGAGAGCGAAGAAACGCATTTTCTCACGTTGAATGAAAAAATAAGGCTTTGAGGGGAGAAGGGTGAGGGAAACGGGGCATTTTGTAGCCGAAGGCTCTCTCCTAGTCTGCTCGGGTAACAGACCCGCTTCGCTTGCTCGGGCGATCCCGGATCAGCTGTTTGTTTACATTGATCTGTGCGAGCCCTACACAGTGGGAGATACTCGAGCCGCTCTTTTGCGCATCGTATCTCTCGACGCAACGAAATACAAGTTTGGTTCAAATATCGTACGGCACTTGGCGCCTATACATTATATTCCACTGCTACAACACAGCTTTTGCTCCGTCGTTATCGATAAAAGAGACCAGCACGGACGTCCAATACCATTTGAATACGGAACTCTGACCGTTACGCTCCATTTCAAACGTAATCACTGAAGAAAAAACAGAAAAAACATGAGTCACTATGTACGTTATTACGATCAACAGATCGGGGGAGGCGGGGTGAGAAATGTTGTTTATCAGCGCGGAAGAGGCGTCGGCGCATGGCTCGGTGGTTTATTTCGCAAAATTCTTCCGTATGTCGCATCTAGTGCTAAAGTAGTTGGAAAAGAGGCTGTGCGTGCTGGTCTAAATGTTTTAGACGACGTAGCAAATAGCGGAGTAAATTCCACGAAGCTACAAAGGCTCGCCAAAGAGTCTGGTAAAAATTTAAAAAATAAAGCGACCGCTAAGCATTGACAATATCCTAGGCGCCAGTCTAAGAAACCACGTGTTGTCGGACGTATCTCGTCGACCGCCCGCAGCACCAGCACCCTGCGACGCAGTAGCAGCAAGGCCCGTACGGCTAGAAAGAGAAAAAAGACTCTATGAGAAAAAGAGATATAACCGATATTTTCGGACCAAAATAAACACTATGATATTTTTTTCAACAATGGCGTTCTTACACACGCACTCGAGCAAGTGCATCTCGAGCGAACTGGATTTATTTACATTGCCTGCCACGCAGACATCGATAGAAAGCAGCAATTTCGTATATTATAAGCCGATCTCATCACTCAGCGATGAAGGCGACGCACCTATTGAGTTCATTGTGCCCAGTGCCAGTGAGCATTATCTTGATCTTGCGCACACAATGCTATATATTCAAGCGCAGATTTTACCCGCAGATACCGTGCTAGAAAATGCCAAAGTTGCACCTATGAACAACATTCTTCATTCAATGTTTAATCAAGTCGACATACTTTTTAATCAAAAACTCGTATCTCCACCGAATAATACTTATCCTTACAGAGTATAACTAGAAACTTTGCTCAATTATTCCCCCGTCGCTAAAGAATCTCACTTGACGGGAAGTTTGTGGTACGATGACAAACTCGACGGCTTTGACGCCGCGTCGAATGCAGAGCCTGCCACGAGAAACGATGGTGTTTATAATCGACAGTATTTCACGGTTGGAGGAAAGACTTTTGATATGATGGGACACCTACACTGCGATGCCTTTAATCAAGACAAAATGTTGCTCAATGGCGTTGAAATGAGAGTGCGTTTAGTGAGAAGCAAAGACGCTTTTTGCTTGCTAGACGTTTCCGATGATGGCAAATTTAAAATAAAAATAAAAAAAGCAACTCTCATTGTTCGACGCTCAAAGATAAATCCTGGAGTTTTACTCGGATATGCCAACGCTTTATCCAAGACCACAGCCAAGTATCCAACACGCACGTCGAGGTAAAATCTTTCACTATGCATACCGGAATTCTAGGAGATTCGATCGATAACGCGAATCCATTTACTTTTTAAAACTTGGGAATCAATTATTTATCTCTTTACGTCGACGGTGTACAAATGCCAAGCAGACCTCTCTAGTTCCGCTATACAAGTGACTCACATTTACACATTGATGCTTTTCAAACTCTTTTCTTAGGGACAGGTATACATTTTCTCAACGAAGGAAACAGCATTAGTCGTTACAATTAAGAACGAGAAAACTTTCTCACAGCATTCGATCTTGCGCCTGATTTATCGGTACACTGCGTGAGTCATTGGAACCTCGTACGCTTCAGAAGTTTACGTATAGAAGTAGGCTTTGAGCAGGCTCTTACGAGTACGATAAACTGTATAGTTTACGCAGAGTTCGATAACATTCTAGAAATTGACTCGAGTAGACAGATCATAACAGATTTTGACGCTTAAGTGGACGGGGACAAACCATATATTAGAACGGAAAATTACCGTGCTCACGCAGTCTCCGTCTGACGATAGTTGCAGTAAAATTAAACTCAAAATGGATTTTACTATAGATATTCAAGGCTTTCGCGATGCGAATAAACAATTTATACCCACAAAATTCCCTGCAGGATCAGATAATCGACCATTGGGTAGTGCGTTCGCCCTGCAACTTCAACGAGCTTTCTAAGGATGTACAACAGACAAACAGTTATTGCACTGTGAATGTCCACGGGCTGCATTAGTTCGACAGTGAAATCGACGAAAGTCAATTGAAAGTTAAATTACAAAATGTAACAAAAAAGGCCAGCTCTATATATTTAAGGGGCGACGAAAAAGCCAAATACGTGTCGGTATCATGGCTCGCCGTGTCATAAATCTCACGATTTTCGACGCGCCGAGTTTCGAACAGCTGGCGGCCTACACGGGGAGAAAAAACTTGGAGAATACAAGAAAGAGTTTTGTGTGCTATAGAAAGCATACTTATTAAGAAAGTGGCTTTATACGCTTGCACCTCAACATCTTCGCGGAGTCGGTGCTATACATACGAGAGATTTCTATCAAGGTCTTCTAAATCAACGCCGACTACAGAGCAATAAAGATCAACTTCCTTTTGAGCGAGCAGATGAGGTCGACTGACGATGAATACTTTCCAAATAAGCCAGACTATTAGAGGTTTAAAAGCCAACATGGTCGGAGTGTTCGCTGCGGATCGCCTGCTGAGACGATTAAGCGCACCTGCGGCGATAATTTCGAACATTGATACCTCCGACAAGCATGGCTTGCATTGGATTGGAATTTACATAGACTTGAACAGAATCGGAGTATATTTTGACAGCTATGGATTCGTGCCAATCTCAACTCACCATCTCAATAGACTCAGAAGTAACTGCGAACGATATCGTTGGAATAGAAAAAAATTACAAAGCGATGATTCTGCAGTCTGCGGAGCACATTGCATTATGTTTTTGTATTACATGTGTAGTGGTTGTACTTTATCTGAGTACTGTCGACTTTTTACACGAAGTACTCGTAGTAACGACGCGTTGGTAGGTAAATTTTATAAAAATGTAATACGTAAATTTCAGAAAAAAAGCGTAACATAAGTGTATTTCCACGGGACAGCTCGCGCGGAACAGGCCTGTGCCATCAATCATGTAAATTCAAGTTGCACTATTTGTCATAGTAATAAGAAAATGTATTAAAACGAGTTTTCAATAAAAATATGTAAAATACACAAAAATTCAATTACTCAATTTATTCACCCTACCACTCCTCTCTTAAAATATAATTATTAGTATTTAAGTAAGTGAATATAATTATTAGTATTTAAGTAAGTAATGAGAGAAAATTAGTATTTTAAATAAACTGGGGAGAGCTGTGAAAAACAGGCATCTCAATCAAAAAGCCGAGGACAGAGTGCACTATCACGCTAAACGACACGAGCGTTGGCGAGAAGGCAGAGATCGTGATCGAATATACAATAATAATTCAATCACACCCTCTTGAAATACTCGAAAGTATAAGCTTGGCTTCTAAGAAAACGCATTCTTTAAACAGCCGAATTGATGAGCGTGTTGAATGGCTTTAAACATCCTCAAATAAAAATCGAAACCTCTATTCATTGCTTTGAGAAAACTTTTTATTACTTTGAAAATACAATTCCCACTACGCATTTCGAACACGTACTCAAACTGGATAAAAGGAGGCTCGATTCAGTCTGCCCACTGCACACTAAGTCGAAATCAAAGCTCCAAACCGTACTACTTGCCGCAATTTTAAAATGGAAATCGAGACGAATTCGCAGCGCTATAATAAAAGTGCATTCACCTCACTGCCAAACTTGCTAATTGCCACTCCGTACACGATCAACAAGTCAAATAGCAAGAAAATACTTCTTGGTTTGGAACACAATAGTAAATCGTACAAAGCTGTTTTTAAGCTCTGCGGTACAGGCGTGAAACATGTGACTTTTGACACTAAGAATTGGGAAGACTTCACCTCCCAAATGGATATGATGAAAGCATACTTGCAAAATTCGTTCTTATATTATCAAGAGCGCGGAAAGGCTTCAAGAATTTTTTTACCAAGCCACAACCTACACTTTACCACTGCATACTCTGCACAAGTGATGTCTATCGAAGAAAGACCAGAGGGACTCGTCTCATCGTCGACCCACAGCGTAGAGCAGCAGCAGTAACAAGAGGAGACCGCTAAGGCGCCACCGGCCGAAGCTGCCGAATCCATGTGTAAAAGAAGAAAGTTTGAGGAGCTTTCCCACATCGTTATCCAGCAAGCAACTTCTGATTAATGCAACTACGCAATTGCATTGACATACGCTTAAAGCAAGTCAGCGATTTGGAGGGTATTGTAAATAACGTTGTAGACCGTGTTTTAGATATTTTAAAAATGGAAATTATTAAAGAAAGCGTGGATGATTACATATCTATTCTTAAAAATAACGATATATTTAAACAATTTTGTACATTTCGGCAGAAAGAAACTGAAAATAAAGTAAGAGAGACTGTTGATATAGATTTATTCTTAGACGTTTTATTAACAGAAATATTTGCTTACTGTTTACCGACGTTAGCATAGGCTTTATCCGAAAACAGACCTTAGACGTAAAGTATTATAAATAGGTTTACATGTACGCTTTGATATTCATTCTTATTTGGAGTTTCGTTGCGTGCACATTGTAAGAAAAATGGGACAATCAGAGAGTAGATTTTCGACGGGCGGTAGTGAAGAATATAAGCGGTTGTCTCAGACACAACACCGTTTAACAAGCACTATCTAGAACTAAAAAAGATGCAATATCGTATTCGTCGAAAGATGCAAAAACTAAAGACTCCAAATCCTCGACAAAAAAAGATTATTCATTAAATACAGTGTATAACCAACATAAAGTCTGTAAAAAATTATAAATAAAAACTATTCATATCACATGTATTGCCTATTGTTATTTTTTGATACCTGCACTCCACCTTTTTCTACCTTACCTCTAGTGAGAAATCTCGTGGTCATTCGGGAGCACTCGAAATGGCTCGGCTCTCTCTCTCTCTCTCTCTCTCTCTCTCTCTCTCTCTCTCTTACGAACATGGCGCGGGGCAGTGACGTAATCGGGGCTGCTCTTTCTCTCGTTGTAAACGTTATAGCGAGACGATCGGGAGCGCTCGGGATGGCTCGGCTCCTTCTCTCGCTCTCTCTTACAAACATGGCGCGGGGCAATGACGTAATCGGGGACTGCTCTTTCTCTCTCACAAAGATGGTGATGCGCTCCCTCTGTCTCTCTTTGTAAGCGTTATAGCAAGACGTAGACAATGACGTCATCGACGAACTTCATTTTTTGATTATATACAATAGCAATGTTATTTACATAAACAAACAATTAAAAACACATTAACATACGTTTTTATTACTTGTTTACGTAAGCAAAGTAATTAATAACTCATTAACACGTGTTTATTATATATACAGTAGCATTGTTTATATAACAACCAATTAAAAACACATTAACATAGGTTTTTATTACTTGTTTACGTAAACACATGTTTATTATGTATACAGTAGCACTGTTTATATAAACAAACTATTAAAAATACATTAACACATGTTTAGTATATATATAGTAGCATTGAATATACACACTACCACTGGGGTCCCTCCGGCGCCAGTGACGTCACTCCCATACAGCATGAAGCTTGCTGCAAGGTTTTATAAGGTTTTAGTAAACGTTTGAAACCTTGCAGCAATATTTCGTGCTGTGTGGGTTGTTATGTCTCGCTATAACGGTTACTATACTACTTCTAAGAAAGTTGAAGATACCAGAAGGATAACAGCGGAATGAGAATACACCAGGAAAACTACCTTCAATTTACGGAGTCGAGAGGACGAGAACCTTCTTCAAGGAAGCAGATACGCAGAGCCGCACCCCGGCCGAGAGAGAAGAGCATCAGCTGTACGTGGACACTCATTGCTGCTTTAACGTATTGTGTTAATTGTAAGTTAGCGAAGCGTATACTAAAAACATAACATATTGGCGAGCGGAATAAATTGCGAACCATCGATTGATTATAATTATAATTCGTAGATTTTATTTTATATTATCATAATTAATCGTAAAAAATTATAAAAGGTGTTTAAAATATTTAAAAATTTATTTAAATATATCCCGCCATTTTCTTTGCTAAAGTAAAATAACTACAGAAATAACGATCTTGAAAATATTAGCCTAATATCTTGAAAATATTAGCCTAATATCTTGAAAATATTAGCCTAATATCTTGAAAATATTAGCCTAATATCTTGAAAATATTAGCCTAATATTGAATTAATCAATTAAATAGACATAGAATCGTTCACTAAAATCATTTTGTGTTGATTTATATGCTCAATTAGTTTAGTAATAAAGCAATAAAGCAGTTAATAAATACAACAATTGAGCTCTCATCCATTCCGAGTATATCATAATTATACAAGCTTAAAATATTCATTCTCATTAACTACTACACGGCGTGACGTAAAATTAAGCGCAACATAGAGCGACGAAGTCGAGGCGCGCACTACTTTGAGTGACGTCGTGCCGTATAAGCCAGCGCAGTACTGTAAAGTACTGTAAAGTACTGTAAAGTCAACGTCTAAGCTACAATTAGTGTAGCAGCCTCATATTAAATTCGATTCTTGATCTATTTAGACTACATTAACTCTTATTTAACCTCTTGATTTAAATTATCAACATTCAAGCACTTGTGCCGAGACGGATGCGCTGCAAAATAAATTTATTTGTTGTTCGCAAAGAACCAGAATTAGTTGCTTTACTATAAATAAAAAATGGGTCGCAACATTTATAACTATTTAAACAAAAAAATCTTATTAAATATTAAATATAATTATAAAATAGGTAAATACAAAATATAATATAGAAGTAAGTAAATATAAGTAACTGTTTTTTTTTCTTTCTAAAAAGATGATATCAGCTAATTCTCAAACTTTATTAGACTGTGAAAAACATTTGTATTATTTAAACATTAAAGAAATAAATTTGATTTTGCAAAAAGTTGGTATCTTTGTTGGAATCAAAATTCAAATTTAAAAATCCCTCCATAATGCTCTGTTTTATCGATCGATAAAATAGTTTCGTAGCTGATTTTAGGACACTCATTTTAATAAGAAATACTCTGTTTATAGGTTTTTCGAGCTTGGACTGACGAAAACCAAAAATTTACTGCATATAAGAAATTATTTTTTGAAGTGCATGTAGTTTAGTAACATACAAATAACGACTTCAAATTTTTGTATCAACAGGTTTCAGTACAGCGAGAGAGAGAGGTACAGCAAATGAACAGCTGATTGACAAGGCAGTTGGACTCTGGAGTTACAAGTGAAACGCAACATAATTTGTGGCTCAAATTAATAATATTGTTTGTAATTGATTAAGGAAAAGTGTTTAAAAGGTGTTTACCAGACATAGATAATGGAAATTTTTCAAGCCATTAAATATACATTCGTAACTAGTTGCTTGAAGGCTGCTCAAGCTGTATTTTCAGCATTTCAATAAATGCATGCAGCGATCTGATTGTATAAAAATGTCGCATTTTTATACAATTCATAAATAAAGGCTGGAGCATTAATAGTATTGTATGCTGTGATGGAAGAACCGCAATTAGATAAGTATAATCAAAGCGTGCGGGAGCGCGCCGAAGGCAAGTACGTGTCCGAGAGCGACCGTACAACTTATACATTGATATAGGAGCAAGCGAACTAAGAGTTTTTTTATAAATCTTGTTGCTTATGTAGCAGTATAAAAATGATAAGGCTTTATATTTTTCAATAAACTATCAAATTCAAAAAGTTTTATTGAAAAAGATCTCATATTATTAAAGATATTAACATTTGAATGTTTCAAAAGTCGCTATCCGATTCTTTTTTTCTTATTATTCTTAAGAGCTGCACGGGTTTCTTCAACATTTTTGCCATTGGTCAGACTTTTACGTAGCCGATCAATAGCAAACGAGGAAAGAGAAACTGTATGGGTTTATATATACATATAGTGCGCCGCGGCCGAACTCCGAAGTGAGAGAGGTTATATTATATATCAGAGATGAGATGAAAATGTTTAGTGCGCCGCGGCCGAAGTAGCAAAAGTTACGTAGTGATAGGTTATATTATATATCAGACCAGACAACATAATTGAACAAGTCATTAATAGGGCGAATGAAGACGGGAATGTTTTTGATAATTTTCGCAGTACAATTAAGGAAGCTACAGATAGTGGAGTCTTAAGAAGTAAATGAATATTCTTCAAGAAATGAAACTATTATGAAGCAGAGTGATCACAATGTTAAAGAAGAACAGACAGTTGTAAGACAAAATGATAATTATATAATAGATTCATCTAAATTAAGAGCAGCATTGACAAGTAATGATTATTCAAGAAATAACGAAAAAGATTAGATAGAATCAGTGCTAAGTTTCCTAAAATAAAGACTTACTAATAACTGTAAAGTAGCTATTTGCTTAGGAGTGCCAGAGAGACTACTAGTAGGTAATCAGCACTAGAAACTGAAAGTACATTTAACCTGGATGATTTAGAAGATGACTCGTACAGTGTTCAAAAAAATTCAAATCATAATATTGAAGTTGGAAACTCATCCAGTATACGAACTGAAACTAAACGTAAAAGAAAAATTAAAAAGTAGAATCTCCAAAACAAAAAAATTTTTCAAAAACTAGTCTGGGCATAAATCGTCAAGTGAACCACAATTTGATAATGATGTAGCAAATATTATCAACGATTTAGAAACGAAAAATAATATAGATCATACTGTAGAAAAATCAAGGTATGTTTCTACTGTTACTAGAGTATTTAGTAATCAAAAAAATTGTACATCAAAACCAGTATTCAAAGATGATATTCAGTAAATTTCAAGAATGATATTAATAATAAAGGTATACAAAATAAAATGTGGAGAGATCCTAAAGCATCTAATGATTTAACTGCCAAGTTAAACGTACAAGGGGAAGTTTGAAAAGTTAAATACTCAATTGATAATGTATAAAGATATGGAACGCAAAATGCAAAGTCTATCACAAAAATTGCATACCAAGAATAAACAAATTGAAATAATTATGCAAAAAGGAATTGCTAAAAAATGACAGGAGAGAAGATGTAATAAAATCGAAATGGTTGACATAAAATATGCTAGAGAAACAGATTTAACAAACAGGTGAGACTTTTTAGAAGATAATAATAAAAACCTGATGAGAGCTGTTACATTAAAACGGCAAAACTGAAGAAAATTAGAATGTCAAGTAAACAGTCGTGATAATCAAATAAAAGAATTGAATTGGAAACCTGAATAAACATCAAAGTTTCAGGATAGAGCTGAAAAAAATGCTAATAACTACAGAAAAAAAATGTTGAATATGCAATCGCTTATCAGGCGGAAAAAGTTATTGAAAAAACAAAGCAGTATTTTTGATCAGTTCCTTGTTAGTCACTCTAACGAAAATTTTCCAGAAAAAGTATTGAGGATAGCTTTAGAGATGAAAAACTCTTGTGGTACAGAAAGCTACAGAAAACTATTAGATTATGAATTTCCTTTGTCAACTTTAAAAGAATTGCCTAAATATTATCCTTCAGAACTAGAAAATTATTGATCAGAAGATGATAGAAACATTTGAAATAACTGCAAAGAAATTAATTTAAATGAGGGCAAAGTTTCAGCACGTGATTTTAAAATGGAAAATGTTGAATATCTAGAACCAGAATTTTTAGAACAGGAAGAAACAATAACAGGAACAGTGTACGACATTTTTAACAAATACAGCGATTATGAAGACTTGAACGAATTAAAAAATCATATCATGATTGAATTGGAAGACAATTAAGTGTGTAACATTATCTGTTTATCGGAAAGACATTTACGTGAAGAAAAAATTAAACTAATATGTTGATAGCATATTACCCCACAAGTGTGCCAAGGAGGTTATTCTCACACGTGTCAGGTTCGCCGCCCGAGCAACGCGTTCTCACTTGCCAGCGCAAAATAGCAATTTCCTATACATGTGCGCCTAACAAGGAAACTATCCCAGGTGTCCCTCACCGATTTTGATGAAACTGCAATATGTTGTAGTACATCGAAAAATAAGAGACACGTATTTTTTTT
>JAWWEM010008445.1:0-27235 GCA_035582935.1 Ormyrus thymus | reverse complement strand
TAATGAGTAGCTTAAAAAAATTAGGCAGTGCTTAATATTTTAACCAGCAGGACTGCTTTATTTTCTACCAGGGTTATCGCGAGTACGATTCCTCGTCTTTGAGCGGCTCTCGCGGCATGATTTAATTGCTGGAAGCGGCTCCAGAAAGCGGCTTTCAATGCCTGCGGAAAGGTAGGCGCTCGCAATCAATTCCTCCTCGTTAAACCTTGCTTAACTTTTTCGCACTGCCAATGCCGACTTTTTTTTTTAATCGAAACGACGTTTACGCTTCTGGCGCGCGGCTCTCTCCGATATGGGCTTTCCCATTTGAAACTGGCCGTAAATTTAGCGTTGCTCCGGAATAAATTCAGTCGGGCGGCGGCGAACACATTTTACGCACGAGGGGCAAAACAAATTCACGCTCAAACGATTCCGAATCGATGCTAAGTATTCACCGAAGTCGCCCTCTACGGGTTTGCGAGGCTGCGACTACGCGGGAAACGTGTCTTGTAACTTATTTTAGACCGTTCGGCCAATTGCAGGTTCTCGCGAAGTAAACAAGCAGATGATTTTTTCCATAAGTGCTAATTTCATTCAAGTTGCTCTTTAATCATTCACGAAAAGAATTGTCGAATAGTTAAGGAATTTATACTTGGATACAAAGCAAATATTGTCCTTGAAAGTTTCACGGGATTTTTTATATTGTTGTTTGATTTTAATTTCAAGTTGATCTAGAATATAAATATTTACTTTAATTAAATAAAAAAAGTGTACAATTTCCTTGTATAAATATTGAATAACCCAGAAAACTTAATCGTTCGATATCATTATTTTTATTGACATTAATCATTTTCGCAGGTAAAATAAATTGTCGGTTAATTGCTTACGCTAAAACTTCACTTTAATAATATAAACCTTATCTTGGTGATTACTATTATTGATTAGCAACGCTACGTAAACTATTGATCAAGCGAAGAACGATAAAATTTCAATTAGATGATTGTCATCACTCGATTTATTTTGACTTACTACAGCATTCTGTTTGGAGTAGAATATTGTTATACGTGAAAGATGCACTATGCACTTTTGAATTCGGCAAGATAGTCAGCCAGTTGATTAAAAAATTAGATCCCAATCCCAGAGCATCAATCCCGAAAACGTAATCCTGCTACAAGAAGCAGGTCTAAAGCTCCGGAAATGATCCAATCTCAAAGTCAAAGGTCATGACGCTGTGTCATAACGCAGCCCGTAAAGCCGCAAAGATCGCGCGGAGAAAGCAACAAAGCTCAAATCCTCTCAGGAAGTAGCGGCAAAGCGTATAGGAGCGATAAAGCCGAATAAAAGAGCCGCGGAATATCGCCTTTCATTTTATCAGAAGCGCGGCAACAGCGACAATGACGGCCCTTTCAACAATTTTCCCTCCGCGAGGAGAATTCCGTCGCGACGGCCAAGTGGCCCTTTCCAGTGGGAAAAGAAAAAGGGAGCCTCGGCAGCGGCACACTATCAATACACCGGCGAGATATCGATCCTGCCCTCGACTAATTTTATCCTTCCAGCAGCCCGGGGAAGGGGGGACGCACCGCGCAAGCTCGCGCATGCAGCCAGTCTGCAGCCGAGTCCGCGCGTCTCCGCTGCACGCAATTTCGTACTCCGAGGCGGGTAATCTCTTTGAGAGTTAGGCGGAGCTTGAAATTTTTAGGGACGGCTCTCAAATCGACCGGATGAAATTTCGAGGTTTTAGCGGGCTGAATTTGTTAACGGGTACTTTCTCTTGCGGTCTAGCGGAATGGATTTTGGTATATGTGTTGGGTGAAGGTATAATACTTTTTTCAGCATTATTGGACTCTAGTAATTTTTATATTGCATATAAAAGAAAAAAGGAAATTTGTTTTTTATTACTTTGCCTTCTACGATAAAGAAGAGCTAAAGGATGTTATATGAAAAAGTAAACCCCTCTTTTGTTCTAAAAATTATAAATGCAACGGATATTCAAATTTTTTGTCAAAAAGAGAGTCAAAGAGTGGTTTAAAGCCTAGAGCTTTATAGACATATAAAACATCAGCTGCGACGGCGATAATCAGCTGACACGTGTCTTTCTATCTTACTCGAATAATTGCAAAAGATTTATTAAAAAAGTCAAAGTAAAAAGTCGTCAGATAAAGTGCGTACGTTGAAATTTTCAAAAGTCGCTTTGTCTGGGAAAGGATAAAAACCCATCTGCCCCATCTGCTGGTAGACAGTTATTTTTGTCATAGATGTTAACTACAGTTTAGAAATAATTACGATAGACGGATTAGTAATGGTTAAGGGAAATATTCAGCGTTTTATTCATAGCCTCGAAAATTTGATATTTATTCACCGTTGGATTTCCTACACTCTTCGGCAGAAAGCAAAATATTCCACGAAAATAAAAGCAGAAAAGCAGCCAATTATTCAAGCAGTTACTTCCGAAAGATGAATCAACCGCAAAAGCCAAACTCAACATTGACACCTTCATAAAAAGTGACAGATGGGAAGGGTCTGGTTGAAGGAACTATTTACTCGTTAAATCAACCGAGAGCCGTGTTCTCCTGCGCAAAGAGGAGAGAGAGAGAGAAAGTGCCGCAGCGCATCGATTTCCAGTGACAAAATGATTGGTGCCCGCTCGATCGGGGAAACAGATAAGGGGCCATACGTAAATTATGCATGGCATTGCAGGGGTCGACAGAATCGACAATTTCCTTACATTTTTTCAGAAAACAGTTTGCGGAATTTGCTTTTGCAAATCGACTTTTGAAAATCGACTTTTACCTTGAAAACATTTATAATCTGCTTATTTTTCGAATGAGAATGTACATGGTTTTTAAATAATGAAAAATTGATATTTAAGATTAGCTTTTTATACAATTTTTGTAGACCTGTAGAAATTTGGACATTCAGTCAGAAATTAAGGATTATATTTTATGCATCGAAAGCTGGGCGCTTATTGACAGCGTCACTATACTAGAATAACCGTAACTTGACAGTATAATCAGGAACCTATACCTATTGCCTATTTGACGTTTCTTTGATTTCGGAGCCAAATGTAGATGAGACAAAGCTCATTAGTCCCCCCGAAAGTGGGAAAGTGCGCGTCTATATTTTCATGCCTTTCCTGGAAAAACTTCAAATTTCACATCTCCCTTATAAATTTAACCTCAAAACTTGAAAGCCGAATGGTATACGTGTTTATTGCACCAGCACTCACTCGCTATTATCAAAATTTAGATTAGACATCGATCAAAGCGGCTTCTTCAATTCCAATGGTTTAAAAATAGTCCCCAAAAAAGACACTATGCCTTACGTAATAACCCGGCGCCTTCCTCTAGGCGCGTCGACGACGACAACAGTTCCGCGAGGAATGCGAGCTCGTCGAGGTCTGAAAACCGGGTCAAAGATAACTTCTCCACCGGCAGAGAGGCAGGAATTCCAAAATTCCCACATTTCAGCGAAGGTTCACTCGATTTTTATCTCTCCCTCTGCCCGCAAATGATCGGGAATTGTTCGAGCTGCCCACGCCGGGCGTTAATTCATTGCGCTCGGAGTTCATAGCGCCTCTCGCTCTGCGATCATCATCCGCTCGGAATTGTGACTTTCCTGTATTACATCCGCTCGCTCTCGACGCCTAAATGGAAAGCGAGCAGGCCGACTATTTGCATTTTCTTCAATTCCACCGCTGTTTATGCTGCCTCGGCTATTTTGTATATTGCTCTGTACCGGCTGTAAAAGCGGGCAAGTGCGTGGAGTTTAATGGGCTTTGATTTCATTTTCATGAGGTGGTAAAAATTTTAGAGTGCCACTTGCTTGGGAGGGAAGTAAGTAGTGGTAAAGTTTTTGGTTTTAAGCCGCGTCTTTGACGAGCGGATGAAAAAGCTCGTTGCAACAAGTGATTTTTTTGCCCGAGTCTTTTTTGTCGGAGGAACTATCGGGATACTTTATTAATCATTATAATTCATGCATGCTTTAGCCTACATTGCTGTGCGTAATTGTTGCTGGAGCACGTCATAAATATTTATTCCAGTAGCTTTGTTCGGGTTATCATCGCATGATTTTATGTTATTAAAACTATCGGCGCATTAGGGACAATTGCCTCTTGTGAATAATTATCCAATTAATATAGAAGATTATGAGCTTGCAATTTACTGCTCAAACGATCTTTTCAAAGAAATGAAAATTCAGTTCGTATAAACTGCCAGTTTGAGGGCACAGCGCAACGTTACACATAAACCTTTAAAGCATTGATTTGCGATTTCTGCAAATTAAAGTCTGAACATGGTTTCAATTTCAAGATTAGATACCAAATAATATAGAAAATTTGAAAAAATAATTTTAAATTAAGAGGCAAAAATATATAAAATATATGTTGTTAAACATTTGGCAACATTGCCTTGGAAATACTTTTTTCCATTTTTGTAAACATAACCTAACAAATAACTTTAACAGTTGTTTTTGAACGACTGTAAATTTTACGAAGATCTTTAAATTTACATTGTTGCCAAATCTAATTTCGATTACGTGAATTTATAAAAAATGCTTGTCGCTATTTCTGTATTGTAAAATTTAATATCCAAGCTGATGAATATATTTAAATATTTAAATTTACGAATTTAATAAAGATTTACAAATAATAATGAGATTAGTTTTGCAGAAAATTTATTTGATAATCACCAACTTGACTAGTTTGATGTTCAGATTACATCAAGCCAAACGCTTACCAACATTAGGATTTATTTGTATTCAGTGAAAAAGTGGCCTAGTTTCTTGTATCGTAATAATTGACCGTAAAATAAATAGCATTTTATATAGCTTTGAACGTAGCTTGTAGTAAACCTTTTTTTACAATAACTTTTTCTTCATTGCAAAGATACCTACTTTAAAGTTTACGTTATATATTTTTATGATTCCTCGCTTATTGTCGCCTTGATTTTAAATTAAACTACAGTATACTAAATCTTTTAAGACAACGTAAAATACTTCTGCTATTTTGAGAGTCCAGTGTTTCGAAAATATCGTGTAAAGAGCAGTTTTATCTTTTTTAAAAATTTGGTTACTAAACGATCGATTATTATTTCATCACTGCTTCGCTGCATTAAATCAATAAGTCTGGCAGAAAACGGTCTACTTTTATCTACATCTCAGCTTAATAAGCCCGTATCTGCTTTAATAAGCTGGAACCTTTGCTGGCTATAATAAATTTAATAAGCACTTAGAATCCGATTATTAAAGAGCAGTGAAAAATCATTTCCCTTCAATTTTTTTTTCTTATCCGCGGAATTTGGTTTTATAATATTATAACTATCTGATTCGATATAAATTTTAAAATGAAATTTTCATCAACCTTGCTTCTAATCTTTTAATTTTAATGATTCAAGTACCTAGAAGAAGAGATCACTTTTTTGAAAAACAAAAAACGTATTATTTGACTACAAGAAATTGTGCAAATTCATTATTACTTTTTAAGAACAGGTAGTCCGATATTTCTGTTTTATCACAGCTCGTAAATCCGATGCGGTTTGTATTTGATCGGCGGCGTGTACAAGAGATATTGTTGATAGCTCTAGTACCTTTTTTTACCGACTCACTCGAATAAAACAAACTTTCACGAATAAATAATTGAAAAACAGATTTATTTTTTGAAAAAACTTGGCAATGCTTTTCTTTGAACGTTTTTTAGTAAAGGTGACTGCTAAAAATACAGTTGAAAATACAACTTTTTAATTCCTTAAATCTTATTTTGGAAAAGAAATTTTTCACTAGAATCCATTCTCATTTGATTGCCTTACTCAGAAAAATGTTTAATGATCCATAATTTAGAAATTATGATGAATGCTAATAGTACTGTATAATTAAAGATGATTCATAAGTCTGAGTGTCACAAGTGGTTGACAATTGCTGTTTCAAAAAGTCAATGGTACACTTTTATTTCTTCACATTCAATTTAAAAGGCAAAGAAGATTGCACAGAGCCCACCACACTAAGAAATATTTTCAGTTGCATTTAGATAAAGCTATTATTGGATAGGCTAAACTTTTTTAAGATCCTACCTGAGGGATATTAGCATCCAGTTGACGGTTAAGCGAGTCCCTTTCCTTCTCCACCTCCTGGAGTCTGGATTCAGCTTGCTGGAGACGATCTTGGCTCTCCCTAAACGAGTCCATGAGTTTGTCTCGCTCATCGAGCACCGACACCATAAGGTGCTCGAAGTTGGCATCCTCACCAGAAAACTGGGAACTCCGCTGGCTAATACTGTCCTCTGCGATAGTCGGCATCACGTCGCACATCATATTCCACATATTGTTCATAACTTAACACATTTACTCAAAAAAGCTTTGTTAAATATAAACACCACTTTCAATTCACCAACTGCTCCTACAGCTTGTTATCCAACCCGATTCTTCTACCAGCTTCAATTAAGCAACT
Organism: Ormyrus thymus; assembly: GCA_035582935.1. Taxonomy (NCBI): domain Eukaryota; kingdom Metazoa; phylum Arthropoda; class Insecta; order Hymenoptera; family Ormyridae; genus Ormyrus; species Ormyrus thymus. The sequence goes on along the minus strand of JAWWEM010008445.1, from coordinate 20,818 downwards.
GCTATCCGGTGCCCAAGCGCAGAGTCATTTCTTCGGTTTTGGAAACTGTTTGGGTATATAGCTTTTTTCATGCTCTGTCCGCACTTGGGATACTGCATCCACTGATGCACAAGAGGACACTTTCATCCTCACCAATATTCTTCTTAGGTGTTCCTATTGAGAAATTAAATTTGTTTTTAATTTACCAAGCTATCCATTAATGAACAAAAATCATTAATAAATATTTACTTAAGTGACTAAAATAAATTTTCTTTGATCTATGATTAACTTGATTAAAAAGCAAGTATTTGAAACTTATGATTCATAAGGGATTCATGCATTTTATAGTATATTATTGGTTTAATATTATTAAAGAATTTGAGTCAATGAATTACTCTTTGTGAAAGTAAAAATTTTCAAAATTTTCAAATATTCTGTCAAATAGAATTCAGCTATAATATTTTATAAGCTAAAATGTACAAAGATAATGTACCTTTCCTCATTTAAAACTTTGTCAAAAATAAATTTTTTGCAAATACTATTTTGAAAATTTTTTTAATTAATAAACAAAATAAACAGAACTTATTCTTTTTTTAAAACAAAAATGTTAAAAAAGCCAGAAAATTTAAAGCAGACAAGTTATTCCCTAATTACCCATGATTTCAATAAAGCTTTGCATCTCTCCAAACTTCACCTTCAACTAAAAAATCAATTTCAAACACTCTTCCTCCAACAAAGCCCCATAGCAGAAGCAATGGCATCACAGAGACTTGGCAGTGAACTCACCGTCCAGAGCAAGACGTGGACTTTGGCAGCTGTCGTGGTCTCCCCTGCAGAGTAACAGCTCTGCTGGTGTCTCGGCGACGAGGCTGCTGCGGCGGCGGGAAGCCGGCAAGAACTTCCTGATCGAGCTCCTCCTCAGCTCTGAGCGGTCATTCTGACCAGCGGAGCGGGAGCTCGTCGCTTCCTCAGAGACTGACCAAGTCGCTGATGCCGCTGCTGCACGCGCGACGAGACATTTACCTCGCCCTCCATAATAATCGCGCACACACTACACTCGTCCGCCTCTTTCTCTCTCTCTCCCCGACGATCAATCGACGTCGCTCCTTCTTTCTCTCTCTCTCTCTCTCCCCCGCGCTCGTCTTCTCTCTTTCTCCCTCTCGCAGTTTTCAAGGGAGAGTCTCCTGCGGAAACAAGACGAAGGTTGCAGTCGAGCGACAATGCACTTTCTTGGAGAAGCAGCGGCAGCAGGCGAGATGCGCTAATCCACACACGGGGATGTGTCGGCCGGGAGGAGGAGGAGGAGGAGGGAGGGGAGGCCCTTCAAAGCGCCGGTTCGTCCTCCCCTGCGGCCACCTTTGGCGCTGCTCCCGTAAGCCCCGGGGAAGACTTCCTCGCGGGGGGGCCTCGGCAATGCTTGGCAGCGCGCGCGCAGAGATTCTCCGCTCGGGCTTCTCTCGTTGACGCCGGCACTGTTGCACTGCTGCGCGCGGGCGGCGTTTTTGAGGTTAGCTCGACACACCTTCAAGGGAGGTCCGCGCACTGGCTGGCTATCTCGATCGGCTCCGCCGCCCAGACGTTCACTAGCCGCTCGGAGCGAAAGCCCGAGATAGACGACAGCTACGCCAGCGAGACCTACCGTCTAGTCGCGGCGACTGCGGCACTGCTCGACGCTAATGCTGCAGCTCGCTGCTGGACTTTAATATTGACGGCCATCTTGATGATGAGCTCGAGCAGCGAGCCGCGGCGGAGCGGAGGGTGCCGCGAGCGAGGTGCGCCGCCGCCAAGTGAGTTTAAATCGCGAGCCGCAGAGATGAGTATAGGGAGATTGCTAAAGCCGTAGGAAAAAAATGAGGGTACGCAGAGCAATTTTATCAAAAAACCACGGAATTCGAATGCCGTTTTTTATATACTGAGGAAGAACCAAATGTGTACGAGATATAGATTATTTTTAAAAATTTTATCAGTAAGAGTATTTTAAATTATGCAAACTGTGTAGCGTAGATGAAAACTAAAAGTAATTATTTTTGTTAAAGCACAAAGCATATAAAAATTTTAATTAGAAAAACAAAAGTCCAATTGGATGATTAATCATTTATCAATAAACATTATTATTCGAAATTTGATGTACACTGCACTCGAACAAATATAAATATATTTTTTATTTAAATAACAATTATTCAATAGCATAACTCTGAAAAATGTTATTAATGCTCTAGAATTTGCTGAATGATTTTAAAAAGTGATATACACACATAAACAATAATTACAGTAATTAAAAGAACACTCTTGTAAAGATGCTTGTAAAACGCTGCGCAGCACTAAGGTTCCGAGCTTTTTATAATTAAAATTTTCAAATTTATATAACTACTCATTCGAAATTAGTGCTTCAACGTGGCGTATAAGCACTTCCGTAGTTCGGACTATACGCACTTACGTCAACTCGGCTAAGTTCGGCCGAGGGAGAGAGAGAGAGAGAGAGAGATGAATTTCGGCAGAGAAATCCGTTGAGAAATGGAAACGTGTTCATTGTCAATCCCCCGAGAATTCGCGTGATCGAGCGGCATGCAAAAATAAACATCGTATTCACGAATGAAATTAAATAGCTGTTTGTAGTGCTAGAATCGATAAAAGTATTCTAGCTTTTATCATATTTTACTAATTATCACTAATTTACTTTAAGATACTTACGAATTTAAAGATTTTTAACAAAATTAGTTTTAAGCAAACTTATTTAACGGATAAGTAAATATTGCTTTGCACGAGTAGCTATTGCTGACTAATAAACGTCCTTGCAAAAAAGCTGGTTCATTAAATTTTCTTAAATATACTTAAAGTCATCTTTAATCTACAATTCTACACTGACCAATTCAATGCAAGACTGTGACGCGAACCCTGACTGTCACAAAAAGCTTTAACGTACAATTTTTAAAATAATATTGTATACTGCTTAATTCTGTAGTACAAAAAGTATGATTTTGCAGTATGCTTCACGTATTTAAAGTCTATTTCAGAATTTATATAACCTTGATTGGTCATTTTTTGTATTTGATCAGTTAAATAGCATTAACTAAATTATTGCTGGATTTTGTTTGTGTAAATTTTTATGTTGACAATACCCTGGCAAAAATTACACAAAGTTTCTAGCAACCTTATGGGAAAGGTCCGATAAAACCTTATAAAGACCTGGTAAAATTGGTGCAAATACCACATATAACCCGATACCGGTATCGAGTTATACCATTTTACCAGATTTTTCCGACAGGGAATATTATCGTTGCGCTTTTACCAGGGATACTTATTAGAAAGTGAAAATAGAAACAAAAAAACTTTAAGCGTATACGAAATAAACCTAGATAAAAAATACGAAATGTAACTGTAGCTCACAAGAATTGATTTATCATTCAATAAACTGTCGTCAAGATTCAAAGCACCTAGACTGAAGCTTCCATGAAAAAACTTAAAAATCCAAAAAATCGAACTCTCCAACATTCGACGTCCCAAAGAATATTGATCTACTTGGAGAAGAATTTAAAAATGAGTGACCCAATTACCCCGAAGGAAAAAGGTCGACAACACTGCGCCGCTCGGCGAAAATGGACCTCGGCCAAAAGTCGATGCGGCATTTTTCCGCTCCTCTTGATTTATTTTCTACGCGCGGCCAAGTGTGCCGCGCGGATTTCCGCTGCCTCTTCGATTCCCGAGAAAGGGAAAAGCTCACGCAGCTGCCAGAATCGATGCTGACCGTTAGTTCGGCTCGCATTTTAAAAGCCCTCCGAGAATTTTTCATGCGGGATGCGGTGACCACGAGCGCGACGTCGGTCACGCCGATCATTCATTCGTTCGAACGATTTCAAAACAAAGGCTTGCTTTTTAACGCTCTTGTTTCGACGGTACATTGGAGTGCAGATTCTGCTGACTGTTAATAGTGCTTTCGTGCATTATGAAAATTATGCCGATTTGTAAACAAGTATTTGTTGGAATGGAGCTTGAACTTTAACATTAGCAGTATATAAATTAATGTAGATAAATTTTGTCAAAAGGAAATATTTTATAAAATCGGTATTTGTGCTATTGCAAGAATGAAAGGCGTCGCTTTAAAAATGAAAAAAGAAACTTTTACTTTATCACCGAAACATCTGCAAAAATAATTCACACTAAAATTATATTGTCGAATCAAATGATAATTGTAAGTGTCACTTATAAAGTGCCGCATCCTACAACGTCTAATAAAATTAAGGATTAATACGAAAGTCGCCACCTTTCTCCCCCTGTTTCCACAAGCATTAGTTAATTTAAATTTGAAATATTAATGACGTAAGTCTAATCGAGTTGAATTTCTCTGCCAAAGCTAATAATTATTCAAAAATAAATGCAGTAATAATTGAGAGAAAATTGAATTGTGATTATAATCTCCTTCGAAAGTCCCTCCTCCCCGTCAGCATTCCCAAAAATCGGCAAGCGTCTCGGTTTTTCCCCTCGCCGGGGGAAAATCTCCCAGCTCTCAGCGCGCGCATCAACCCTCGCAATCAATAACCTCGGCTGGGGGGTTAGTCGAGGGGGAGAGAGAGATCGAGTCGCGGAGGCTGTGCGGAAAAACGGATCTCGCCGCGGAGCGGAACGCAGTGCCATGAAGTCAGAGGCGCACACTTGCCGGCCCGAAGCTGCTGGTGAGTGATTTTGCAAGGTTTTGCAAGGAGCTTTTCTCGGGAGCGGAGCAATCGGAGCTGGAGCGGTTGGACGAGCTTTGATTTTGGGAGGCTGCGGGCTTTTCACAAGTTTCGAGGCGAGAGTTTCTGAATTTTCCGATGAGTGGGTCCGAGTGTCATTCCGCTGGGCGGTTTCGAGGGGCTTATCTCTCAGTGATTCGTGTCCTTTCAAGACCTGCTCATTTCTTAAATACGTGCTTAGTGGAGTCTCATATTTTACATATTTAAATGAACAAATAAGACATTTTTTTCTATAAGTTTCAAAGTTCCGGCCATTCCTTACTTAACTTTTTCAAAGGGCGATTTTAAGATATTCTTGAAATTAGTTTGAATTTCCTTAATGTATAATATAATATACCAGGCACTTTAAGGGGGTTCTCGTCTACTAATAGTCTTTTGTCGTCTCCATTTAATTTTAACTTGAATGCAACTTAGTCATTATCTAATTAGTACTTGAATTAATTTTCTTTTATTTAAAACACCGCATCCTATACGTTTTTAGTAACCTTTCAATTTATTACTTTCTCACCTGTAAAAAATATGTCATTTATCAGTAGTCATTTTATCAGTTTTTAATATCCTCTGTAAAGACGAAAAAATAAAACTTTGAATAAATAAAATGTAGCAATAGAATTAGTTTTAAAAATTTTAATTAAAAAAATTGTCTATTAAATAAGAAATGTTAATAACCATTTTTCATTATTCTTTCAAAGGTTCTAATCAGTGAGGTGTTATACCGTCCATTCTACAACAAACTATAAAATGTGTATGTAATATATCTAAAAGTAAAGTTTGATTAGTGTTAATAATAGACAAGAATAAAGACCAATATTTTATTGAGTGTTGTATTGGTTATTGGCTATTGGTGACGCATTTTATTTATGCTGTGTGTTTCTTTAAGACTTGCTGTCTTTCTCCTGTACTGCACTATTTGAAAATAATTGAAAAATTTTAAACTTTAAAAAATCTTGTTTTTGTAAGATAATGCTTTTTTCTACAAGTTTTTTTACTCAAAATAATTTTTCAAAGTAGACAGAAATTTGAAAAGATGGAAGCTCCCTCCCATCCCGGCCCTAGCAGTCTGTTTTCGCAAAGCTTTAAAAGCTGCGAACCCTCGATAAAACGCTGACCGTCTCTCTTCCGCAGCATTGATAAGCGAGCGAGGCGAGACTCTCGACGACATCTCGGAGTCGGTCGACGAGCTCCGGGAGAAGCTCGCCAACATGAAGCGACTGATGGAGGAGCGGAAGGGCACGACGCTGGGCGAGATAAGCGCCCGGAAGCTGCGCAACCAGAACTCCAACATGATCGACGGGACGTTCCTCTCCTGGATCTTCGGCACCGCCCTCGCCGTCATCCTCGGCGTCAGCTTCTACGCGTTCTACAACCTCTACAACGCCGTGCTCAAGAAGTTCCCCTCGAAGCACACCGAGCTCTGAGCTCGCAAAATCAACCTCCGGGGACAGATTCTTCCTCGACTCTTTTTCGAAGAGAACGAGTCCGGTCTTAACGTACGAGGCTTTTTCCTTATTTCGGGGCAGTTTTCGACAGTTTTTGCTTCGTCTTCGCGATTAGTCTTGCTAGAGTTTCACGATTAAGGAGGATGTATTCAAAGGAGATGCACCGCAAACAATCAAAATCTGTCAATTATTTGTCAAACGAAACAAGCAAACGTGTATGTTAAGACTGGAGTATGATTGTCTTGGATTAAATTACGACTTGTTTTCAGAAGTCATTTTTTAACATAAGTTAGTAACTAATTTTCACTTTACATCGAAACCACTTGTAAATAATTTCTGTCTGGTTTATCTTTCGTTCGCATCTACGTTTTCGGTGATTCAGGTTTATGGGGAACAGGAAACTGATGTTACAAATTAAATGTTGTATAATATATATTGCTGTATTAAATTTTTATGACACATTAATCGATTTACATAGAGGTCATAGTTGCAGATACTCATCTGAATATTTTAAGATTTAAAATGAAAACGTTACTTAATGTATTTTACAAGATAAGCTAGAGGAAAGAGGTTACAAATTAAAAAATATTTCAAACAGAATAAAATTTTTCATTTTTTCCTTCTTCACTACACGCTTTTCTTATTAGCAAAAGACGTTGATATTTTCTTTTTGAAAACATTATCCGATTGGTTTTTATTAATAAAGTTTCTTTACAGCTTTTAACTTTTTCAATACTTTTGTCAAGGACTTAAGTAACGCTTCATAGAGTAATTATGATTCTAAATCTTTATACTTACTTGTATATACTAAAAGAGTAAGTTAATATTTAAGTCCTTAGTTATTTGACGGTTGATACAAAATTGACAATATAAGTAGATAAAATTTTGTTTGTGTTAACTCACTTATAAACGTGACAATTTGGTATAAAAGTGCTTTTACAAAACTTTGCCAATATAAAATCGTAATATAAAATCAGATAAAATCATTGATGAAATAGAACTTTATACTATTAGAGAATCTACGTTTTACATTTTATTCATGTAGAAGCTGAATGCACTTGCTGTATTCTTCTGCTTGCTGCAACATAAAATAAACAAAACGATAATTATAGAAAAATCTCTCTTTTACATTTTTAACTATGAAAATTTAGAGCTAAATGTTGATTATTTTTATTATATTAACATGTACTTGTAAAATATCGCCTCTAACATTTTCTGTCCTTTTGGTTAATAAGAAAATTTCCTTTTCCAATTCTTTCAGCTGTAACAGAAAATACAATTTTATTTAGGTCAATTTTTCTAGATTGATGTTTTGCATTATTAATAAACAGTAATTTACCTCTTCTTCCGTTTTTGTCACGTCGATTTCTAATTCGCTAACTAAATTCTTTTGGAGATGTCGCAACACTTTATTTGCGGCAAGCTTTTTTAATTTTGTACTTTCTTTCTTTGACTAGAACAACGCATTGTTTTTCATGAAATTGAGATTACTGTTTATTAATTTTGCAAAATGACAGAATTTTAATAAAAATAATATGTAACTATTTACAAGTCACTGTAATCAATGTTACGTACTTCTCGCTCCTTCCATTTTATATGATCCTTCAAATCTTTTAATTTTCCGTGGATGTTCTGTCAAGAAAATCGAAACGAAAAATGTTTATTGTTTGCCATTTTTTAGATAACTAATTAACTAACTGGTATTCCGTGGGGTAAAACCTAGAATCAAACAAAATAAAAATAAGTTTTTTCTTAGAACTTGTTTGATATGTGAATGAAACTGCTAATAAAATATTAACCGATCTCTTTAAATCATCCCTTCGGCCTTTGCACTAAAAAGTAAGAGACAGACATAAATAAATGTATCTTGTGAATTAAATATGATTAATTACGTTTTCAACGCATTTTTTTGTCAAAGAAATTTGAAGTCAGATTACCATAACCAAAATGAAGCTAGAAATGAAGAAGACAGCAAATAAAAAAATCCACAGCATCTTAAATGCACAACATTTTAGCACATACGGCCATATGGCACTATAAATTTGAATATTCATATTCATGAGGAAAAATAAGTTTAATCTATTTCACATTTGATTATTTTCATTTAGTGCATAAGTGTAATTTTATTCAAAATCTAAACGTTTAAAAGTTATTGACAGTATACGTATTTTTTAATCAGGCTAAAAACAAATGAAAAACACTGTAGGATTCCTCAATCCTCATTTCTGCAAAATACAGTACTTTAATACATAAAAATATTTCCTAAAAGAGAAAATTATTTTCCATATTTTTTTAACAAGTTCTTATCTAATAGTTCGTGTGCCTCTTACAATAATTTAATTTTCAAATATTAATTAAAAAATAATTAACCTATTTTATAATAATTTAAAACCTTGAGACTTAGTTTAGATTTAATAGTACTAAGTATTTGAATTTTAAGCGAAATGGCGCGACAAAAAAGCAGACGACGCGCACACAGGTACAGATGTAAATATAGCATACAGCTGATTTTATAAATAGAGAGAAAAGCACGCATTGTCATCTAAGTTTCAAAGAAAATTATGATAATTTATTTAGTCGATTTGCAGAATATTGCAATCTTAATTCTTCTTCATCAGAAAAACCTATTATTTAAAGTTTTATAACGCTAAACCAGACTTTAAGTGTATCATTCGTTCTGTTACGGTAAAGTAAGAGAAGCGGCAACCTAACAAATTTGAAGCAAGATAAATACTTATGTTACGTCAATTTCATTCGAAATGTATTTATATTTCGGATTACTCACTTGCATTTTTTAAACGACGATTATTTTCTACAAATCTAACCTATCAAAATGACAAGAGAGTACAAAGCAGCTCTATTAACAAAAATTTTATATCCACAAATGAGTCAGTTGATGATTCAACAATGCACCTTCCAACAGAATCTCAAATCATTATTGCTGGAGCAGGTACGGTGGCTAACTCCGTAGCTTACCACTTAATAATCAATGGCTGGACTGATGTGCTTGTTCTGGAGCAAGATAAAATTGGCACAGGTAGCTCCCATTTTGGTTCTGGAACTTTAGGCCTTTTTAAACCTATTTATCACAGGAATCTTATATCTTATAGTATTAAGTTGTACAGCCAAATACAAGAAATGGGCTATGATATTGGATTGCGTCAATGTGGAAGTGTTTATTTAGCCCAAAGTAAAGATAGAATGATAGCTTTAAAAAGAAGAATGGCCTATAATATGCCCACAGGTTTACATTGTGAAGTAAGAATTTAATATATTTAATTATTTAGCAGTTACTTAAAAAGTTAATTTATTATTTTTCAAATGACTTCAGGTCTTGGATAAAAAAGAATTACAAAGACTACATCCATATTTACATGTTGACGATCTTGAAGGAGCAGTTTGGGTTCCTGAAGATGCAGTTGCAGATTCTGGAACCATTTGTAATGTTTTAGCACACTTGGCAAAGTTAGGAGGAGCTCGTTATGTTGAAAATTGTAAAATTGAGCATGTTTTCACAGAGAAAGAAACTGTGAAGAGAGTTAAAACCAACAAAGGTTTTATAAATTGTGAATACTTTGTAAATTGTGCAGGAATGGTAAACATTTTTTTTAAATCTAATTTTTTTTACAAGTATTAATTTATGTTTAATAAAAATGTATTTTTTTTAAATTATTTAGTGGGCTAGAGATTTAGGACTTCGTTGTAATCCTCCAGTAAAGATACCTGCTTTTCCAGCTGAACATTACTATGCCATTACAGCACCAGAAACTTTAGAAACATCTTTGAATTTACCTTGTGTTAGAGATCTTGATTCATATTCTTATATGAGGCAATGGGAAGGTAAATGCAATCTTGTGCATTACAGAAACTCTAAGTTTTTATGTCATATGTTAATAAAATTTATTTGTAGATGGAATATTGGCTGGTTGGTTTGAGCCAAAAGCTAAACCTGCTTTTGGTGGAAATACAGTTCCAGAATCCAATTGGAAAGAAAAGGTCAAAGTTGATCCTACTCACTGGAGACCACTTTGGGATAAAGTTGTGCACAGAATTCCTGTACTAAAAGGGATAATAGAACCACATATCTACAATTGTCCCGATAATTTTACACCTGATGGCAGGTGGATTTTGGGAGAAAGTTCTGATGTAAAAAATTATTATGTGGCGGTCGGGTTGAGCGGAAATTCTCTCCAAGGTAAAATATTTTTAATAATTCACATCTAGTACATATCTTCTTACGTTATATTCTAAATTACTATGTGAACAGGTGCTGGAGGAATTGGAAAAGCAGTAGCTGAATGGTTGATCAATGGCGAATCGACGCAAGAACTGTTACCATTCAACATTCAACGTTTTACAGATTTGCATACCAATAGAAGATATTTACAGCAACGAGTTCGTGAAGTCGTCGGACGAAACTATGCCATTCTTTACCCTCATCAATGTGAATACAAATATGCCCGGAAATTACGATGCTCGCCATTATACTCTGTCCTAGAAGAGCGAGGCGCTATTTTTGGAATTAAAATGGCCTATGAGAGGCCGCTGTATTTCGATACGACTTACCGAAGTACGGCTTATTCCTATTACTTCAACAAAATTCTTGCTTTTTCGCGAAAAAAAAAGTTAGCTAACACCATCAATAAAAATTGATTGTAAAAAACCTTATCGACCACACCTACGTTGAAGTAATTCTAATTCGTTAGTTAAAATCTTGTTATTATGATTGACGACACCGATATAAATTTAAACAAACAGCCAATCTCGTTCAATTTTTTTAATTATATTTAATTATAATTTTTTTTAATCAATTAATTATTTCTTGTAGGAGGACAAACGAAACCGGAAATGTCACCAGGAAGCTTCTACAAACCAAAATTTTTCGATTTTATGAAGCAAGAATATCAAGCTTGTCGCGAAGGCGTTGGAATCATCGATATGAGTTCATTTTCGAAAATAAAAGTTAAGGTAATTTTCACTTTCACACTAATATCTGTGAAAATTGTTTGATCAAATTTTCATTACATTATTAAATGTTGCATTTTAGTCAGTAGGTTTGGAAGTGGTCGATTACTTGCAAAAATTATGTTCAAACGATATAAACATAGGAATTGGTAGCATAACTCACACAGGAATGCAAAATGAAAGAGGTGGATATGAGAATGATTGCGTAGTAGTTCGACAAGCGGAAAATAGTTACTACGTGGTCTCTCCAACGTTGCAACAAACTCGAGTTTTTCAGTGGATGTCGAGGTAATCAATAGAATGTTTTAATCTGTACACATTTTTTAATCAAAATATTGAAATGAAAAGTATTATTTAGACATTTGCCGAAGGACAAGTCAGTTGGTTTAAACGACGTTACTTCTAAATATACGGTTATTAACGTTATCGGACCTAAAGCTTCTACACTTCTGTCGGAGTTATCAGATTTGAAGCTATCGCCCTTCACCTACAAAGTATACGCTAAGTTACTTTTAATCTGTTATTAAGTGCTTATTTTTTCTTAAACTCTTTTAAATTTGATTTTAAACAGCTTTGCAACGTGGGATACGCATCCGACGTAATGGCTATGGCTTTCACACATACCGGGGAACCCGGCTACTGTCTTCATATTCCATCTGAGTACGCGTTACATGTCTATAGCACTTTGATGGATGTAGGCAAAGATTATGGAACCCAAAACGTCGGCGTACTTACCCAGAGATTCATGCGAATTGAAAAGTTTATACCTTTCTGGGCCGAGGAACTTACACCGTTCGTTACTCCTTATGAGGCTGGCAGTGGCTTTGGTATTAATTTGGAAGTAAGTAAATGTATGTGCTTGTTGAATTTAGTTTGATGTATTATTTCAAATTTATTAGAAAGATGTTTTTTTTACGTTTTTTATTCAATAATTAAGGTAATATTATTTACTAGCTTTACTATTTATTATTTGAATCGCTTCCGAAGCTTTTTTTTACACTACAATATTATCAGCATGCTAACTTATTAAATAATAGAGTCAATGCAGAATCTCTATTAATTATACTTTGAGTAGAAGGAGTATTTCATTGGAAAATTTGCTCTACAACATCAAAAGGAACGAGGCGTAACTCGAAGACTCGTTCTTTTCGTTGTAAACAATATCGATCTCGATAAGGACGTGTGGGTTTGGGGTGGAGAGCCGCTTTATCGCAATGACGAATTTGTCGGAACTGTAACGTCAGCTGGGTATGTAAATAAAGAGTTTTTATTTAAATTGGCACGATTAGAAGCTAATAAAAACTGTTAAGTACTAAATAAAAAATTTATTGATTCTAAAAATTGAAAATTAAATTTTAGGTATGGGTTTTACATAAAAAAACTAATTTGCTTCGGTTTCATTGGACAACCTGGATTTTCTTCTAGCAAGGAGGATCGATTTGTAACAAACGAATTTGTAATGGACAACAAAGCTATCTATGAAGTTGATATTGCTGGTCACAGATTTCCGGTAACCCCTCACATTCATTCTCTTTCTCTGTCAAGCCAGAAGAAAAAAAAATACATACCAACGCCAGTTGTACATTATAAAAGCGATATTTCTCATTAAATTGTGCTAAGCCGTTTGAAGGCTTAAAACAAAAATTTTAATTGAAAGGAGGAAGTCACTTAAATAAATATAAATAAATATTTAAATAAAAATAGTGGTAAAATGTAAAAATAATCTAGTCAAGAACAAGACTGTTTATTTACAATACCCAACAATTTGACAAGTCATGTTATAAGGGATTTTAATCCAATAATTTATTGGCTTTAAAATTTTTATTTAATGGATAATTTGATTTATGCGAAAAAAGTATATTTTAAAGAATGCCATAAGTGACCTTCAATATTTACTGAATTGAATTGATTTTAAACATCATATTTTATTAAGAAATCTAATTTATTATTAATAATTTATGTGCGTTACATTTTTTCATGTGCTTAAAATATATACTGTAGTTATAGACATAGTGCCATAACATTTACAATGTAAAACAAAGTCTAATAATTGTACTTAGTTATTCTAATCATGTCTTAATTTATAAAATTAATCATGTAATGAAGCAATTGTAAAGTACTAGAAAATAACAAAGAATCGTAATAAACTTTATTGTAAAAAAATAATTTATAGTTGTTCGTATGCAAATATGTTAATATCAATTCAATTAATTTTTTCAGTTTTCATAAAAATAACAAGACATTAATACTAATAAATAAATAATAGTAGATTTTTATTTACAGAGTTTCTACCAATCTAATTAATAACCGTGAAAAATGATTAATTTGTCATAGTAAAGCATATGAAACGCAATTAATTTATTTTAATTTTAATTAATAAAATTAATTACTCATCTTTAACAAATTTTTTCTATAGTTTCTATAAAAATTTAATGTCTAAAAAAGAGAAAAATATCATATGTTTTAAAAAAATTGATTTATTAAATTAAAAATTTACAGTCAAAATGTGGAAGAAATAAATCTTTTCTTTCTAATTTATGATCAGGAAGGAATATGAGTTTATTTATTACAAAACTATACACTTTTAGGTCCAATTTTCAGAATTCACTTTTAGAAATTAAAGCAAATTCAAATTAAATGTTAAATTGCTTTACGTAAAATTACCATAATTCTATATTTACTAAGAATCTAAAGTAAATTAGTAGGTATCCTTAAATTTTTAATACAATATATGCACGGAAACTTAAAGAAAAATGTACATTTTTAACAAACATTCAAATTGATATTGTGTAATTCAACATTAAAATGTAACTGTAGCAAGATGGTATTTATGAAAATTTATTTATAGCAAATACGATTATACAAAGTTCAGAGTTTATAATTAAAAACTTTTCAGCTACTTGCTCCAAATATTATAACTATGTACATTAATGTGATAACAAAGCTTAAAAAGCGATCACTTGTGGTTTTCTTTTGCTGCAGCACTTCATTTTTCGGATTTTCTCTCAACCTTACCAGACTTAAGTATAATATTTATATCGCATTTTATTGAGTTGCTTTTAGCAAAAAAAAATATAATTCACATTGAGCATTGTTTTGCAGCAAATGATTACTGAATTTACATTAGACACGTTTTCAACTATGTGCACCACTTATTAATAGTTTTAAAAATACAATGGACATCATCTATGCAATAGAATATCACAGATGTCCTATTTTGTTAATTTTCATCAAAAATTCAATAAATCAGTGGCTTAACTGTGTAACTGCCCAAAGCTTGACTTTTTCATTGAGTCATATAACATGTAAATTCGAAAAGCTGCAATTTATAAACATTCCATAAATTGAATAAGTAATATTTATCTCAAACAATCGTTTGCTCACTTTATGGTGATTTAAATGTTCACATGATTACTTTGAGTAAACTTTGTTGACCCAATTAGTCTCTGTGAACACACCAATGAACAAACGATTTTAATCATTTTTCTTTCATTTAAATGATACTTTCCTATTCTTAAATTAAGCTTTACACTTTTCTGGTTTTTCTTAATGTTCTTTGATTCTTATAAAAATTTCTCATAGATCCTGACCTTACGCTGCCCATTGTTCTAGTTCTTTCAAATCGTCGTCTTCTTCTTGTTTTGTTTCTATAAAAAATAGTTAAATGTAAGATAAACTGTTTAATTAGGCAGTAGTTTAATAAAAGTCATTAATTAATAAATTACTTGATTTCTTTGCAGGTTCCTTTGGTAGTGTTGTTGCAGGAACTGCAGGTAATTCGTCTGTGCTCTGTATGCCCAATAATTCTTTGTCCAATTCTTCTTGTTCCAACTCTTCCAATTCTTTTTCCAGTTCATCTTCATCAATATCTTGTCCAAATGCAACAGGATTTGAAATTGCATCTGAAATTTCTTTCGCCACATCCTGTTGTTCAGCAATATCATCCATCATATCGTGGACTTGGTCAACATCCCTACAATTAAATTTTATTGTTTAATAAAATGATTTTAAAAGAGTGTTAGTAGTACATAAAATCAAATTTTAAAACTTAGTTTTACGTACATGTGTTGATGAGCAGCCTTCAGAGCATCTGCAGCATTCTTCATCGTAGTGAGAACGGCAGTATTTGTGTTAGCACTTTCAAGTGCCTCTCTCTGCATTTCAATTGTTGAAAGAGTTCCATCGATTTGTTGTAGTTGTTTCTCATATCTTTTCTTTCTTTTCAATGCTTGGATAGCAGCTGAAATAAATAATACAAATATTCAGAATAATTGTGCAGAAAGAGAAAAGCTGTACTTTGAGCTTCTAGAATGAAAATCAGGAGAAAAGTGATTCAGCAAAACTTTTATCCTTCATAACCCATTGTCAGCTTCATGCATGTAACCATTATTTTTAAGCAATATATATATATATATATAAATGAAATAATATAATACATTAGAAAACTTTTTTATAAAATGTATATAATTATTCATATTTAAAATAATATTTATGCAACAGGTGACCTAAGGTACAATAAATAAAATAACAATATTTTTTAAATAACTAACATCATATGATATAATCCACCATGTATGTTTTATAAATTTTTTTCAACTGAATGCAAAAGAGACTAATTAATTATCAATGTATTAAAATTTATTTTAAAACAACTATTACTGTCTAGTTCATCAATATAGTTCTCTTAGTCTAAGTATATAAAAATTGTGATACAATAAAAAAATTATAGGTTAAGTATATGAGAATTTAATTCTACATTTGATTTCATATTCATATTTCTTCCTATTTTCTCATTAATGCAATGAAACTCTAACATCAATAATTTAGGGAAAATCTCTTCTACTTAATGAAAATGGCATCAGATCAAAAATTAACATCATCTCATCTCGATGATTCATACTCTACATTGACAGCTGATTATAACAGGTATCTAACATAGAAAACTTAAATCTCGCTATCAAACAGCAATTAAACATCCAAAAATTTAAGATTCTGTTTAAAAATCGGAAAAGGACCTCGTCGACACGACAGTGTTACATCTACGTCATTTCAAAAATGGTTCTATATAGACAAAAAAAACGTGTCCTTATCAAACCACCCATAAAATTTGAGTACGTCAGTTCTGACAGTCGTTTTGGCGAAGGTCATTGGTAAACCGAACTCGGAATAAACGGGCTCGAGGAGAAAAAAATAAAGCTTCTTAGCAAAAGGCCTCAGACCTCGTCTGTTCTTGGTGCCATTCTTCCTGGCGGTCATGATTTCTTGCTCGATTTTGCTCTCGAGGAAATCCTGTTTTTTTATGAGCATCTCCTCGGTCTCGCGGAGCTTCTGAATAGCTTCGCCGGTCGTGGGGGCCGCCGCCTCCTTCTTGCCGCCGAAGACCTTCGTGAAGAAGCTCATGTTTACGCGCACTTGTCGTCCTCTCGCGATTTGCAGCACTCGATCACTCTTTGTGTGCAGCGCAGACACCGAGTCGCGAAGGTTAGAGGCTCGTGCACTTTCTCCGGGAGGGGGATTTGTCTTCTCTACTCGCGACGACGCAAGAACTTGGTTCTGACTTAGCAGAGAGACGAGGACCACGACGACGAAGGTACTGAGTAATCGCGATTCGCCATATTCTATCGAGCTGCTTCTTGGATATTTCGATGCTCCACTGCCGTACCGACTGATTCGCGTGACTCACAAATAATTTTGTAGCAGACGTGTTTTACCGCACGATATCGCTCTTTTTATATAGAGCGCCCCCGCGGAGGTTTAAATTCATGAGAGATTTTTACTTTGAAAATCGTGTTTTTATTCCAGTTGTTGATAAAATTAAATTGATAATAAGGATTCAAATAAAATTCTTATAAAGTAACTCGTATTGAAACCTATCTGGATATAAAAAATTTCTGAAAAAAAATGACTGAAGAGTCTGTTTTTTTATAATGCAAGTATATTCTTACTTTTATATTGGTTATACCATTTCTTTTATATTATGTTCAATATAGGAATTTTGTTTATAGAATATAACTGAAAATAAATTATTTTAAAATTTGTATGAATTCAAAAAATGTTTACTTAAATATTTTGTAACACACATGCACAGACAAAATTAATCTTGAGGCGCGCTAACTCATACGTGAGAAATTCACACAAAATTTTCGCAGAAAGTAAATAAAATTTATATGGGAAAATCCCAGTCCTTTAAGGATTAAAAAAAAGACTTGAAACATCGAACAGTACCATGTAGAAACATATTTTATACATTAACCAGATCTACTATCTAACGAAGTTGTACGAAAATGTTGCTAATATCCTTACATAAATTACAACAATAAATAAATGTTAGAAAAACAGAATTATTAGTCCGCCGTCTCGTGGGATTTTTCGAACACTAGAAAGTTTTCGAGTTTTTTTTTTAATTTGGCGTCCCTATCTGTATACACAGCAATTGCCGCTTGCCACTATTATCCCTCGCCAGCAAGATGTTTACGATTTCTCTCATCGTATTATTTTTCAAAATCTGGCACGCCTGTTTAAAATTTACATCTTTGAAAATACCCTTTATTAAGAAGTTTAAATTTTGAAATTAAAATTTCTAACTGACCTACCTGAAAATCTTGGCAAATCAATATTCTCATGTATTTACGATTCGTTAATAAATTCTCGGTAAATGTTGTATTATTAGTGTACGTTATTAATATTTGATTTAGTCTTTCTCGTTTTTTTATTCACACATAATATTAAATGATATTTCTATAAACACGAGAGGAGCAAACTCACAGCAAAATGGCAGCAAACAGTAAAAACGGTAGTCGCAGATTTACATCAACTTTATGTACGGGGAGCCTAATAATTTAATTCATCACTTGAAATACAATAATATTTATTGCGAACTTTTGATTTACATAATAAATACATTTTTTTACACATTTTCTATTATTTTTTAAAAAATAGCTCAAATTTTAAGTCCCGTATGAATCTACAAAATAATTGTCAAATATATATAGAGTAAATTGAAAATAGGGATTTCAGGAAGAAAAAACGACAAAATCTTTCTTTTCAAATAAATTTTTTACGGTACCTCTATATATTTTTTTTATAGTTATTATCGCGATACGACCATATACTCTACGATATCTCTATAATACCCTCATTAAGAAACCTTGAGTACGGCCATTCTTAATGGAGTGATTTAAAACCAATTAGCCTATGTAAGTATACAACTAAGATTCTCCCTGCTCCCCCAACTCCTCCAATTTTAGGCCCAAGCGTTGGGACTGCATAAAAAGGAAGCCCATCCCTTGTCCAAACCATTACGTTTTCGGCAGTCAAGAAGTGCAGACATCGACCTCCAGTCTCTGACGTCTTTGTAAACTCGCGCCGAATCCTGCATTTATCCTTCATGATGTTCAGTGCGAACACAGCTGCAAAACAGTAGAGTCCAGTGTGCGCGCAGCGTCGCAGACTGTACTTCATACATACACGCCAGAGTTTAAAATTCCACTACAACAAAGTGATACAGCGGGAGCGAGAGGGAACACATTTCTTCTGTTTGTTGCGGGGGTGGAGGTTAAGGGCTTCTCCCGCCACGCAGAGGGCCGCGGGGGCAATAACACCGAAGGCTGATAAACTCGGCACATCTGACTTTAGCGCACGTGCGCCGCAGAGCTCCCGTCGATCACTCCTTTTGTCGTTGAATATTTAAAAGCACGAGATCCAGTTAGTGTTTTGCACCTTAGACTGCTTTGTCTTCCAGCCCAGTGTTCCAGACGATGCGCTGACGTTTTTCTCCTCGAGGGCGAAGGATAAACAATATAGCGTTGAGAGTTTCCTCTCAACATCTGAAAAAAGATTGTTTACGATCGCTGCTGGATTCTGAATCAGTAGGATGTCGGACGGATTTGGAAAGAAACAACTTTTGAAATTCGGATGGTTTGAAGGTAGAAATTATTTAAATATTTTTGTTTAATTATTTGTGGGGGACGATTTTACCAGAAATTTTTTTATCAAAGTACAGTTATTTTTATGCTTTGCACGATTGTCTTTAATATAACCTAAAAATAATGTTTCGAAAATTTTGTATATTAGTAGAATTTTGAAAATAACATTTTTTTTATCAGTTACGATATAATTTTATATTTTTTATTACCTTTCATATTCAGGTTTAAAACTGCTTTTGAACTAAACTTTTCTTAAAATATTTATGGTACATGATTTTAAATTATTTATAGCTTTTCACAGATAAAGTCAATGATAAAACTTTAACACAAAGAAAATTATACAAAAGATTTGAGAAAATAATAAAACTGTTATTTGCTAGTTGAAAAAAGATTATATTAACTTGTGTTTTTTGTTCATTTTTTCAGGAAAAGGACTTGGAAGAGATGAAAATGGTATTACGGAGCCTGTAAAACCAAAATTAAAATTTGACAAAAGTGGTGTTGGCCATAGTGAAAAAGATATTGAGTGGTGGGATGCTAAATATAACGAAGCTGCAAGAAATTTGGTTTTAAATAATAAAGCTGATCAAGTATCATTAAGTGCAACAAAAGAAAATGCCTTTAATCTTCCACTTACCAAAGAAGGATTTTTAAATGCCATACAGAGGCAAAAGCTGGAGTATGAAAAGTTTTTAAAAACTTCTGTTCTAGAAAATGGACATTTAAGTAGTACTAGTGAAACCACGGGAGACAGTGCAACAAATAATCTACCAGTATTTCAAAAATTATCAGACAAAGAACTTTTGAAAGCCTGTGAAGGAAGAACAGCACATAAAGGTGCTAGGCATGGTTTGAAATTAAGTGGAAAGCTGGCTAGAATAGCTGAGCAAGAAAAGCAATATCATACTGCAATGAAAAGAAGTAATTCAAGTAAAGAAGATAAAGAAGACTCTAATGAGGCTACAAAAGAGGGAAATATAACAAGAAAAGACTTAAAAGTTCAAAATTCTTCAATGGTATATAAAATTGACCCTATTTCTGAAGCTGACAAGGCCATGGAAGATCCTAAATCTACAGAGAATGCAGAAGAGCCAGTACAACAAAAATACCTAATCAGTAAAGCTACAACTAGAAAAGCAAGACGAAGGTTAGAAAATTTAATAGATCAATTAAATCAGAATCTAAAAGTTAATGATGATCTACAAAAATCTAAGAAGACCCAAGAATCAGATGATTTAACACCTGAACTATTACATTACTTGAGCGAGTGCAGGAGCTGTAGAAAAAAATGCAGAAAACATAAATTAGCAAATACTTGTACTGATCCAACTTGTATCAACTCAGAAGTGTACAGAAAAAACCTAAAAATTAAAGTAAAAAAGTCAAAAAAACATGAGAAGAAAGAGAAAAAGAGGTTTGACGAACTGTCCAAAAGTCTTCTTGCATTTAGTCTAGATCAGGATCAAGGATTAGTTCAACACACCACTGAAAAGAAAATCAAGAAAAAAAAAGAGAAGAATCGTAAAAAACAAGATAAAAAGTCGAACATGTCTGAGAAACTTAAAACAAAAATTAAATAATTTAGAACTCTTTAATTGTAGTAAAGATGGTTTATAAATTAATTTTTATTGAAACTAAGTTCAAAGTATAACGGAGTAAAAGTAGAGTTGAAACGGAACATTTTTTAAATGTCATTTTTGAACTTAAGGGGATGTCGGAGTAAAAATTGACTGTCACAGTACAATGTGTATTTTTCGTGATTAAAACAATTTTAAGGCAT
>JAWWEM010008434.1:0-27237 GCA_035582935.1 Ormyrus thymus | reverse complement strand
GCTTAATTTATTTTTAAATTTTAATATCATAATATTACATTTAATCCAAAAACTAATTACGGGTGCTGTTTGCGCATTAAAAAATACACCAAATAACGTTAACAATGATACAATTAAATAATAATAAAGAATCGAAATTTAAAATTTGTTATTGCGCCAGCACCCGAGACGTTTTTTACGATAACTTTTTTATTATTGTTTGCGCGAAAGATTTGAATATATATTTTTAATTGTTTTTTAACGCGCAATCGTTTTGTTTATAACAATTTAAAATTTGCGTCTTCCGGGTGCTAACTTCCAGAAGCTGTCTATTTGCATCGTATCCACGTAAATTACGTGGATTTACGTGGACGTGGATGTAAGAGTACTTTCCGGGGTTATACAGACACGTAAAGTTTCCGAAAGTACTCTGTATTAACGTAAAAGCTTATAAAAACGTAAAAATTATTTAAAATACACTTATAACTATACTGGCTTATATAGAAACGTAAAAGCTTAAAGGTACGTACACAACGTCCACTTAGCTTCACGGACTAGCCAACAGATACGTAAACATCTTAAGAGTGACGTAAAAAGTTAAAGAAACGTGAAACGCCTTCTGGTACTGGCTTACGGACCCGTAAGCGGTTTAGAGGCAATAGGCATGTAAAATTTAAAAGATACGTCAAACGCCTTCTGGTACGGGATTACGGACCCGTAGCGGCTTAGAGACACGTAAAATTTTAAAGAAACGTATCATTTCAACATTTCTTAATGTATCTCTTTGAAATTTCGTACAGACTTTAATAATGATAAAAGCTAGGGAATGATCACTTTTTTTTAGCTAATTATGCACTATTTTTTTGTAAACAATATTCTCCGCATCAGCGCTCGGTCGGTAAATATTAGCTTTGACATCCCCTTAATGTAGAGTACTTTTGGAACATTTTATCTGCATTGTTTTCGGAAAACACTTATAGTTCCGTATAACCCTGAAAAGTACTCTTACATTCATGTAAATCCACGTATTTTACGCGGATATGGTGCGAATAGACACAGTGTAAACTAAAATATGGTAAATCAATGCGCGTGCGCAAAGCGTATACCGAGAACCTTCAAGGAACAGTACACCTATATATTAATATAGTCCGTACCATACAACCGAAGTAGGAAAATATTTCATGGAAACGGAGACAGAACTAAAGTAAAAATTGACATTTTCCCAATAAATATATACTATTCGCTGTGCCGCAGTCGCCGCAGAGCGATGATTAATGGCGTAAATTTCGGTGAATTAAGATGTTAAAAGAGCTATTCTCTGCGTACGAAAGGATAGTTATCGCAGATTCGCAGTGCAGGTAAATTTCTTGATTATTCAATAATTAACCAAAAGAAGAGATATGTATTTTTCGATCCTTTTTAATTTCAAAATTAAGGTTAGTTCGTCAGTGTAGAATGTGAGAGGATTTTTGATCTTTCCAAGCATATTCTGTGTCAAGAGAGTGATAAAAGAAGACTGATCTGACATAATGTTCTCTTTTGCTCAGCAAAATGCTGTTGAGCCTATGCAGGTCGATGCACCTAGTGAAGACAATGATAATACTGAGGAGGAACCATACATTGTTGAAAACCCAACTTTGGTTTGTAAATTTATAATTTTATATTGGTTTCGTATAAGCTGCACTGATGTTATTGTATTTTACTTATCAGGTTTTAAGTTATAAAAATAAACTTTATATTTTATCATTATTTATATATTATTAATCGTCAATTGTATTAAATTATACATAGATGTTTAAAATGTAATTTTCGTAATTACTCTACAAGATATAAACGTTCACTAATTTATAACTTTCTTTAAACAAAAAATGAATAACATTATGATAAAATAATTACAATATTTTTTGTTTCTATTATAGGATCTGGAAGTTTATGCCAACAGTTACACAGGTCTTGCTAAACTGTTTAGGTTAATGTATATAGCAGACCATTGTCCTTCTTTGCGAATTGAAGCTTTGAAAATGGCCATAAATTATGTTATGACAACCTATAATGTTAATTTGTATTTGCAATTACACAAAAAATTAGCTCAAGCATTGAGTGCTCCTGGGTTACCAGATGTGGCTGCTCAGTCTTCATCCCAAGATATACCACAGGTTGAACAGTTATGGGTGGAAACACGATCAAAAAAAGCAGCACTCAAGCTTGAAAAATTTGATACTGATCTCAAAAATTACAAAAGCAATTCAATAAAGGAGAGTATAAGAAGAGGTCATGATGACTTAGGAGACCATTACTTAGATTGTGGAGACTTGAGTAATGCATTAAAGTGCTACTCTAGAGCTCGTGATTACTGTACCAGCGGTAAGCATGTTGTAAACATGTGTTGGAATGTACTAAAAGTTTCCATATATCTTCAAAATTGGACTCATGTAATGAGTTATGTTACAAAGGCTCAAAATACACCAGACTTTCCTGAGCATGGAAAAGATAATAATTTAGCTATAGTGACAAAATTAAAAGTTGCAGCAGGCTTGGCAGAACTTGCTACCAAAAAGTATAAGGCTGCTGCAAAATTATTTTTGCAAGCCTCACTTGATCACTGTGACTTTCCTGAGATTCTTTCTCCAGGGAATGTTGCTCTGTATGGTGGATTATGCGCTTTAGCCACTTTTGACAGGTAAAATTATTTTCTAGTTTATGTTATAGCATCTATAAAATCAGAATAGTATTTATCACATTACATACTTTATACTTTTAGGCACGAATTGCAGAAACAAGTGATATTCAGCAGCTCTTTCAAACTTTTTCTAGAATTAGAGCCACAATTAAGAGACATAATTTTCAAATTTTATGAGTCAAAGTATGCCTCTTGCTTGAAGTTACTAGACGAGATTAAAGATAATATTTTGTTAGATATATACATTGCGCCTCATGTTAATTCGCTGTACCTTCAGATACGAAATAGAGCACTAATTCAATACTTTAGTCCTTATCTTAGTGCTGACATGAGACGCATGGCAACAGCGTTCAATAGAACTGTTGCAGCTCTAGAAGATGAACTTATGCAACTTATTCTTGATGGACAAATTCAAGCTCGCATCGACTCTCATAATAAGGTATTAAATGTTTATATTCTAAAAGTAAAAAGGATTTATTGAATGCTTTTGTTACAAGTGCATTTTTTATAGATTTTATACGCCAAAGACGTGGATCAGCGAAGTACGACATTTGAAAAATCGATTAGTTTAGGCCAAGAATACAGAAGACGTACTCGAATGTTAATTTTAAGGGCAGCAGTTTTGAAGAGTCAAATTCAAGTAAAGGTAACATTATTAAATTAATCATTTTAAAATTATCAATAATTTTTTTAACAGTAATACTATTTCAGAGTCCTCAGCGGGAAACAACTCAAGGCGGAGAAATAACACCGGAAAACACAAATCGAACACCAAGAAATTAAATGTGTTTTTACTAATTGATTTTCTAATACTTGTAAAATACTTATTGATGCGCAACATCTTCCAGCGTATTTCGTTCAAATAAAAAAAAATAATAAAAGTGGCTAAGGTACATGCTTTTGAACATACTCAATATCTATTGTAAATAAAGAGTAATTTCGATTGTTATTGAGAAATAAAAGCCCTCAACAAGTGCGACTTGCCATATCTAGAATCGGATATAATCACAGACTGATGTTTTTTATACAATTATCAATTAATTACCATAAAATTGTTCCCATTTTGAACTGGTTATAATCGAATGTCGATGAAGACATTCTCTTTGTAATACGAGGAGTCGGTCAGATTTTGTTTAAATTTGCACGAGGTTGATAAAAAATTAAAATTTTCAAAAATTTTGAATCATTCTTTGTTATCTTTACCATATACCAATTTTCTTTAGATTAGTAAGTTTAATCTTAATGTCAAACTGTTTAAAAAAAGTGTAGAGAGTAGTTTTGGAGTAAGGAAACTACAATTAAATTGTCATGATTACGCAACAGTTCCTCATCGTACTCATAAAATTATAAAAAATGACACTTGTCAAATTGAAATTGAAAGTATTCGTATTTCCCGCTGGCTGGAATTGCGCGCGCAGGAACTGCGCGGTTTCCTATTAGCTCTGCCCCCCCCTTCCCCTCCCGCTCTCGAGCACAGTGAGTTTCGTGTCTTTGCGTACTACGGCGCATCCGAGTTCGCGGGGCTCCTCGTAAAAAGCGAGCAGCCTCGTCTTCAGTAGTCCGAGTCTCGAGTCTCGGTGCATAGTGTCTTCTTTCGCCGGTGCGATTAGCCCTCCCGAGAAGCAAAACAAACGCATAAAGAGAGCCTTCAAGCAGCAGCAGGAGCTTCAGCAGCAGCGTGTAGGCTAGTAGTGCGGACGAGTGCCTGACCAGGAGGAGAGCTTCCCGAGCAGGAGGATGTTCGCCGGGCTCACGAACCAGGTGTCCAATTGGATGGGCAAGAAGGCTGAGGACGGAAGCGATCTGCCTCCGGACGCCACTGCCGAGGCCGACGCCGCGGCTGCTGTCGCCACCGCCGCCTCCGGAGAGGAAAAGCCCGCTGGCAGGTATTTGGCTCATACTCTTCTTTTTTTTCGTCTGCTAATTCAGAGAGGGAAAAGATGGCGCGCGCAATCGATAACCCCAGCGCGAACTCGCTTGAAAGCTCGGCTTTTTCACATTTCGAGATTTCAAGGCCGGAGCTTTCGCTGGAGCTGGGATTTTCTATGCGATTCTTCTTTTCGGAGCAGAAATAGCCTTTCTTGCTTAGCTCCAGAGCTTTGGCTGCGGAGTTACGTACGTGCAACTTTGTTGTTGGGAAAATCGATATTTCTTTCTCGGGAACGAGGAGAACAGCGAGCGATTCTTTAAAGTTGTCGAAGCTCGGTCTGTCATTGGGATCGGCTTTCAGGGGTGATTGATTCCGATGGATTGCGCTTGAATCGCGAGGGAGGCTGCTTGTTTTCGATGACTACCTATCAATTATGGACAGTTAGTGGTAAAGGATCGTAAAGCAAGCAGCGACTCGAACTAATCGTTGGCAGCGATGAACCGATGGTCGATGGGAATCGCAGTCATCAGCGTCAAGTGTCAAAGTAAAAGAAGATGCGCGCGTCAGAAAAGGCAGAAAGAGTTGATCGCGAGTGCCGGGCCGGTATTGATCCGACTCTCGCGGCCAGGAGTCGCAACAGCGAGAGTTAATTATTGTAATTGTGCGAAATAAGGAGTAATTAGCGAAATGAATGCGCGACTTTTGACGGTGCAGCGCTGCGTGAGCATCGGCCTTTACCGCCGGGGTCACGCTTGCTGACTCCGCGTGCGAAAACTCTGCGAGCGTGTGTCCTCGCTCGCTCGCTCGCTGCTGGCTGCAGCAGCTATCGATTCTTGTTTACTTGCGGATGCTGAGGCTTGATGCTGCGCTGTCGCCGATCTTCTTTTTTTTACACAACTAGTTCTTTCAAACTTGTTGAAAATACAGAACTCTATCTAGCTTTTGTCCGCTGCAGCATTCCCTTTTTCAACAAGGCCTAACTAGTTCAACTAGTACTCTCTATTATTTCGATTTTATAAATACTCCTTGCTGCGGGACGTTTACAGAATAATCACCTCTCTTGTTCTGGATTTGTGCTTTAATTCAGAATAATTGGTTCACTTTTTTCAATCCTGGAAAGAAAAACTACGCACGCTTAAAATGATGAAAGGTTAGGAATAATGACACTTTCGGCTTTATTTGGTACAATTCAATCAACGGTAAACTGTCGTTTTCGCGCGAGATAAGATTAAGCTATTTCATTGTCACAGTACAATTACGCATTGAATTTTTTGCTTGGGCGAAATGTAAAACGTATACTTGCATCGTACTTATTCATTAACCAGCCTTCTTTTTTTCAACTGAAATTATTTGTTCCTGTGGCTTAGCTGTGACTTATGCATACATGAATAGAAATATGAACATATTCTCTAGAGGGGAAATATTACTTTTTACTTTCATTTAAAAACATAAGAAAATTTAGCAGTATTGCATAAAATTAGTTTCCAAGGAGCAAAGGTTAGTTCATACGGCCGTGTTGTTGTGAAAATCAATTATTATTTCTGTTTACGTAAGAATTACAGAACTATCAATTTCTAGAGAATTATTTTCCTAGCAATTACTTTCCCCTCGCCTCTACAGAAGTCAAAAATGTTCTAGTCTCAAAGCGCGTAAACGTCCGTGTCGTCCGGATTTTTGCGACGGAAGCAGCAGCCTCCCTTCCTCTCGGCGGCGGAGAGCAGAGTGGGGAAGGAGGAGGGAACGAAAGTGGAGTAACGATTTCGGGGGTGGGCCACCCCCGCGCGCATAATGCATAATAGTCGAGCGCCCCTCTCCTCCGACCTCCGACTCGTTTCTTTGCGGCACAGCGGCACAGCGGCGCGCGCTCTCGCGAACCTGTCAATAGTGCCGCGGGGGTGGCGGAAAGGGGGGAGGGGGCCGAGGGTGGGGGCTCCAGCTGCGAGCTCTCGATCGATTCGCCTTGACAGTTCTTGACTCGACGATCATCGGCTCGAGTCTTCTTCTTCTCTTTCCCTTTGCTGTTTCTACCTTTTTTCTCGACTGCAGATCGCGCGAATGCCAGATTTATTCAGTTTTCCTCTCTGTCAGCTGGCTTTTAGAGAGAGTCAGTTCGATTTCTCTTGCCTTTTAAGAGAAAATCGAAGAAAAGCAAGTACTTTTGTAATTAAATAGAAGATCTTTCGGGATTTGATTTTATTGTTTTTGACGTTGTTGGAAGAATTTTATTGACAAATAAAAACTGGGCTAGAGAAATAAAAGTGCATCTGGATCTGTGTAGAGGTTCGAGTAACGCAGATCTGGATTACGTCAGAATCTGCGAATTTAAACGCCCAGAAAAACTATTATATTATATTCGCTTTAGATAACTTGTAAACGAATGAGTAAACTATCATGAAAAATTTCTCTTCAAACTTATTAAAAGATTTATCAATTCTATTTTGAGACTTTAATCTTGTTTCTCAAAAAGTAACGAATTTAAGTATGAGAATCGTTTATTACCCTTGCTATATGATTATCCTTCTTCAATCTATTTTAATACTTTTAAAACCTATAAATCTGTTCGAGATTCATTAATCACGTTTATCCAGATGTAAAAGAAAAATCAAAATAAAATTTAACCTTTACGAACGATGAAAGTAGTGCAAGAAATTAATCTGCGAATGAACCATGTGCCATACTGAACCGTTTTCTCAGTTTAAAGAGTAACAAAATAGCAGACCAAAATAAGCTTACCATCAGGTTTAATATTTTTTCTGCTAATGAGTAGTTTTGTGGAAAGATACAATGTACAGTTATATCTCTCAAAGATATCTTTCTGTCTTTAGAAGTTTGCAAAAAACTTGCTTGCAATTCGATAAATAATTCAGGTGCGCTTATTTAAAATATTTTTTAGCAAGACTGCATTTTAAATTAATTGCATAAATATGTTGTAATAAATTCAAATAAATACATAGGCTGGAAAGTAAATTAAAGCTGAAAGAAAAGATGTTTTAAATATATTTAATAAAAGATACAAATTGAATTTTTCATGGTCTATAAAAATTCTTCCTAAAGCATTGTTCGAGGCATTGTTTTGCTTGTCTCGTACGATTGTAGCAGAAAAACAAGGGCATTGAGGCGGATACAACTTGAGCATTTAACGCTGACAAAGTAGCGGCTATTGCGAGAAAAGGGATGAAACGGCTTATTTATACCAGTTAGATGACTCAACATTTAAGATGCCCATAAATTTCATACTTGACCTGTGGGCATATTTTCAGAATATGTGTATTCATACGGATACACATAAGCTTTTACGATACGTTGCGAAGAATTCTGGAATAACGATAGGAATTGGATTCTGACGGCTTTTACGTGATAAAGTGTGATATATATTTTTTGTTATGGCCATTGTTTCACCTAAATAATCAAGTTATTAGTAACGATAAAATGCGACCGCTAGTTTTATTATCGCAGAAAAAGTATTGAAGAGTAACTCTTATCATTTCTACAGTTTTGATAAATATTAAGTTAAGTATTGTATTTTACGTCAATAAATTTTTTAATAAAGAGAGTAAGATTAATTTAAATCCACTTTCTTGCTCTCGGAAGGGTGGGAAATATTCCGTAAAAACTAATTACTTGCAATTAAGGCACTTTTACATATAATTAATTCATTTGTCGTATACAATAAGACATATATTTCAGTGATTTAATTAATAATTCCTGTTCAATTTTAATCAAATATCTTTGACTATTAACAGGGCCGACGTATAACAATCGCATTTCAAACGATATTTCAAACAATAATCGGATCCCTTATTGTCGTTCTAAACTCTAAGAGGAAGTATGTTTCAATCGAACGGTCCGGATTTCACCAACGTGCAATTAATTCGATATTGCGGTATATTCCACAATGTGCTCAAAAAGACGGCGATTGAAGCTTGGATTTCTGTATTTTCTCATCGAATAAGTTCCGTTTCTTGTAAACTAAAGGTTGACCTTTTTTCTTAATAGCAATTTCATTTTCTTTGTTTTTCTCGGGAGGTAATCGCATATGTGATGGTTTCCTGATTACTCTACTCGTTAGCAACTCGAAACCAGTCTTTGAATCAGGGTCAAAATTACTGTACTTTATATACTAAAATTTGCTTTGTAGGTTTAATGATTTTTACTAAATTTAAAGCAAAAATAGCCAAATTTGTAACACAAATTATTAAACCTATTACAGAAAATTTTGGTATAAAATATAGTAATTTTCACAATGATTCAAAAACTGTACTCGTGTTACCGACAAATAAACTACAATTCCCATTCTTTCGAGAAATGAATTCTCCATTTTAAAAATGTTGAAAATCCGTTATTTATTCAATCTGAATTTGATGTTTCAGCTTTTATAAATATTTCTCGTTTCATTTGCATAAATACTTCAAACAAAAGAAAATGGCCAAATTCATAACAAAAAAAAAATGCAAAATACTTTACTCGCTTAAAACGTTTGGGTATTGTTCGTATATTAAAAAATATTAAAAAAGTATTTTAAATATTTTTTAGCTAAAACATTTTTAATAAAATAAATTTGTAAAACTTGGAATTGTAAATTTCTATCCTGAGCCAAAATTGAAAGTAAATTCGTTTAGCTATAGAGCCAAAAGATGGAAAACAACTGAAATTTTCTGTTTCCCCTTCTAAAACCACTAAAAGCTAAGAGGGTTATAATAAAATTTCAAAGGATGAGAAAAGATACTCTTCATTTCTGGAAGAATATAAGATTTTATGAGTTTTCTTTATTTTTGCAAATTTTTAACATCTTTTCAATGAAGAAAGGGTTCGAATATTTTTAAAAACTTTGTATCATCAAAATACTTTCGTCAAACGTTTGGTGATACAAATACGTTGCGTTGAAAGTTTAAATTAGGCGTATCCGCCTTAAAGCCCGCAATCATTCCCCAGTCTGAATATATACCTGCATGTGGTTTACAAAGAAAAACTTTTCGACTCCCGTTAACTTTGACGCAAATGAACTTGCTTGTTTTTAGTGTATGTTACTTTGTATTAATTAATTTGAATGCATTTGCTCTCGTCCGTGCGAAGTCATTTAGAACACAGAATCAAACAGTTTAACACTTGTCATTAAACTTGTTCACTGTCGACTGAATGTAAAATCGTTGCTATGCAGGTCAGAATTTGGAGGGAGTTGAAAATTTATTATTTTTAATTGATTGAATTTGGTTGAGTTTGTTTCTTCTTCAATTTTAACAAGTTCGTAAGATAATTTTCTTGTCTATTCACGTGCGATTCTATGGAACTTTAGTGCAAAACCCCGGTATTAAGTATAAAAAATTTGAATATTAAAACAAAGTCGAATTAGACTTGTCTGAACTGAAAAATGTAAAACACCCCCACCGGTTCGATCGTCGTAATAGAAGAAAAGGCTGGGGTCGTGGGCAATCAGGATAAAAGAGTATGAGGAGCGAAGCGTAATTACTTGTGTTTGTTTCAGCAGTCCCACGAAGGGCAGCAGCAAGCTGGAAATGCTGGCTGGCGTAAAGTCGCAGGTGGCGTCGTCGATGAGCGGCTGGCTGAGCGGCGGCATCCCGGGGCTGAACCGCGGCGGGGCCGCGAACGGCGAGACCGAGGCCGGGGCGCAGGCCGAGCTGCCCGCCGGCGGCGAGGCGACGACGCGGGATCCCGCGTCAGCGGACGCGACAGATAACGTAAAAGACGATGACGCAAGCAGGTGGGTCGCAGGGTACGTGACACAGCGGCCAGCCGTACTCCGGGTTCGCCTCCGACGGGTCGACACTGCTCTTCCTCTCTCTTATTCTTATTATTATCTTTATTATTATTCGATTCGCCTTCGTTTCTCTTTCCTTACTTTTCTATTCTTTTGCTTGGAAGATTAACTGGAGTCCAGGTATTGTTTTGAAGGAATAGTCTGTCCAATCGATTAGTTTTTTTATTTCAAAACTCTAGTGCAATATATATTCCTTCTCATGTAGCAAGACTTTACTCCACCTAATCAAGAGTGCTGCACGATAAATCTTTTACGTGGGATTTCATTTCCTCAGGATGAATGAGTACTTTTTATTCAATTAAATATCAGATCATTTCTTGGATTTAATAGTGGCCTTCTTTAATTAGCACTCAAGTAAAGCTTTGCTTCTACACGATACTCCTAAATCAACTGTGCACGTATTAAAATCCAAGAAATATCTGCAGTAGTGGTTTTATTCTCTTCTAGATACTGATCAAGTGATATTTCACTGTAAAAGCTTTACTGTGCAATATTATCATTTCATTACTTTCTAAATGACTGGAAGTGAAAATTTCCCTCAAAAAGTGCCTATTCGTTTGCTCTTGCAGCAGGGACATTTTTATTTTATGGAATTTAGAAAAAAGCTTTTCGGTATTATGTTTTTTTATATCTTTTTTCCGTCAACGTATATCTATATTACGGCTGATCGCTTTGTAAAACGAAAAGTCAATTTCGTAACGACTGAGTTTTAAAAGTAATAAGTAAGATAAACTTTTTGCTTTGAACTTTTAATTACGAAATTTGCTTAAAAAAAAAATATTTTATCATATAAGTAGATGGCATAATTAATAAAAATAAAAACAGAAAAAAAAATTCCTTAGTTATTTATGCGGTAAAAAGTTTTAAATTGTGCAGATATATAATTTATATATATCTATCAGTATCCTTTATTAAGAAACACAATATAGAATACTGTCCATCTGTATATTAGCTATGCGTCTGGTACACATAGAAATACATGTACATTATTCGAGAGCATTTCAGAAACTTTAACGACATTGTTTTCAATCTTCTTCAGATACAAGTGGGTTAAACTTTTTATTAAATGAAATTTTATCCTCCACTTCTGCTAAGCAGCCTATTTTCGAGTAAGCTGCTTCTTAAATTTTTCAATTCAAGCATACTTTTTAAACTGTAATTGCGGCATATTACTGCGACAATCTAATTCTAGATAAGCTTTATATTTTTTTTAATTTATTATTTACATAATTTCTTCGCCAACCGTTAGGAAAGTGATACGGGGAGTCGAACTGTACGCATACGTATGAGAGACTTCCGGCAGTTACCCGTCCTCGTTCTGTTTCCCATATTGAATATGATATAGTAGAATTCATGAAGATGATTTTGCGTGCTAAACAATTTTTTATGCGCTCTAAATTTTTATTATTATTTTTAGTATGAAAAGAATGTGCAGCAAAAATTAAATAATTTTAAATCACAACTTGACGTATTAAATTAAATGAAAAAAAATATCTTCCTTCATTACAATGTATTTAATTCATAAATGTTGAATTTATATTAATAAAGGCTGGTCTAAAGGTTCTTATTTGATACAAGACAGCTATTATAAAATAATTATTTTAAAATAAATTATCTCATTTTTCAGGATACTTTGTTGCAAATAAAAAGAGAGTTAGAAAAAGAAATTAATTAGTGAACAAAGAAAGGGTGATTCGTTACAGTTACACAGCAAATTCTCGAGTATATTAAATGAAAATGCTGTTCTCTTATCATTGCCGCATCTGCTTCTCTACTCTCTTCAGCCGGATGCAAATCATTATTCTCGCCTAATATATCTGATTCCCTTCCTCAGTCTCTCAGTTCCACTCCTTTAGTTTCGTTGTCTGCTGAGAAACAAAGACGTTTGTTATTATTCCGCGAGCTTTGAAAGCAAAGCAAATGGATCGTGCTACCATTATAGTATTCCCAAGATTTCCGCGGTAAATAAATTGAGTCTTTCTTCTTACCTTCAGTCGCATTTTGATGTGTCCTTAGCCAAGAATTCTTAAGATGAATTTTTTTTAAATGGGAATTTTTAAGATGTATGGAGCAGGAATAAACTTTATAGGGGATACTGACCACAAGGCGCAATGGGAAATTGGAAAATTGACTATTATATCATTAAAGATAGATTCTTTTTTTAGGTGATAATTCTAGATTGAAATCAATGTTAGAGGTTTTTGATAGACTTGAATTGATTATATTGTACGGTAAATCTTATTAGTATATAACATTTAGATAATAGCTAGAGGGTAGTAATTTACAGCTATAATTTGTCAATGTTTTAGAGTAAAATTGATATCTATTGCCCATTAAATTAAGTCGAAGAAACATTTACGAGCTATTTGAACTGCAGCTGCTAAACTATTTTACTCTAAACTATTTAAAAACACTGAATCACCGTGTGTGTGAGCGCACGAGTAAATAACGTATGAATGATTAGTGCAGAAACCTGGTTATAAAAGCCTCGTCACCGTCGTTGCTGGACAAGCCGGGCAAGTTCGACTGCTCATCGATAATTAATGATTTCAGTGCGACCGGCGGAGCGGAC
Organism: Ormyrus thymus; assembly: GCA_035582935.1. Taxonomy (NCBI): domain Eukaryota; kingdom Metazoa; phylum Arthropoda; class Insecta; order Hymenoptera; family Ormyridae; genus Ormyrus; species Ormyrus thymus. The sequence continues at coordinate 14,360 of JAWWEM010008434.1, read as the reverse complement.
AGCGGCCCTGGTAGTCTTGGAGGTACGCCGACAGAAGACAAGGATGGACAGCAGGCCTTCGGTGCTGGTGAGCCTTTTTTCTGTTCCTCTCGCCCCCTTTGTGCACGAGGTTTTTTACCCCGAGGCTCTCTGAGCGCCAGTTTGAATGTTTTATGCCGACAATGGGAAAGAAAAAGCCCGCCGGTTGTGGATGTAGCCATTGTCCAATAGCCATGTTTTGCCACTAGCAAAATCCAACGTACTATTTTCTTTTTTCGAGGTTTGAGACGCAATTTTTCAGTATGACTTTACTTTACTTGATTTAAACATATGAATAAAATATTAATCCTTTTATGTTAAGTATTTCAATTTAACTTTAATTATTTAATTTCAAATATTTATAAAAACTCAAATCTAGCGGATGTAGAAAATTCTCGCGCCAATTTCTTACCGACCAATCAAAATCAGTCTTTAAAGGCTTCACAACATCCGGCCATCACTTTTTTAAGAAAGGATTGTAAAAAACGGCAAGGCGACGCTAGATTTATGCAGTCTGTCAGACAGACGCCTGACTCGAATGTAACTTTTTTAGACTCTGCACGAGCCGCTTTGGGACAGGAAATTTATAGCGACGCGCATGAGTAATTGAACCTTTCTTCTTTAATATTGCCCTTTTCTCAGCTGTTTTATTTTTAAGACTGCATGACATATATTCAAAGTTTTCAACAAAATATGTGTTTCAACGTTTAAAAGGATGCTAGTTTTCATTGAAATCTTAACTTAGTTTCTTTAAAGTTTTCGCTAACTAATAAGTGTACATAAACAACGTTTTTTATAGTATACAGTTCAATTTTTTTAAAGGCATGTAACTCTAAATTTATTACAAATATAAATTTGTATACTAGATAAAATGTAAATTAGTTTAGATTAGTTTAATAGATAGAAATTAAATATAAATTTTCACTACTAGAAGTTAGTATTACATCCTGTGCAAATGTTTGGCCAAAGTTACACTCAATACTTCCATAGGTTAATAATTACTAAATGGTTCAACTCCTTTATATAACTAAAATCTTTCTACATTTAACTGTTTTTTATTTAAACTTAACAGGAGATATTTTCTCAGAAACTACGTCTATTGTTAGAGCGAAATACAATTTTTATTAACGTTTATCTAGATGTGTTTTCACGAAGAAGAATTAAAGTTTATCGATTTTGACGCATCCATTCTATCAATGTTTTATTATTTTAGTGCCATTTCATTCGATCAATATCGATTTTCTCAAATAACGCAATTTTCTGTCCACCTCGAAGAAAAAAGGACAATCCTTAGAACGAACTATTTTGACTGATGTAGATAGGAGCAACGTATCGAATCAACTCCCTTTCACAGTCGGTACGGCTTTCAATTTCGAATATTCCAGATCACGAAAAGCTTTTGTGTGCTCGTAGGAGCGTCCGGTGCCTTGAATATCAACAATGACGCTCGTTCTCTTGCTTCCTTCGCGGAAATGCATTGGCCAATATTTCACTCTACATTTCTTTTCGTAGACATGTATTATGTTCATTCAAAAATAATTATTTTAACTAAAAATGACATTTTTATGATGCAAAAAAACTACTTAACTCCTAACAATCTTACATAGTTTTTATAATAACAAATATACTATAAGAATGACTTTAAGAGGAAGAACGAGCACGTTAAATTTTTATTAACAGTAAGGAGAGTTATTGATTATAAAAAGCGGTATTAACTTGTACGGTTTTCACGCTATTTACATTAGCTTTATGAAAACTTATTTAAAAAGTAGTAGTTTCTTTTACTTATTTTATAACTCTATCATTATACATTATTAGATATATTTCTTTAAAATATCTATTGTAATTTCCATGCGAATAACTTCAATGTAATACATAAAAAATCTTGTAGAATTATGCAAGGTATGGATTCTTTTATTGTATTTATTAAAATGCATGCTCTGTTAAAAAATACCGTAAGTTTATAAAGTAAATAAATGTTAAAATTTATTTCAGGTGGATCCAAATTCAGTGGTAAAACCCCATATATGTGGTTACATGTCGTAGTAATTCATGTTTACTTATTTTCGTGTCATTGTGCAAGAAAGTCGTACCGAATATTTGAATTATCATCATGCATGAACTTTATTTAAGCAATTTCAGATTGTAAAAGTATTTTCTGAAATATAGCAAAAATTACGTAGTAAAACTAAAATTTTTTTTTTAATATATACCTTTAAATTGGTATCTTCTTGATCTGCGAAAATTTCTTTGTAAATTTTAGACCACAAAGGCATTTCTAAAATCTTTACATTTATTAAAGTAGATTCAATTTGAAAATGAATTTTGAATATTATTTTTTAGAACGTTGAAATTGAAAGGGAAGTAAAACAGTGACGTATTATTTCACTTGAAATTATTTGAGAATATGATACATAAGTCAAATCGTTTAAGAACACATTATTTTCCATATATAAAAAAAAAAAAATTCATTCGTTTAACTTCCAAATGAATTTGCCAGGAAAATTATGACTAAAGAGTCGCAATGGCCTTTGATTTTCAGTGTCGACGAAGGCGCTGGCAGGTGCCAAGAGCCTGGGTGGCTTCCTGTACAGTGCAGTTAACAAAGCCGGCAAGTCCGTGGCCGAGGCGGGCGCCAAAATCAAGAAGACCGTCGAAGAGAACGTGAGTCTCCTTTTTTTCTCTCTTTAACTTAGCTCCCCCCGCGATCCATGCAGAATGAGCTTTGAATTTTTGAAGGATTCCTCCGTCCCTTAATGTCTCCGCTCTGTGAATTATTTATGAAAATCCCCTTTTCCGCAAGCTTTTATTCACTGGTTCTCGAGAATGCTCTCTATTATGCGAGGATAGAAAATGACCTTTAAGATTCGCTACCGCGGTGTTGAATCATTAATAGTTGGAGCTGGATTTTATGTAATGTAAGAGTCTATTTAACTAGCTAGACCTTATCCCACTCTCTCTTCACTCTTATTAAAGTGAGAAATTAGGATGTTTGTTTGTAGTATAAAATAAACCTTAAATCATGGAATAACCTTAGTCGTGGAGTCATTCGTAATTACAAATGCCAGTTACCAATTATTCTTTATTGATATAACAGCTTCCAGTTTTATCCGTATTGTATAAAGTTTACTTTTATAGAAGAACATAATATTATTTTCGTTGAAAAATTAAAGAATTTTTAATAAAGTTTTTAATATCTACGTTAATAAGAATTTGATAAAGCTTATATATTGCAAGCCGTTTCCTTCCAGTCGGAAAACTATACTCGACCTTATTATTTTAATACCATTCGTGTTATTAGAAAAACTTAAAAAAAATAGATTTCTAAAAAGGAATTTTATGCTTATGCCCAAACATGAAATAATTTACGTAAAAATCAAATATTCCCTATTTATATTTATTTTTTTTTGTAATTGTTTGCAAAATCATGTGATTAAGTTAAATAAAATATTTTTTACATATTATCAAAGCAATATTAATTTGATTAAAAAATATGCTTGTTTTCTAAATTTTGAATTAGCCAAACATTGCTTAATAATGTAAAACATTTTTATTGAAAAAGTGCATGACAAATAGTCGAAATACCTGACATTCTACCCTTTAAAACGAGAATTCCGCTTACGTAAACGAAATGGAAGAAAAGCAACGAACGAAATGTATCTTCTACTGTCTCTCGCAAGCAGCCGAAAAAATAAGAAGACGAGCCAGCGAAAGCTGCTGCGCGCGAGCTTGATCTTGATGGCGCGGGGAAAAATCGATGAAGCGAAAGCTCCCCGAGGAGAGAAAACGCGAGCCGCTCTTTATAGGTGTCGAGTTGGCTTGCGAAAACTCGCTTCTCTCGCTTTTTCTGATGGGACGAGAGTTTTGGGTAGCGTGACCGGCCGATATGCACAATGCCCAAAGGTCAATGTATCCTAATGCGCTTTTGCAAGTTAATGCTTCCGACTGAGAAGGCTTTCAAGTTGGATAGCCTTTCGGCGTTTAATGCATGCTTTATTTTAATGAAAATAAAAATTACTTCAATTTAATTTTCCTTTACTTATTCATGACTTTCAGAAGAAAATGTGTAAATAAAGGAATAAAAGTAAAAATCGTCTGATTTAACGTAAGATCAAAATCCAATATGTTTTCGTGTAAATGACAATCGGTTTAATCATCATTTAATATGGCCATTCTAATTTGCCGTTTACGAACAACTTTGTAAGACGATTCTCTGTGAATTGAAAAAAAATAGTTTTGAAAGTTTCCGACAAAAAATTGTGAATATAAATGAAATCTATCTTTTAGAATCAAGTTTTTTCAAGAAAAAAAAAAATGTTTTGAAACCATAAAAACATTTTAATATTTTTACTAGAAACAGCACTCAGTTTGTTTATTTATTCAATATTCAACTGGATTTTCCTAAAAAACTGTCGATTTAATTTCCTTCCAAGCCGCGTAAATTTTTCCTCTCTGCAGCAATTTCGACTCCTGATCCTCGACGTCCACTTCTGTTCGTCGGATGTCAGCAGGGTCGCTTTTGTCCGCGGCCTGCTTGCAAATTAAATTAAAGAAGAACTGCCTCTCCCTTTCAAGGTCCGAATTAATCGCTTTCTAAAAATGCATCTCTTGCTCCGCGTTTGTTCGATCTTTTTTTTTTTTTTTTCTTTTTTAAATTCATCGCGTGTGGAACAACCACGCGTTATTACGCTGTTTTATTACGAGAGAGGTGGAGGCTATTTTTATGCTGCACGCGTCGGGTTTGAGCCGTGAAAAATGAAAGGTAAAAGGGTTGCCTTGCTGCTGCTGATGGGGGTGGAGTGTGTTTTATTTACGCGGTCGATGAGTTGAGCTCTTTCGATGGAGAATTAAATTGCTAATGAAAAAATTGAAGTAAAGAGAGGTAAAGCGTTATTGTTGCAAAGAGAAAATGGAATAGCATGAATTGTTTTTTTAAATTTTTTATTTAGTTTATTTAAAAGTATAAAGCTATAGATTTGATTGGTTTGAATTTTAGATTAAAAATGTAGTCTTTTCGAACGGAAGAAAAAATGAACTGTTTGCGCAGCACTTTCTTCTTTTTGATATCTATTAAATGAAAGGACAAAAAGAAGTAGGAATTTTTTCAAGAAATTAATCTCATACAAAGCATTAAATTATTCGCCTCCGCATACGTAATTAGAAAATAAACTCGGGTCACTTGAAGGGAATTGTGTGCGGTAGTGTACGGATTGACATGCAGGCATGAAAAATGCATGCGCGGTCTTACCGCATACGGATCTTACTACTTCGTGCTACCTCACCTTACAATACACGCTGTGTGCGTCGACGCTCGCTAATTTTCCAAGCGCAAGCGAGACTATTCCTCGAACTATGAATGTTAATAGCTCAGAGGGAGGGATTTAATTATAAACTTGTGCGTGACTGTCGCTTTTAAACTTTTAAGCGGTCACTCTGATTATCTGTTTTGTGTTTCCAACGACTAAATTGAAAAAGTATGTTGTTCTTTATAACTAAAAAAACGAGCAAAGATTATGCAGAAAGCAATTCTATTCCGTGTACGTATGCGTATACGCATTAACATTTCTATATGCGAACACAAAGTAGTCTACTAGATTTTTAAATATTACGTTTATTTTTTGCAATTGAAGTTGAATTAATCAAGTATTTGAAGGAAGAAATTTCAAAAACTTTTTGTTTTACCCTCCGCATAAAACTGAAATTACTCGAATAAGACAACGTCATCCTTCTGCTCTCGAGCAGCCCATCAATAATACGTATACCAGAGCAAAGTTCGAACAACAAAGATACTTTGCCCATCGAAGCAATAACCATAAAACAACTTGGATGTTGCTTAACTTTACAGATGCAAAGTACACCGCGATTAAGTCGTAAATTTTATTCAAATGCAAATCTTCAATTAAGGCCTGTAGAGATTTTCATTGCTTTCAAAATTTCGGATAAGCTTACAAGCGAATAGTTTATTTAAATGTATTCGCCTTCGGCTGGTATCGATAGATCAAATTTTACATAACACGAGGAAGAAACTTCCGTTTTTAGTATTCAGTGCCAAATATGCCCTGCAATAAAGATTGACTCGAAAGAATCTAAAAATAGGTCTTGTACTTTTGTGAAGACTGCCGTACAAAATGATTAAAGTTTTTTTAATGTTATTTGCTCATTACTCTTTTCTAAAAAATTCTCATTTAATTTAGCTTAAAATTTATTTGGACAAATAGCAGCCTGGAAAAGCTCTCAGACATGCATGGATTCATTTCATGATCAAAATACATTTTTCAATTTTGATGTTAATTTCATCGAGATGGAGCAGCTTTATATTAACATTGATTAGACGTTACTTGGAGGCATAAATTTTGAAAGCAAATAGATTTAAAAGCCAACTTAAAGTAGCTTTTATTTAAGCGAAGGGAGCAGGTCTGAAGAGATCTGGCAAAGTAAAAGTGGTGGCACGTGAAGGGCCGGTGGCGTATCGGCTTCTGGGTGCAGACCTACTACTGCGGCTGAGCGCGAATCAGGGTTATGCTCCGGCGGAGGCGCGAAACGAGGTCTAGTTCATCGTCCACAACTAGCGGGCGATCGCGGCCAAGCGCTGCTGCCCCCTCCGAAGAATAGGGACAGTTCGTATTGATCCGCGGGAGGCGGCGAGAGGGCGCAGAATTACACGCCGCCCTCTCGCTCTCCTGCCGCCGCCGCTGCTGCTGCTGCTGCTGCACGTGCGATACGCAAGAGTTTTTGCGAAAGACCATTTTCTCCATTGTCGATCGTGATCGCTCTTCTCGACCTTTCTTTGCAAACTTATTTCAACTGCTTCCAAATGAAAATCTTTTTCATTTTATAAAATTCACAAAAATTAGGAAGTAACATATTTACAAATCCATTCTTCCTGACGAAACTTTCGGTATTAAATCTTTGAAATCAGAGCTAATATTATTTCATCCGAAATCAAATTATATTATACTGCAAATTAGGATTGGTATACAAAGAATATTTGATAAAGAAATGTGATCTCGATGAGTGGCCGAGTAAGGAAACACCTTCGATCATAAAACTTCCGGTAAATGTTTTATTCAGTTTTTCCCCGCATACGATAACCATTTTATATAAGATGAAATTATTATGTCTTACGTAAATCTTTTATAAAAAAATATTGAAATATTGAGTAAACTTGATATTTCTTGTAAAAGTATATAAAAGAATATATTTAATTGTTTTGATATATTTAAACTGATGTAATTTACTCAACCATTTCTTGTTAAATTCACTGTCAATTAAAATTAATTAAAGGGAAGAAAGTTTTGAATTTGGAGCTCAGAAGATACCGCAATTGGCCGGGAACAAACAGAGACAAAACTGAATCGTTTCTCTTTGAGTATTCGTCGGTTGGAATTCGTGAGGTGTATAAAAACTCCTCTTTCCTTTGACATTACAGTAAAAAACCTTCGGCCTTCACGCGAGATTTGAGTTTCATATGTAATATAATTGGCATTTGCTTTACGTCGAGACGCTATTCCATTTGAATTAAAGCTGAATCTGAAAAAAACATTACAAAGATTACGTTAAATGCAGGTAAAACTTGTCATATAATAAAGAAATTATTAGGTAATAGATTGTATGAGTTGATTAATGAAAACTGTCTAAAAACAAAATAGAAAGAATATTTTCCAATCCTATAAAAAAAGGATGAAAACGATAATTAATCCAAAACGCAAATTCTGCATTATTTTAGACGACCGCGGTGCGTGCAAAAATGAAAGAGGTAAATAATAAATTGTACATAACCCGCTTCTTGACTTTTTAGAGTGAACTAAATAAATAATTTGTATAATATATATGCAATACAAGAATTTGATAAATTTTGAAAAAAATTGTTAAAAATAAGAGCTAATAAAAGGTGAAAATGAGCTTTCCGTCGAGATTCCAGCTCGGCGACAAGCATCAGCCGAATTTCGAGTGCATTCAGGTTAATATGCCCGGCAGGCGTGCATGAAATTTGTGTTCTAATTGCTCGGCGTGCGTCTTGCCTTTAGGGCAGCAGCGGCGGCGGAATCGATAAACGCACCTTGTCCCTTGACCTCTCAAGGACGATCCGGTTATGCGACACGCGCCGGCGAAAAGGGAGGTTATCGCCGCCCTCCTGGGGTGAAAGGAGGATTCGCTGGAGGAGCGATGGATACTGGGCGTGACTTTCGGCTCCAGCTTTTTAAGGCCGGCCGACTCATCTCGCTTTACTTTTTTCCTTTAGATTTTTTTCTTGCGGCTTAGCTGGTTAACCACTTTTAGCAAAACAATTAAAAAGAGGATATTGTCGATTGAGTCATGCACTCCATTGTTTTAGGGCTTTATTATCTTTACAATTACTTAGGGTAAAATCAAAACAAATGGCGACGGAACGATTGATTATAGATCTTTAGTTTCCTAATGTTTAAGAGGTCATACCTACAGGACTCAAATATTACACAATGATACAATCGAATCGACTTAAAAAAAATTATGTCACCCTAAAAAAGCACATGCATCCGTCTTGAAATGAAAAACGTGACATTTCAGGCTTATTAAGAACCTTTTTATTGTCAAGAGATTTCATTAAAACTAGCCAGCAAAACCTTAACAAATCACGTGAAAGCTCAAACGAAACTGCAATTATTTTTGTCTTTACACTGCGTTGTAAATAAATCATTTTCTTTATAAATGCACGTAATAAGCTGTGAATTATTGTTCAATGGGTACTTTATGTTATTCAATATTTATAGCTGGGCTTCGTGTAATTTCCGGAATTGGTTTCTGAAAATTTAATGATTAACCGTAAAGCATCAAGTGTTCAGCGCCGAAGTTCTTTTCACGGGCTGTTATGTCTGATAAAGCTGCTCGAGTGTCTTTTTACTGATACATAATTAAGTAAGTCTACAATTATACATTTTTTCTTCATTTTCCACGCGATTGCAGCGATATAAATTGATTTTTGATAGAAAAATGCAGACGGATTCGAAACTCGTTAAGTAAAATACCGACCTTCCAATATTCTTTTATTCTTTCATGGGTACCGCGTCTTTTCGCCCAATAACGATGTCGTAGAGTTAAAGAAATAGATCTTCTTATACCTAGAATATTTATTTGAAATTGTATGTTTGCAAAGTGACGAGTTTCGGGAAAGTTTGAGAAATAAAAGCCAAAGGTACAGAAATTAATAGGAAAATTATAGCAAGAGACGTCCAATATAAAAGCCATTTCAGAAATCCAATCGAACTCGAAAAGAGTGACTAAGAAAGAAAAAAAAAACTAGCAAGAACGCTTCTCCTTCCAGCGGAGCCAGCTGAACTTTCGGACTGCTCTTGGCGATCGTTCGCCGCATGGACACCCACACGGCTTGCTTAGCTACATATATCGAATTAGCGTTACAGGCCGCATCCTTGCGCAGCCGACGTGAAGAGGTGCCAAAATCGATAACGTTTTTTCCTCGCTCGGTACGTACGCGGCACTTGCGCATGTGCCGCCGCCGCGCCGGTCGTAAACACCGGGCCGGACTGCTCAGCTATCGTGCATGCCCTTTTTCCCCCTTTTTCACGGCCTGGAGCGTCAACTACGGCCTATTTTCACTGCTCGCCAAATTACTAATTTTACTCAATGAAATCTTACGTAACTTGAAAGTAAATTACAGAAACTTATAGAAAACCATAAACTTTATTGGTTTGCATAATAAATTTATTTATAGGTTTTTTCGTTCCTTTACCCGAGGGAATTTACGAGAAACGAAGAAACTTTACGAGCAAAATTATATAGGTCTTGCATTTAATGCATATATTATGTCGTCTGACTAAACTCGGTGAAAACTACTTACGCAATTTACACAGCGTGAAATTTTGATATTATTATTTCAAGTTTTTGCACGGTAATACGTTTCGAAAATTATAAGGTAAAAAGATTTTATCGACAATTTTAATTTAGATTTTTCTAAAAACACATAATGTTTTTTTATTATATAAAGTCGCTTTTTTAGTAATTTACAATATCTGACAGAATTCATTGTCTATTAAAAGAATATGAAATAGACTGAGCAAGCTTTTCTGTATAATAATGTAGAAAAAGCTGCAGAGGACAGCAGATTGAAAAAGTAGAGACTGCCTCTGACGATTAAATAACGCCTTTCTCTCTTGTTAATAGGATTTTTTAAAAATAGGTGTGCTTTTTACAATAAAATAACAAGTTTATCACGTGATTTTGAAAGCAACTAACTCTTTTCTATTTCATGCCCACGTACACGGCCTCGCACATACACACACACACATCATCTGCAGGTGAACAATCAGGTAAAGAGATCGATAGCCGCACTTTCTTCTCTGGCTTTTCGTGCGTATGAATAACAATGCTTTTTGATAAGGCGGAGGCTCCCTGGAGTTGCTGCATTAATTTTTATTTAGTGTGCTTTCGTGTACTCCGAGCTGTCGCTTGGCTTTACGACTGCTTTCGACGTTGTGGCTCCCTCGTGGGGGAGATTCGCTGCGTGTAACGTTTCCAAGCCGCTCAGCGTGATGAAAAGAAATTTTTCGTCTCGGACGGATGTCAATGTGGGAGTTTCTTTGATATTTATTAAAGTTAAAGGGACAAACCAGATAAACTGATTTACACATGATTAATATTTGAATTGTATAGGCGGAAATATTTTTTCGGTCATTAAAGACTCGATTGTTCGTTTTACAATCAGTGATTTCATGCATACTTACTCTATTTTTGAGAATTTTTGCAATTTCCCGTCTCAAAATCAAAAGGAACAGTATTGCGCGTGATTTTTCCCCAACGTTTGCTTTCGCACAGAACGCAGTAAATATTTACGCTGATGCCAGTACAATGGAAATCAATTACAGCTGCTTTCGGCAAACACAGAACAAACATTGAATATTCCCATTGCGAAATCAAATAAAACACAATAAATGTCGATTATCTGAAAGAAAACCAACCTGCTATTATGAAAACGGTAAATTGAGATAAAGTAGATTTTATTACATTCCCTTTTTCGTATTTGTTTTTCTTTTCTGGTCTTTTTCAAAACAATGTTACTTAATATAAATTCATTTATTTGATTACATTTGTGAAATGAACTCTGATTATATTTTTATTATAGTCTGGATATTACTATATATCGAGTGATCATATGATTTCATTAATTTAGATTGCAAGAGTAATACAAATTTATGAGGTTGTAGAATTATTAAAAAGTACTCGAGTTATACAAAAATAAATGAAAAAATTTTGTAGTATCGTTGATAAACTTCAAAGGCTGTAAAGCATCTTGAAAAAGTTGAAAATTAAAAATTTTGCATAGGTAAATGTTTCGATGAGAGTTCAGAAACTAGTATCATTAACGCTATTAAGCTTCCGTACTTTCATATTAAAAAGTTGCTTACCTGTAATGGAAAATGTTCATCACGGTCCAAGATTAAAATTTTGAATGCTCGTTCGAAAAAAGTTAGGAAGGAGGCGGAGGTAACCCAAAAAGGAAATCTCAGGCGAGTAGGTCGTGCCAGGTCGAGTCGGCGTGGCCGAGCGAAACAATAAATATTTCGCTTCCGCGGGGAGCAGAGACGCGCCTGCGCTCGTGAAACAAAAGAACATTCGCTAGCGTTACAACGTGGATTTGCATTCTTTTTTGCTATAAATTTAAAATTTCATCTTAAAAGAAGACGGGTCCGATCCCTTCTCCCTCCCTTCTGGTGAAAGCAGGCAGCAGAGCGCAGAAGCGAATATCGCCGCTTGCGGAAGTGGACTAATCGCAGCCGCGGCGCCGGGAAAATTACGTCGCCATAATTGTAAAGCGGATGGCCTGGCAACAAGTCTCGCTCGTTTTTACGCGCGCTTTTTAGAGGGCTAGAGAATTCATCTCGCGTCGCGCGACGAATGATTAGCGCCGAATATGGGCTTGAGAATCTAAGGCTTCCGTCGGTAATTACCGCAATATTATTGTACATTTAGTAAAAAATAAAAAATTTTCTTTTCAAAATTCAGAGGAGAATTCGGAGATTTTTATAAATGTAAACATTTTGAAAAGAGCTTACGTTACTTTATTTTGCTGACTTTGCCCAGCATTAAAACCCTAGCGTCGATGCATTTGCATAATTTTGAACGAAATGCCGCCTGTTGAAATGTTTCATTCAAAAATCGAAAACTTTCAATTTCTGAAGATTAAGAATCTTTAATTTGCCCTTTCATAAGATTTAAAATGTTAAATGGTGCCAAAACATGTCGTCACCCCCAAAGTCACGCGTCCGCCTGCGTTATTTACCGCCTCGCGTGCCTGCATAAATAACTGTAAGCCCTGCTCCTATTCGACGAAAGCCCTTCCTAAAAAAGCTGACAAACTCGGAAGAAGCACAGTGTCGCTTAAAAGCGGAAGCTCGAAGCCGAAAATCCAGACGCTCCCTTTAAGTAACTTGGGCCGCGTGACGTCACCGCGGCGCCATGTAGGTCAGGACGGCCGGCCTGACCCACATTCCGGCGCTTTGCACCTCGCGGGCTATATATCCTCGGCTTGGCGTCGGCTCCCTTGAGCCGAGATCTATGCGCGAGCGTCACGGAGCGATTGAAAATTTCGAGAGCGCGACTCGTTCGACGGGCTGGGTAGGAGTGAGCCCTTTCTTCGCGGGACCGCGCCGGATGACGGGCTCCTCCTCAGCGAGGAATTGACCTGATTTACAATTGATGGCTTCCTACGAAATTATGGGAAGTGCACGGCTGTGCTGCCAATGCTTTGAGCTTTCGAAATTTACGAAATGCTCTTCGATTCGAATAGAATTTGCTGGCACCTTTGCAATTGCACGCTTTTAAACCAATCATAAAAGTAATGCTGTATCTAGTGTTTTATTTCTCAATTTCTTATTTGGTAATGGGATTTTCTGCTTTTTTCTTTTCAGAAATTGTTTATTTAAATAAAAAATGTCTGATATAAAGAGTAGAAAAGTTCTTTACAATAGATGATTTAAAATTGGAACGATGTTCAAGAAATTCACGCAATTTCTCACTAATTCCCGGCGAAATGTCTCATCAGCAGCGTTATAATAAGTGTATTAAATTAAAAAGACTTTGCCTATTGGCAAGATGTCGCCGTCGCAACGGCAAATCCTTTCCGCTGGAATAAAATCAATTTTATACGCTCGTAAAGACTCGTAAAGACTGTTGCGATCGGGGCTTAGCCTCTTACCTTCGCTCGGCTTTATTGCTCGCGAACTTGGTTCCGCTGGCCAGCTGCTGCTCTGGCTAATGAAATTGAATTTGGACGAGTCTCGCCTAAGCACTACACTGGCTCCTTGAGCTAAGTCCATTTTTTTAAGAGTCTTGTTTTCTCGGTAAGGGAGATTTGTAGTTCATGCCGTCGGCTTTCATTTTCTAGAGTAGCTGCGTCTGCTGAGCTTCAGCTTCTTTAGCTAGAAAAATTAATTTTTACTACTTTGATTGTACTAATAATATTTATTAAACTAAAAGCTCAATGTCTTCATTACCGATCATTCGAAGCAATTTTTTTAATCTTTCAAGTACAAAAATGTTAATTTATATTCTTTATACAGTGATTAAATATTTTTATTAGAATGAAATAAATACTTTATCTGAAAAAAGTTTAAATTAACCATGAAGCTACTTTAAAATAAATTGATTCTTTTTTATTAAGGCTTCTATCAAGATACTTTCCGAGTAGGGTACACTTTTTAAAAAGCAGATCGCCTCATGAATTACGTGCACCTTGAGCTTTGAATTTTCCACTCTGAGTGCTCTCCACGTTATAAAAAGTCAAGGAAGCCTAGTAAACTTAAATCTAACTATCCGTATTACCGAAGAGCCTCGTTTAAAGTTTCAAGGAGTGTTGCCACGCCGTTCGATTATCGGCCCAAAAGAGATAACCTTTTTCATTAGCACAGCTGTTCCATTCAAGCTCGAGAAATTGAAATCTAAAATTCACTTTGCTAAAAAAAATGTAATGGTACGTGCATGTCTGACTGGACCTACGCGTGTTCTACTTCGTTACTTACTGCATTTTAGGCTCTTTGACTTTGACGAGCTCGTTGCTTTTCGCTGGCTGTACTATCTTGAAAGATAGATTACATGAAAATGCTTTAGAGTCACAGAGAAACTTTTCAATTCTGACAATTACAATCCACTGCAAAAAAATATTCAATTTGAAATATCTTGATAGATACCTGGACAAATTACTAATGTCTTGGTTTCATAATTTTTCGATTAATAAATGTTACTAAAATATTTCTGCTTTTGACAAATCCAGTGATTAACCCTTTGATGCATACATTTTTCTTAAAAAACCGCATTTTTTGCAATTTGTTTATTTATAACTATTTAACAAC
>JAWWEM010008384.1:6287-27250 GCA_035582935.1 Ormyrus thymus | reverse complement strand
GTAGTCAATCCTTTTAAAAAACGAATCGGAACGGAAATTCAAAGCAACGTTAAAAGCCACAATTCCAGCGACACTCCTGAATCAACATCCGCGCGGAGCTCATTCCCGAAGATTACCCTTAGCCTCGCCGCAGCGGCGGCGAGTACGGAGCCCGGGTCGGCGCGGCTGCCCTCGGCCGATCGACAAGGAAGGCAATAGCGTCGGTGCGCCGGTGGTGGTGCACGTGGAGAGCGGATGTAGTGGTGATGTAACCGGATCGCGGCGGCGTCGCAGACGACCGCTCCGTTCCTCGAGATTACCGAGTCCATCTGCACGCCTCGGTCGCTCCGATTTAGTGCGGCACGCGGCATCCCGTCGCTCCCGCGATGCTTGTTTCGCGGGGGCTTGCTTTTTTCCCCGCGTGGTCAGGCGGGACTGAGCTTTAGAGGGGGAATCGCTGGATCGAACGGTGCCGCTTTCGATTGATTGCCGAGCTTTTACGAGGTTTTGTCGGCGCTTCGCTGCTTCTTGGAACGTTCTGGAAGTGAAAATTTGTCGGGGCAGATTGCATTTGCGATTGAAATCTGCGAGTCGATTAAGGCTGGGGGAATAGGTATATTGCTGAAACTAAAGTCTTTCTTTACCATTAAATTTAAATTTATAAAGTTTGCTTTGAAATGTTTAATTGTTCAAAGGTAATGTTTTGTGTTTTTAAATTGATATAACTGAAAGCTAAGTTAAATGTTTTAAAGTTGTTTAGTCATTTATTCAAGTAAAAATTTTAATAACTAAACAAATTTCAATCAAGTATTTACGTTTAAGTAATTCATATTTTCACCAGTTACGTATCGTGAAAAAGATTCCAATACCTTCATTTAAGCTGCGTTGAATGTAAAAAATTAAATTTTAATTTATCATTGTCAATAAAGCTTACTCTTGATTCAAGTGACTGGAGGGCATAACATCACCGCTGGACGCGAGGGTTTAAGTTGGATAAAAATGCACAAAATAAATGCAGAAAGTAATGCTTTTCAGTATTTGAATAAATCCATCATTTTTATCGAACTCCAATATCCAAGCTGAATTTTATGCGTTTCCCGCTCGCGACTGAAATTCACGGCTGCTTTAAACGTTCGCGCGCAGGATGTTTATTCTCAGAATATTGCTTTTCTTAAATCAACACCGAACCCCTTCCCCGAAGCCGCGGCGGAAAATTTTTAAACTCAGCGCGATTTCTAAAGCTTAAAAATACTATACATCCCCCGGCCGCGCAGGATTGACTTTGTTGTTTTACATCGATGAATACCAAGTCGACCGACAGTCGTTCTGAGTCACTTCTGTCCTCAGATTCCAGAATTTTCGCTTCTCGCGGTGTAAAAATGTCGGCGAAATATTCCGCTGCACTTTTTTTACTCGATCGATAAGCTCCCTTGAAAAATATTTCCAATTTGTATTTTCATAACTTTGACGCATCTGTTTATTGGCCTTAAAAGGGTATAGGGTTTAGATCAAAAAATAAGATAGATGGAGTCTTATTTTATGAACATTTTCGCGTATGCAAAGTAAACGTGAATTTTACAATTTTACCAACAATTCGCAATATACGAATAAAAAATAAAAAATTCATTTTCATCCAAACCTTATTATTTATTTCTTCAGTTCGAGCGAACCGAGTATTTTTTTTATTAGAAAGAAATCTTCTTTATCACGCCGACTCATAAAAAATCTCAACGACGAACTCCACAATAACCTCGGAAATAACAAAGGAAATAAAGCAATGAAGCTCAGCCATGGCGAATTCAACTTCACACTTTGTACTTTGCCGTATCGAATGACGAGGCGAGCCGCACGCAGTTCCCAAGTAGAAAAACTCTCGAGAGCGGCAACTTTTCCGGCGGGTCGAAAATCCCGGTAGGCGAGAGAGAGAGAGAGAGAGAGAGAGCTGCCTCGAACTTCGCTTCAAAATCTAATAAACCCTTTTCCCGCGGCGAAAGTTCGAGGAGCCTGGCCTGGCATCAGCCTGAAAATTTCAGTATTCCTTGCGCGCCGAGCGAAAATACAACGTCGGAGCACGCGAGAGAAAATAGCGCGGCTTTTGTCTTTCTCTCTCTCTCTCTCTCTCTCTCTCTCTCTCTCTCTCTCTCTCTCTCTCTTCCGTCATCGTCGTCTGAGAGAGAGAGAGAGAGAGAGAGAGAGAGAGAGAGAGAGAGAGAGAGAGAGAGGAACAAAAAGATACATCGCGGGGGAGAATATCGGCCAGTCTGTGGTTTTATGCTGCCGCGCAAGAGAGAGAGGATGATATTTATCGCTATACTCTAACAGAATGAAGTTTTACGATCGGATCAGCGCGCCGGCGTTTTTATTATTTTACCGAATGTACGGGCTGCCTGCTGATTTATGTAGCCGTATGGTTTCGAGCTTTTTTTATTGTTTAGGTCTTGTTTACTTGTTTCTAAAGGCTGACCCTGTTTTTTGTATCTGCAGCAGTCCTGAACTTTATAGAAGTATAAACGCTGGTGAATATTCCCTTTTTCTTTTAATGAAGTCGTATTTTATCGATCGCCAGTAAACGTACGGAAGTTTGAAATATACGGCGTAAGTCTCGGATGAATTCGCGGGGAGAGACGAACAATTTTTACGAAGAGAGCAGAATTTTTCTTACGATTCTTGATTAATTGTATTCGTCAGCGTTAAATTCGAGCTCAAAAGCTATATACGTTTCAGAAACATTAAGTTTCCAAGTATAAAAGTTTCTCTTCGCCCCAGTTTCCATGCGATGATATAGCATTTACTTTGCTAAAATCTAATGTAATTTAGAGGTAAGTTCTTCATTCATAAAAATCTCATTCGATTCGATGCACAAATCTGCAGAGTTATTTTTACCGCGCGACATTCACGTCCTCCCCAATAAAAGAAAATCGAGCCTCATTGTTATTATAATTTGTAAATAAAAAATGGCAATTCTCGATGCGCAATATTGTAGTCCGAGAGCCAAGCGAGCTAACAAGAAAATAGTTTCTCGCATTAGCAGTCCTTTCGTTCGTCATTCTCATTCGCGTTTCAAAGAAAGACACTATCATCACAAGCGCTAAATTAACCTCTCAAAAGTCACCTCCACTCTCGCCCAGTCACCCCGCACACTTATCCCGCGCAGGCCGAAATCCGCCGCCCGCATTTCAATTCGGCGACATTCTATCGAAGACAGCCGGGGCCACTTGCGCGTTACGTATACGCCCGACGAGCGGCTTTATCAGGCGGCCCGGTCCATTATTAAACCTCGGCCCGAAATACGTTAGCCGCGCGCACGTCGCGAAGGGTGCCGTCTTACGATTATCATCCTGACTCGACGGATCGCCCGGGCGCGGCGCTGCCTTTAAGGCTCCCTCCGCATTCGCCTGACCCGATTTCGCCGCTCGACCTCTTCCCGATGAGAAATGGTCACTTTTGTATTTGTCACTTTGCCGGGAGCGTCGGGGATCGGCTCGCGGCTGCTGCCGGGGGGGAGGGGGTGGGGGGACGAGAAAAGGGTGACGGAATTTTATCCGCCGCCGCGCGGCGAATAAGTACGCTGTCCACGTCGGGGATTATGGATATTAAGGGGTGTAGTTTCGTCGCCGGGTGAAAAAGTGAAAGAGCCCCTGTCGCTGGGGTCGATTAAGCAAACGCCGGGAAGCGCGGTGGGATGAATTTCGAGGAGAGGGATGGATTTTGGCTGGATATTGTTCCGAAAGCTATTTAAATATTTTCGGAATCGAGTTAATATTGATGTAGGTTTTTTAACTGCTTCGGGCGTCGTGTACGAGGTATTGATTATTGCTGGGCAAAGAAAAACAGATATTATTTGTTATATTTAATTTTAGAAAAATGATTCGGTATTAGGTGTACTTTTTGTTCGTTGATTCAAATTTTCAAAAAAAGTTTAATAATACACGTAGCAAAGCTTTGCAAAAATGAGATGCTGAAATATTCGCCTGTAACTTCGAAAGATGTACAAGAATTTATTAAAATGTAAAAGCGCTCCAAGAGAGAAAAATAAAATTAATCTGCTAAATAAAAATTGCATAATTATGTTCGATAGAAAAGACTCATACACTGCATCGGAAAACAAGGCAGCCATCTCGCTAAATTGATTCCACCGATCTGCCGTGCCTGTCGAATCGAACCCAAAACTTTAATTCCCCCTAATGCAAAACCAAGGACGCTCCCAATTACCGGAAGTCAGGCGCGCCATAATACCGCGAGAGTCTGGAAATGATAGTCGCGCCTCGCGAACGGGAAGGAAGCGCGTGGGCGGGCGGAAAAGTAGCGCAGCGTTCGATGTTTACGCGCGACGGCGGCGGCTGCAGTGCGCCATGTGTCCCTTTAAGCCGCGGGGCTCCGGCTAAAGCTGACGCTAAAACACTGGCTTTAACGGCATTACTCCTCTCGCGTATATATGCACGTCTGGCGACGCACGCTGGACGAATTAACTCTCATTAAATCCGGAGCATGACGGCCCCGACGCGATTAGCTTATGCGCCCGAGGCTCCTTGTTTTTCCCCTGCTTCGCTTTAACGAGTTATGCATTTTAATTTCGGATTTTGTTTGTTATTATTGGGGACGGCTTATAAAGTGCTACATTTCGTATTTCGCAGTCGGAGATAAAAGCTGAGAGGATGCTTTTATTCGAGTTATAGTTTGCGCGAATAAAACTTATTTTGGACCTGACAATTTTATCAATTTTCCCAAGCTGAAAGTAGCTCGGAGTCAATAGATTTTTATTGGAAAGCTCTTTGCTTTTTTTTGCATACAGCCCAAGTTGGCATTATGAAAAACTGTAATGGAAAATCGTCGAATTCTGAAGAAAGCATTTTTCAAAGGCTTTATGCGACTTACGTTATGTGCTCGCGGTACTCCATGATGTAATATTTCATATACTCACCTGAAACAAAGGAAGAAATAAATATTATTACTAATTTTTTATTATACATTTATTATTATTTATTATTACATTAAAAACAAAATTTTAATTAAAAACTGGCTCCAATTCAAGAACTGCAAGCAATTATTTTTAATAATATTTCGCGACTTCATTTAGACATCTTTGTAAAATTGGCCGCTTTTTAATGCAGCATTTTGTACGAAGTAGATTATTAGTTTTCGTCCACTCAAAATTAAAATTTTTTACTTGATATTCGTATCAGTGACCCAAATAAAAGTAGAGAAACATTCTTAAGCTTAATGAAAAACAAGGAAGATATGTCACTTTGAGTTGAAAATAGCGGATAGTGGCATATCTTAATATTGTACTAACATATCTTACTTTCATTTTGTAACAATTAAATAGTTTTCACTCAAACATGGCAATTAGATATTTATTCCAAATAAAAGAGATCTTAAAATAAACTGCAGAAAATCTTAATTTTAGTAAAAAAAAGTATGATAAACTCTATAGCTTTTTTCTCGAAAAAAAAAAAAATCAAACAATTAAGCTAAATCCAAAGTTTTCCAAAATCCCTCCTCGCGGGGCCTAATCAAAAAAGCGGCATTTCCGCAAATCTCGAAATCAAAAGATCGCCGAAACTCAGAGGCAAGCGCGCGGGGCGAGCCCGAGGAAAATCCGCAAACGCGTCTCGCTAATGAGAGGTTTCGAGCTCCCGGCGGGGAGCATCTCTGCGGCAGCGGAGCAGAGAGCGGAGCGGAGCCAGCGGCGGCTGCGGGATCGATCTTCCCGCTCACCTCCAATCGCCACCTGGCCGGAAAGTGCTTATCCGCTCTCGCCTCGCCCACTCTCTCGAAAATCCGCGAGCCTCGCCAAACGCGCCGCCCGCCGTTCTATTTTTAATCGCGGCGAACCTTCTTCTTCTCTCTCTACCCTCCATTTTTCCTTCACCCGCGGGGAATTCGATTCGCGACTCTGTTGCAGTGTGTGTGTGTGTGTATTTATTTTTCCGAGCGACGTATCCTCATTAAGCCGATTCCCAAAGTGCAGGGTCGCGATAATTAAGCGAATCTCCGAGGCCTTCTCGCGGAGAGTGGCGCAAAGTCGTCGTTCTTCTCCGTCGCCATTGTCAGAGACGTAGTTCTTTGTTTGGATTTTTCACCTATCGATGGCTGTGCGCGCATTTGCGAGCGGCGGACATTTTTCTTTCTCAAGGAGAGACGACGACGGAGGAGCCGCGACTCTCGATCGCCGACACTGCCAAGGTTGGCGGATGCACGTTTTTAATTCGCCCGTAATTGAGTATCGGCGCAGAAATGCATCGTCAATGAAGCCGGGTTAATTATTAATCGAGAGCAATTTTATTGTAATGCGCCGGAATATTTTACCGGGCGTGCATTATGCATCGCCGGGGGGCTGAGCTCGGTAATTTCATTTTGCGCCGACGTCACGTGTTTTTAAGTCGCGATTGTTTATGCGAATTGCGCAATTATTATCGAGCGCTTTTCGTTAAATTTCCACGGAAGTGACGAACATTTGCCCTTTATTTGACTGACGCGGGTCCAAAAACATTTGGTTTTGCATTTTCGGGAAAAACGAGCACTGGCAAGGTCTGCTTTTGTTTCGAAAACCATTTTATTCTTTAACATTGTGGTTATAAAAATTAATGCTTTTATCAATACCCGTGCGCGCAGTTCTCTTACGGTAACATAACTTTTTTTTTAGGTTTAAAGAGCAAAAAAAAGTGATTTATTTCTTTTGATAAAATTAAATGCAGCTCAAAAACAAATGCCCATTTTTTTGTTCACTTTGAAAAGGATGAATTATTGGCGATTCCGTAATTTTAATGCTTTTATGATGAATCGCTGGGATTACAGTCAACATTTTTTAATGAGCCTCTGACTGTCGCGAGATAAGTGCGCGTGAAAAAAATAAATTAAAAGTTGAAATTCATGTCCGGCGCGTGGATTTCACATTTTAGGTAATTAAGTTACAGTGCATCATTTCCCTCATTTTTCTTCTTCAATTTCACTTTTCGCTGCTCGCTTTTAATTACCTCCAGGCGGATAAAATCATCATCGACGAAAAGGGAACTTGATTAATTCAAAACGGATATAAACATGATTACGTACGCCGAAGATGCGAAAGTTAATTAAACAGCGAATAATGAATTTTTCCCAACGTAGTTTTGCAGTCAATTAGTCAAATTATAAATTGATACCCACGCTATTTGCGCAAGCATTAACGCACAGAACTGAGAAATTCTAACCTCTCCATTTACTTGATTCGAGCAGTTTCCCCGACCGTTTGCCGAGTCCTGCTTTCCTCGAGCCATAACGAAAAAGACGAGCTGCTCCAAGCAATGAAATTAATTAGTTTACTTTCGTTGTCACTTGAATTTCGTTATTAATTGCGCGACCGACGCCGGAGGCTGAAATTGCCGCAGGTGCTCGAATTAAAGACCTCCTCGCTCTCATCACAGCTGACAATATTTTCTTTTCTTTCCTTCTGCCGAGGAGAGTAAATCGCTTTTGTCCGATTAAAGCTGCGGAAGTTCCGAGGGACAATCGAGTGCGCGCAACGTGTTCGTGCTTTCAAAGCTTTTTACGTCCTCTCTCCTCTCTCTCTCCCTCTCTCTCTCTTGTGCCCTGCAACGAAATTTGATTTACTCGAGAGGAGATTGTATAACCACTTAAGGGCTATGATGCTGCACTAGACAAAATTGCGGCTTCTCAACTTGATTTCAGAATTTGTTTTTTTCTCCCGAGAGTGGAAAGCCGTGTGGTTCTTGTGTTTCTTTGATTAAGGAAACAGGTGGATCATATATCTTATTGCTCTCTTCTGAAAAATAGAGCTTCTCTCGGAGAGTCTAGAATAATACTGGCTTTTAATGAAAACTTTCGAATTGCGGCGAGACAAATTAATTAGTTTTTTTAAATTAAACGTCAGCATTGCAAGATCTAAAGTATGCTCGTTTCTGAAATAAAGCTTTTAAACGCTTAATTTGTTTCTGAAATAGAGATTAAGATAAAAAAAAAACATAATGGAAAGCAGACAATTCAATTTGCATTTTAATCCGAAGCAGTAAATAAAATTATTTACACCAAAATGAGAAAACGAAAATCCAGCTTACAGCGTCCGAAAGGTTCACCCTCCCCGCGATACCTCATGAATCCGAATGCTTTCATTTCGCCCCTTTCATATAATTGGACGATTTCTCGCGGAAAAATACGCTGCCAGAAAAAACGAAAGAAACTCGTTCGGCAGCCACTGAATTATAAACTCCCGGCGCGCTGGAAAAACAAGCGGAGGAAGAGACGCATAAAGAAATAGTGGGCAAAGAATGGGAGAAGTACGAGCTCTCGGGGGCGGGGCGGGGTAAATGTAAAGGAAAAAGGAGGACCGAATCCGATTGGTGTCGCGTGCCCGTCGGAGTGCGAAGAGGAAAATGCGATTCGCATGGCTGCCGCGCGGCGGAAGTTCGCGAGCGCCGAAAAGTTTGCGAGCCGCCGCGCGCCGGGGACGCGGGAGGAATTTTTGCGCGAGCCGCGTCGCCAGTGTGTTTGCCGAAAAAGCTCGCTAAATTCCGGGGTAAATATTTATCCAGATCGGAGTCGCGAGGACTCGGTCGGGTCTTCCGAGAATGCGGATCGGCGGCCGCGCGGGGCGAGTTCTCGCGCGTATTTAATTGGAGTGCGAGCCGAGCGATTCTCGCAGCTGATTTTTATCGCCGAGTGGGAAGCGCGCATTTTTATTTAAACGCACCTATTAGGGGATCGGGAAATCAGAGCTGCGAAATTAAATATCTTTTTCAGCGATGCGTTAATCTTATTACTTTATAGTATAAATCTCCAATTTCCACTTCGCCACTCAACTGATTAAAGTTCCTTCGCGAATGCAAAACGTAAAATAAATCCCCTGAAAGAAGGGCAGCTTTTCATCTCTCGAATATTCGTAACACTTTAACTTGGTTGCGTTTTATTCCTGATTTATTACGAATTTTACACTTAAATTAAAAGCGCCGTGCTGGAAAAGAATTCAATCAAGTCTTAAAGATAAATTGATTTGCATGAAATTATGCAGATACAACGTTGATCGACTTTCTCGCGACAAGAGCTTGAGGGAGGAAGCTAGCATTTTCTTTTTCCTCTCCTCCCATCGCTCCTTTGCCTTTAAACTCGAACGGCAGGGATAGAAAGGAGAAGCCGGTGGAAAAGGAATTGCAGATAAAAAGCGATATTTATAGAAGACGGAAATTCTAGAAAATATTCCGCGTGCCTTCGGGCATAATTTAAAGTTTACTCCCTTTTTTAGTGAACTTTCCCCGGGAACAGGATGTTCTTCTCTCCTTTCTCCGCGGCCTCCCCCTCATTTTCTCTATTCCCCAACCTCTTCTAGCTTTCTCCTATCTATTTTCTCTCTCATTACTCTTTCTGTCGCTCTTCCCTCGGCCGTTATATATCACGGCGCTTGTTATAAAATTCAATTCGCCCTCCCTCCTCCCCCTCCTCCTCGGCGCATTTGCGTTATTTGCCCAATATCGGGCCGAATTAACCGCGGCTAGACTCGTAAATCCCGACTAGATTAATCACGATCACCGTCGCTTTTTATCCGGCTCGCGTTATTTCTGCTGATATCGCTAATTACGCCGCGGCGCGGCTGCATGTAAACGGCCGAAAATGTGTATACGTTTCTTCTCTTTTGGCCCCGCTCCAGCGAGGTGTGTTTTAAATCGGTCTCCGCGCGCCGTGCATTCGCCGACAGGGCCCAAGTGTCCGCGATTCGTAAACCGCTATTGCCGACCGTGGCGCTAAATACCGCGATTAATGACGGAGGGGGAAAGGCGCGACGCGAGAGGAGGGGGAGATTCATTTTAGCCGGGGCGAGGACGTAAAAAGCGAAAACACTTGGCTTCGGCGTCGCGGACGTTCCTGGAGGGCGGTTTACGGGTAGACGATGGGCGACCCTATTTCTTATGCGGGCTTTTTTCCCCGACCATTACCTCTCACCCACATCGTTCGACGCGCGACGGCGCAGTCAGCATTCTGATTCCTCGCCTTCATTCATTACACTTCACAGTCGCGCTTTATAGGAGAGGCCATTCCCTCTTACGGCCGTGAATTTATGCGATCGCAGCTTGATAAAATATAAAATTCAGACTGCTCCGCTTTCAATTGCCTCGGGAGGGGGGGCATTCTTACGTCTTTCTGGGGGGGGGGGGGGGGGGAAATTTAACGCCGACGGGTGTCGAGGGCGGATATTGCCTCCTGGTGGTTTTCATGGTGTTCGCGTGCGTGCTCCTGAATCTATGCTCCGATACGGTAAACTCCCAATAATTTAATAAACAGTCGGAGCGAGGCAGCTGAATAATTGAAATACATCGAATGTAAAGGGCACACACATAATTCTCGCTGCTTACACACAAGCCAGCGCGCCACTTCTCCATTCATGGCCTGGAATCCCACATTTTCCAAAAACATTCTTGTTTTGACTTTTGGCAGAGCCCCCCGGGCGCATAAATCAAGCCGCTCCCCTTTTCCACCCGGGCGCGCTCGAAAACCAAAGTTCTCATTTCTCGGAGGCGCCCGGCGCAAGAGGCTCCTCTCGCGCGACGAATCGTCCTGCCTTCCCTCTTTCTTCCCTTCGTTTTTTCTCTCTCGTCGATTTTACGAGCGAACTCGCACACCTTCGCCCTTTAGTTGCGAGTTCGCGCACGTAGCCGACGGGTTATACAGACGAATTCGAACGCGTCACGTACATCCGCAGACATATCGCGCGCCGCGCATATAAGTCGCAAAACAAAGTTTCCCCGGCCCCGTCGTATCATTGGATTATTGCGCCGTTACGCTTAATGCGCCTCTCCGCGGACTGCCTTTCAATTTCGCCGCCTGTCTTTTGGGCTTCAATTTTATCCTCCGCCCGCCTTTTTCTCTTTCTCCTCGACATATAATGATGCGCGCGTCGCGCTCGAACCTCTTTTGGCGCAGCTTTTTTTATTCGGGCTCGGGGTCCTCCGCTTGTCCTTTTCCGCTCTTTCGACTTTTTTCTCCTTTTCCTTTTGCGGCGACCGCCGAGGGTCTCCCCGCGGTGCCGATTCACCGCGGAAATACTCGAGATTTCAATTTTATCGGGCCCCGTTATTGCTGTAATAAGCGCGGAGCTATTGATACCGATAATAAAATTCTTATAAATCGATGCGCGGCGGTCAGTTTCTATATGCTTGTATTAACGTCTATTGCTTAAAATAGTCGGGCGGAAATAAAAAAAAGTTATCGCTCTTTATCAGTATCAGGAGAGGACGGAAAAATAGGCACAAAAATATAGAACCACATCCTCTTCCTTCCAATGAAATTCCAAATCCGATGCTGCCTCGTTATACCGGAAAGCCCCCATAGAGCCGTTTACCCCCCAAAATCAGGATCTAATTAGCAATCCGAAATTCACTACAGTACGCGATCTCCATACCCGAACGCAGCAGGGGCACGTGCGCCCGCTTTAATGATCGGAGCTACGCGCCGCGAGTATTAATGCAATTTAAGAGCCTCGGCAAAGTTTCGCGTGCGCGCAGGCCAGAAAAGCTTCGGCTCCCGATCGAATTAAGGCGAAATTATCGGGAGCGACGCGCGGACGCGCCTGCATTTCAGAGAGGGGAACTCCGTTGTCGGCGAGAGCGCGCGAGCCCGGTGCGCTCGGCGCATTTTTTTTTTCTTTTTTCTTTCGAACTGAGAATTCGACGACGACGTTGGCGCTGACCTGAAACGACTGACCGCTGAGCTTTAAAGCTGGAAAAGGGCGGTTGATTGTCAGAAGCCGCGGGACGGCTTCTTTTTTTTTCTACAGAATTCGCCTCGCCGCACTTGAAAATTGATGGAATCCCCGAATTATTTATGCCGCGCTGTGCGCTGAAATAATTATTCATCGACTGGATTGAAAGGTATATTAAAAGGCGGACTGCGCGCCTCGAATATTTCCGAAAATTTATACACCAATTCGCGAGATGGCCAATTCGGCTCGGTTGGCTTTTAAATCCGCGCCTGCCCGCGGGATGGTTAATTACGGATAATTAGGAGGCAAGTCCGAGTTGAAATTCAGAAACGGCGCTAATTCGCGCAAGCCGATTATCTTCTAACAAAGCACGCGCGGCTCCTCCAGTCGGCACTGTGGATTTAGCTTATTAGTAACGCGGCCCGTAAGCCCGCGGTTCGCTGTCGGCGAAGGGAGGATAAATTCAGCTAGGAATGCATTTGCGCGCGAACGGTAAAGTAAACGCACCGATGTGGCGGACTTGTTCGTTTAATGGTAGGGTGGTGGTCAGCTACCGGGACAAGGGCGATTCTCGAAGTGCTCAGCTATTCTTGCATTTACCGTCGGTTTGTTCATTATTTAGTAAAGTTTTACTAGACTGCCCCGATAGTCGTTTTAATTAATCAAACTACGTTGAGAGAATTGAAGAATCGCTGTTCCGTATAACTTCGTTGGGGAAAGTATGGTCTGTTTGCTTTAAGTAGTTAGACTCTAAATTGGATCAGACAGCGGATCATCAAGTGTTTGGTCACGAAGATTATAAATTAAAGCCGTATTTTTCTTTCATAATACACGCGTGCAGTGACAGCGCTGTGAAAAATTAATGGAGATCGATAAAAGAGTGAAAATGCCTGGTTACAATGCGCTTTGATTAATGTCCATAAATTATTTACTAACAATCAAAATACTGAGTTTCTCGTGAATGAATAATTTTGCTATCCGCCGCTAGGAATTTAAATTTAAACAATGACAAACGTAACATTTTACACTTTTCGACTTTCCACGCTTCTCTTCCCCTCTGCATTTAAATCATGCGCAGAAAGTCGAATTCCTTCCCCCACGCTCCCGCCGCTCGTATCTTTTTCTTCCGAATTGAAGCTGGGAGCGTCACTTTATCTCGACGCAAGAATTTCGTCCGGGTGAGAGCGTATACACATTTTTCGGGAGAATAGTCGCACGACTCCTGCCTGCAAATAAGCTCGTGAATGCGCACTCGTTGAGATTGAGGCTGCCGGACTCCGGGAGAAAGAGAAAGAGGCAGCGCGCGCTTTACGGATGGCCGAGCTTCGCGCGCAAGGTTCATTGCGCAATCTTATACGAGTGCCTTCTTTATTTTAATCGCTGATGACGCTTGTTTGAGGTAACGAACCGTGCCGGGTGAGCTCGCCCATAAATTAGCGGCAGAGGGGCCATTTATGGGATTTATGAATGAGTGGGCCCGAGTGCTTTAATTACGGTACTACGAGGCAGCCACTCGCCGCATCAATCACGCGCGCGCGCGCGCGCTGTAAAAATAGTCGCGGCTCTTTGTGCCAACAAAAACAAAGCAGGCCTAACCTTTAAGAGAAAAAATATCATTCTAAAAGTAAACAGAGCGGCAAGCAGACTCTACATTCGTCAGAGATAACAAGCGCGTACAATACTGCGCTACGCGCGAAATTAGCACTCGCGGCGGGAACATTTCCATTTATATAAGTAAACAGAGAGATGCCTCGCGGAGCCGCCAAGACAGCGAACCGACGCGGCGCGGCGCCGACACGTTAGCGCTCGCGTTATCGCGGCCGCAAATCGAAAGCGTCAACTCGGGGGGGGGGGGGCGCCGAGCCAGCCGACGTACAGTGCGCGCATCGACGCTCCGCGAAGGAGACGCCAATATCGGGCGCGAAGCTGCGCGCTCGTCAAAGTCGTCGGGTCGCGCGTCGACGAGCGCGGAGAGAGGTGCCTGCAGGCCGCCCCCGAGATACGTATATAATTGACCTCGGCGCGTGACGAGTTTCGAACGTTTGACCGGCCCGACGCGACGGCGCGAATCAATGGGTTTCTCTCGTTCGCGTCGGCTCGTATTCCAATGGGAAGAGCGCTTTCGCCTATTGGTTTTTCAATTTCGAAGCTAATGGAAAGGGTTTCTGTGTCGCGCGGCTTTTTTTCTTTTCACCCCCTCGAGCGCGCCGGTTGAACGCTCGCGTCGCGTCCGACTGCGAGATTATTTATTTCGTTTTGAGCGCTGTTTGCCTTCGGGTAGCTGAGATGTTTCACTCGGAATTCCGAGGCTGTAAATCAGCGAATGCGATTGGGTGCTTTATTTGGTTAGGAAGTTGGAGGTTTCGTGTGGAGATATGATGAGACAGGCTTTATCGAGCCATTATCTGTCGAGTTTTTTGCGGCAAGATTCGTATTATTCTCCCAGCAGGGAAGGTCTAATGTTGCGTTCCAAAAAAATGTGTAATATATTACGTGACGGCAATAGAAGAAACTCATTTCCGAGATATCAGAAGTCACGCACGAATACTCCTCCGAAAATACAATGGGATAAATATACGAAGACACTTCCCTTTAATTATTTTTGTACCTCGCGTAGAATTTCGCGAGATTTATTCCTATTGCGGGCGAGTTAACCGCAGGTATTAGAAATAAATTATTCACTTTCGGGGATGCGAGGATTAATGTTCGTGAAAAATGTTTCGTTCTGCGCATCACGGCAAAAAGCTAATTTCGTTGCGTACGAAAATCCAATTTGCTCCGACCCCGATACAAGAAAAAATTTGGGGAGATTAATTTTTTTTGGGCGAGATTAATACCTGATGAGAACAAAATGATTAATACGAGAAATTCGAAATAGACCACAACAATCGAGGATGTATAATGCATTGCTCCGGGCGTACAAAAAATTAGCCAAAAAGAAAAAAGAAAAATGAGAACTTGATTGATGGAATTGATATTGAAAAGAATGATATATTTGCAAGTAAAACTTCTTATTACGCTGCAGCATTCATACACCTGATTTCTCAGGAGTTAAACATCCAGGGAACGTTCGAATCAGTATAATGAGAAAGTTCTCGATTTTTGATTCTCTCGGCTCGATTGTAAGTGCACGTCAAACTGCAGCTCGAGTTCACGCGGTCTTTTGTCTTACACGGCGAATTTCCAGGAGGGATCGAGGCGGAGGTTATACAGTCTGCCGATGGTTAGACCGACGAGACAATTAAAACTTCCTGCACTTGCGCTGCGTTATATACGTATACACGTTCATTCTCTTTATCCTCCGCACTTCGTCGGCGACGAAGGCGAGTCGTCTCGTTTTTAGTTCTCGATCTCTCGTTCCCTCTCTCTTTCTGTCCCCGCGCCATTCCGTAGTTGGGGTATCAACTTTAGCGAATAAGTCGTTAAAAGCTCGCGAAGATGAATTTGAATAAAGACCAGTACTTTGTGTGCGACCTTGCGAACTCCATTGTGAGAGCTTTATTAAGGCTGTTGCGGAGTCGGCTTGCCAATTATTATTTATTTGCGACGTTGGAAAAATCTTTGCCGCACTCGAGCTTTCAGCGGAATACAGAGTTACGCTTAATATTCCTCTGAAAGTTTAAGCTGCCTCTTTTCCTTTTGGTAAGGAAATTTCTTTTTCAGGAGAAAGCCTTTTTACAGTTTTTTAAAGTGGGATGTAATTAAAAAAAAGTCTAGAATATCTTTCAAGACAATTTTCTGTAAAAAAAACCGCTGCCAATTCATTGGCACTGTTCAGTCATAAGCGACTTGAACATTGCGTTATTCTTATTTACTTTTGTTATAAAAAAACGAGCACCCGTCTTTCTGGTTTATGTTTAGTCTCTGACTTGATGTCAAACTGATAACTTCTTTTAAAAAAGTTAACATTGATTTAAAAGGAGTTTTTCGCTGTCAAGCCGAATTTTCTCTAAGTTGTTTCTTTGAGTTTGTCACGAACGCACGCACACACCGAACGCAAGTATACCTCTTGCTTCAAATTTTCATTGGCTGGGTTTTTTATGCCCTCGCGGGCTTTTTCCCAGTCACCTTTGAGATAATAAATTACCTTTTTTAAAAAGCTCCAATCCGTGTTTTTTATTGAATTTGAGCATACAGGCACTTAGCTTCCTCCTAACTAATTTATCGTTCCAATATTATCTCTGAGATTCATTAAAAACAATCAATTTCAACAATATAATTTCAAACTATTCTAGATTTAATTAATTATTTATTTTTGTATTATTTTACTCTTATATGTCCATTTTAGCATTTAATATTTATATTCCTAAAAAATAGAATTTTTGAAACTCCATGCACAAAGCTCGATTTCTTTTGAACGATATCTTTTGAACTAATACGTTTCATAAGCAGAAAAACTATACAGCTCTGAACGTGTAAAATATCTACCTTTTCCCAAAATTTCAAGTAATTTAAAGTCTTTTTACTTCCATAATCGTTTCCCCTAGAAAACTCATTTTTTTCGGTTTTCAGCTTTTTATTCAAAAATTAATCGACAAAATGGCTTGAAATTTTTACAGATTATAGCTATATATATTCTTAATTACCAAAAAAAATTTTCATAGCAGTTGATAATTTAATTTGATAATTATAAGCTTTTTTTAAAAAAACACGTTTTTATTAAAAACAAAAGAACCATAACAGCTAGGGTAACTTTTTTGTCTGAAATTATAGATATTTTTACGCTCTTTAAATTGGCCTTTGTTCAACTCAAACATTTCAATCCTGTTATTAAAAAAAAATTAAAATTAAATTTTTCAAAAATCGAAAATTGCGATAAAACAAAAACAAATAAACTAAACAAAAAAAGATTTTTTTGCCGCCATCACAGAAAAAAAGCAAAAAAAATGAGCCGTGAACGATGAAAATTCGTTCAGTAAAAGCTGAGATCAGACGTATACATATACACACACATACACATATACATCCATACAGTTATTTTTCAAAAACCATTTATTCTTGTTCCTGACAGCTTAAAATACGATTATAACCGATTTTTCGAACAACTCCAAAAATTAGTATCACAGTGTTTCCTCTAGAAGGAAGCAAAAAAAAATGAGCCATGAAGATGCATATCCGTTCAGTAGAAGCTGAAATCCAAGCGACCTTAAAATACAATTGTAACAGGTTTTTCGAACAACTCCAAAAATTACTATCACAATGCTTCCTCTATGAGGAAGCAAAATATTACATAACAGGATGTAGAAAAAAAAATAAGTTATTTCAAAAAACAATAGGTAATCCAGCACAAAATAGTTTCGTTCTACATAATTGTCATTCGTGCTGCGGGGTAATAGCAATAATTACACCGAATGAGATACTCACGCCAACAACTCGGTCTTTTTCATTGCATTCAATCTAAATAGCTCGTGCAAAATATGCAGCACCAGGCCAATTCGAATCTAAATCCACGGTTAAACTGTCGAATCAGCTCCGCACCCGAGCATGCGGGGGAGCAAAGAAGAGAGCGATCAAGAGAGAAAGAGAGAGACGAGTCGCCGAGGAACGAGCGAACACGTTCGAGCATTCAATAAGTCCCTCGAGTCTCGAGGCATTTAGACGCTCGATCGCCGGTCGCAACATTCGTGTGTGTGTGTGTGTGTGCACGTGTGGGGGAGGGGGGGCTGATAAAAATTCAGACCGGCTGGGAGGAGGGGAGTAGTCGAGAACCTTTTCGCCGTGACGACCGCATTGCGTATTAATTCGAGGGATATACGACCGCTGCAGGATCGATTGATTGAATTTTCAAGGTTTCACAGAGGAGGCTACAAGAGTCACATATAGAGAAGCAGGTGGGAGACGGAAATAGTTAGGACGGAAAGATAGATATGTACCCGGAGGATGAGAAATTAAGATGGGGACGTCGGGACTTGTCGTGTTTATAATGAATTATTTATATAAAAAGAGTAAGCAGAAATAGGGGAAGTTTTATTTTGGTGCCTATATGTTTTTTAATAAAAATGAAGATTTTCTTTTTTTAGAAAAGAGCGATTTTTATTTCTGTACGGCGAATGCACTTCTGTTTTGAATAATAAAAATTCTTTTAAAAGGTGCAGTTATGTTAAAGTTTAAATTGCGCTTAAAGCAAGAAAGTTAGTATTCGAAATTTTTGTAATAATATTATTATCCGCGAAATGCATTTATAAAAAAATAAACAGAGACTGTCTGAAAAAGTGAAAAGTTTGTATCACGAAAGACGTAGCACAAAATTAAGCCAAAGTTTTTTGAAAAGATAACTGAGAGAATATGAAATGGCTCTTGGAGTAGATGAAATTTAGAAAAAGAACTTTTCTTTAATTATAGTCATTAAATTGGAACAAATTATTAAAATAAAATATGAATTTTATTTTTAGGCATTGTGATTAATATTTTTAGAATTTTTCAAAACGACATTTAATTTAAACTCACTTTGTAACGCATTTAATTTTACAGAGTATAACTTTAGTATTTATACATACGTCATACCAAGTAAATGAAACAAATTTTGTTTAATGTTTTGACACAGTTTATCATCTCATTCATGTTTCTAGATTATATCGGTGAAGAAATTAACGCGTGATTTCGTCGTCTGTTACGAGAGAAATCTTCAAAGTTGAAAAAATTTCACTGCCTACTTCTTCGATTACTTCTCCACTCGGTATCTTTTTTTAAAAATGACGCCCGAAAGCTTTTTCCACTTACCAATCACTACAACATTCCTCCTAAAAGCAGCGTCAATTACAACTCCCTCCCAAAAATAAACGCAGCATCGCCCTCGCAATCCCCGTTTATCTTCTTTGCGCGTAATACCCGTCAGTCCAGTCGAGCCTCTCCGCGCAACGAGCAATAAATAAATGCGAGCCAGCCGAGCGGGAGAACGGGAGCCGCACGAGAGACGGAGCAGCGGGGCAAAGGATAAAAATAGAGAGGGAGGGAAGGCACATCGCCGGCAAAAATGACCGGCATCCTGGAATTTCGTCCGGCAAGCCGATCACGTAGCGTATACGCGATGCTCGCCCGGCCGTGAGCCCCGTCAAAGCGGCCCCTCCGACCGGCGTCGTTACGGAGGGCTCCGCCTCCGCGATTCTTTCGGGTGATCCCTCGCGTTACGCAAGCGAGCGGCCGCCTACGCGATCCCGGGGCTCCTCGTAAATAAAGTTACTAGACTTTGCGTGCGCCGATGGCTGCTCTCTTCCCTTTTTTTTCGGCGCTCCAGGTGAAATCGTCGCAATGGACGGAGGGCTTTCTGGGTCAAGGGGGGACTTATTGTTTTTTTTTTTTGCGAGCTTGGGAGTCAGTCTGATAAATTGGGCTCTCGGTTGCTTTTGTAAATAGGCATTACTGAGTTGAGAATGGTACTTCAGAGAGAACAGCAGACTACTATTATCCTTTATTATTGTTTTTGTTTTTAGGTTTTTATCCGTTCAACAGCCTTTCACGTCAAATCTCAACGCAGGCGCTCGATTCGAATATGATTACCTGCGAGTCCTTCTCAAATTTCCTAAAATTGGAGCGCTCGGATTTATCTCCCGACCGACGTTAAAATCAAAATGTTGGGAGAATCAAAGTGAAATTTTGATTCTCAAACATTCGCTGCCGAGGCGCAATAAAGCGAGCGAGTCAAAAAAAACAAAGAACTTCGCGCGAAAACGCTTGCTCGCAGGAATTCAACAAAAACACCGACACCGAGCGGCATTCCTTTTTTCCATTAAAATTCCGCTTTGAGAAATCCAGGCGAGTAAATGAAATTGAAGCTCCGCGGCGCGAATAAAGGCAAAAAGCGGCGCGAGCCTTCGGCGAACATTAATTAGCGCCAATTGTTGACCGAATCGACGCATTCGAGCTGTGTACGTCGTTAAGGTATCAAAGGTTGTTTGCACGCCGGGCACGAACTTGGTTGTTCAGCGATGCACGAGCGCGCTGCCCCTTTGTGCATCCGCGTTTTGGATAGCGACGAATCATTCGAGGATTGTTGCGAGAGCGCACGAACGTCGCAGTGTTCTGGAATGTTTTGGCAGCCTTTGAGATGAATGCTGCACGAGGACTCGTGGTGCATTCGCAGAAAAGTGCGACGGATCGTACATTAACGACAACGACTGGTTAAATATGCATCTGGATTTCGAGGTGAATGTTTGATTGCGCAGTAATTGTGGACGCGTGTCGCGACGAGGGAGTTTGGTTTTTGCGATGTTTTCCGCGTCCAATAGTTTATTAATACAGCAGGGTCGTTAAAATTAAGTGCCATAGACGTTGAATGGATGCGGTTTGAATGATATATGCCGTTTGATAAATGATATTTGCGTTTATTGATTACAAATAATGGCTTCATTTACAATGTCGTTGTTGTCCGCGTGTATATTGTTCCATTTTAAAGCAGAAATTAAGGTAATGACGTTCTATTTACAAAAAGGCCATTCAAACGAAGCGCCGACGTTGCAATTGCTCGTCCAAATCACGCCATCAACATTTACGGTATTGAAACGACAAGTACTAAAAGACCAAGAGAAAATCGTCTCGATGCGCGCCGTGAACAAATATCCCCCATCTATTCCAGCACAAAAGATATTTCCCTGAGCATCTTATCATAAAAAATTGTAACAAACGCCGCGGTGCAAAGCTGCTGCGAACATCCACTTACGCTCGGTATTCGTATGTCGAACTTGTCGCCTCGAGATTGCGGCGGCCGCTCTGCTCCTCCGCCTTATCCATCAGCAGCCGCGAAAGAGCGCCGCGCTGAATATCCGTTTTTACGGCGTCATTTCCTTCATCCTTTGCGAGCATAAAAATCTTTCTTTTTAACCCGGCGCCCGCCCCCCCCTCCGCTGCTCTCGGTGCTCTCTATTTTCCATTCGGCGGTCGGCCTTTTTAGCG
This sequence comes from Ormyrus thymus, assembly GCA_035582935.1. Lineage (NCBI taxonomy): Eukaryota > Metazoa > Arthropoda > Insecta > Hymenoptera > Ormyridae > Ormyrus > Ormyrus thymus. The sequence goes on along the minus strand of JAWWEM010008384.1, from coordinate 6,696 downwards.
GAGCTCGCGAAAATGCCTTTTGACGAAAAAAAAGGGGGGCGAGAGAGAGAGAGAGAGAGAGAGAGAGAGAGAGACTGCACGCATCATTCCCTTTGTTTTTCCCTCGCGAATCTCTTCATACGCCAGCAAGAGCGAGTCGCAGAAGAGGGCTTTTCTCGCGCCTCGACGAGGGGGTGACATTAACGGACGTAAGCCGCCTCGCACGCGGCGGCGGCGGCGGCGGCAGCATCAGCAGCGGCAGCAGCTTCCCCAGAGGGAGAGAGAAAAAGAGGGAGAGTGAAAAGAGAGCGAGAGACAGCGAGAGGGCAAAAAAATGTCTTTAACCAAAGGGGCGCCTCGGCAAAGTAGGCCAGTGGGTGATTGGGGTGCAGCCTATCCTCCCCCCGCCTCTCTCTCTCTCTCTCTCTCT
>JAWWEM010008373.1:0-27255 GCA_035582935.1 Ormyrus thymus | reverse complement strand
GTTTGTTTCTCGTTTTGCTGGCAGACATAATGTACTTGTTTTTTAGACTATTATAATGGTAACATATGGATTCTAATATAATTTAAAATATTTAATTATTTACAGTCTGTCAGTATTATAGTCATTAAAACTATAGTAAACTTCTCTTAGACACTTTTGCATGATGTAAAACGTTAAATATTGAACTCTAATTTTATACAAACAAAATATATTTTACAATATCACATTATTGTTCGATTTTCCGATAAAGATATTGTCTAAAGTATTTGAAAAACATGCAGCTTTGTTTAATTAATTCTTCCAACGACTTCGTAACGATAACATCTAACCCATAACGAAAAAAAGAAAGTTCGTTCACGAAGCACAAACGTTAAGAATAATTTTGTGCCACCAAAGGCCACATTCACAACCCTCCCCAAGCCGCATAAACGTAGAAAAACTCGCAGCATTCAATGCGCCCGCTTTTCCTCTCCACCGAGAAGCAAGCCGATCTCTCGCTCCGGCAACCCGAGCGGCAGCTCCGTCCCCCGCCTGCCCACGCCACTGCGTCTCCGCTCCAGAATTGCGTGGCATTGCGTGGCCGATAGCCACGAAAAGCCGAGGAGCCGCAACCCCGAGGCGCGGGGGCGCGTGATTTACGAGGCCGCCCGTGCCGGTCGGTCTTGTGCAATTCTGGAGCACTCCGCAGGTAACGCCGCGCGAAAGGGCCCGCGCGCCCTCGTAAATCCTCCCGGGGGCCGAATGCGCAATTCCGGCCGAAACTGGAGCAGAGACCCTTTCCTTTGTACTGTTGCGCAAATGAGGAGCGGCCCTTCGGACGGGACGTGCGGGGGAAGGACGCGAGGTTGGAAGGTGCTGCCAAGCTGGAGAACTGGATTTTCTTTTCAACCGAATTTCGGATTCGGGTGGCGAAATTGAGAAATAGGTTTTTTTAATTTTCCTTGTGGAAAATTAACCAGCTCGGCTGGTTAACGTGTGTTTTAGACGGAGCACTTTTTAGCTAAAATTGATATTTAAATTAATGACAATTGGAAAATCATTTTAAAAAATAAAACATCATCACACTGAAATATTCATGAGCAAACATATTTAATTATTTGATAATTGCAGTAAAAAAATAATAGCAATTTGTCGTTTTCAACTGCAAAATAAGTTAATATTAAAAATTGGTTAAAAACTACTTAACGCTTCTATCAGAGTTGCTGTACTTTTTACCAGCGTACTGTTAACTGTTATTCGATTAATTGATATACTGTTAACTGATTTTTTCAGTTTGCAACGAACTAAGAAGTAAACGAACAGCACAGTATTGCACATAATTATTTGCGTCAAACATTTACACTAAAAATATTTTCGCATTATATCTTAAATTCAAACAAGATTAACTTTTCACTCGCGTCCAATAAAATCGAAGAATCTGTATATCAGGAACTGCACGCGGCCCAACCCAATCCGTCAGATCGAGCCGAAAGCTGTCTTAACGGACCAGCGAACTTCCCCGAAAAAGTCCGCGCAGCTCACAACAAATATTTTCACTTTTTTTCCGGTCCTCTCCTTTTCTCCTCCGTTGCATCGCGGCTCCGATGATCATCGGCCTCTTACGTAGGGAAAACAGGTATACGCGCACCCGGCGGGGGAGAGGAAAAAAAGAGGGCGGCCGATTATGTCGAGGAAACGTACGTATATATGCGCGGGCGAAGGGGAGAAAGAAAGAAACACTGGCCGAAGGGTTTTTCCATACACGCGGGAGAGGGAAAAAAGCAGCGCCACCCTCGTTGCGTTTTTGTGCAGCGGGATGAAAGGGACGAAAAAAAGAAGAAGAAGAGGAAAGAGAGAGAGAGAGAGAGAGAGAGAGAGAGAGAGAGAGAGAGAGAGAGAGAGGACGAATTCCGCAAGGCGCAGAGGCCCTGCATTGTGCTCGAGCCTGTATATCTGACGCGGCCTTTGTCAAGGTCTCCCGGACGTTGCGACAAGCCGAGAAATTGGCGGGATATCGCGGCGGAGCATCTTCGCCGGTTGCATCTGCCTTGCATAATGCGCCGAGATGAGTGGACGTCTCGGAACGAGTTGGTCGTCGAGATTTTGACGCCGTTCTCTCGGGATTTTGGAAAGGGAAATGTTTTTTGCTTATTTTGTGGTATTTTTCACCGTTTTAATTCAACGTCGAGGGGTTTAAAAGACACGCGGTAAGATCTTTTTTTAAACAACCGTAAAACTGTATAGCTCACGACTATTCGATAGATGTGCGTTTTATTAGCCCGAGTTGGACATCATATTTTTCTGTTCTGCCCTTTCTCTTTCTTTGACCTTAGACCAATTTTGCGTGGTTAACTGAGTGGATCAGCTCATCCTTTTTCCCAAGTCGTATTTCACCGAAAGGGATACCTGTACCGTTATGCTGTAAACACCGTAAACCCGACTGTTGGTAGAATTCCCTTTGACTCTTCGACTTTCCATCGTAAAATATATTTCAATTAAGTATTCAAGGGAGTAATTTTTAGTGTAAATATAAAATTCAACTTATTTGAGTATACCAGCTAGCTTTGGCATTGTAGAAAGCGAACTATCACATGGCCGAACGCTTCTCTCGCCTCTCGCCCTTAAACTCGAACGATAATAAATACAGAAACTTTCCAAAAGAGAGAAAAATATTGTATTTAGCACCATAAATCGGTATAAAAAAAAAGCTCCTCGAAAAAAGCGCGTTTCCTCAAATTTCACATCTCACTCAAACTCTTTGACACTCGGCGACCGTCCCGAGAAAAAAAAAGTAGTCGCAAAAAAAAAACGTCCCCCGCGCCCAACGGCATTCTATATTTATAACGGAGCACTTTCCAAATCCCCGGCAAAGCAAAAGCTCTCGCGCAGGCATTCCGGATGCGGGAAACCCGAGTCGGGCCTAATTTCCCTGGGCGACGCGCTTTCCTCCTTTGTGCCCATCGGGCCGACTCTCTTTCGCGCAACGTGACGAGAGAGAGAGAGAGAGAGGGGAGAGGAAGGACGACACAATGCAGGACACATGCGGAAGCGATAAACGCGCGGGCGGGTGGCGCGCGCTCCTTGACCATGTGTGCTTTTTTACTTGTCGAGCGAGCGGCGCGGCGTCACGCTCGTTTAGCGACGCGCTTTTGTTTCCTCGGGCGGTGGAAGCGCGCTGCCGGCGGCGAGCTTAGGAGACGGTCTCTGCGGGGGAGAGCGGGGTTTTTTTTTTTACGGGAGTTTTCGGGACGTTAATAGGGCGCATTTTCGGAGAAATGTTATTGGGATTTTGTAATTTTATTAAGTGTTCGTGATTGCGTTAAGCTTTTAAGTAAAGCTTTGCAATGTTGTGAATAAAGGATTGGACAAAGCGATTTCACAAACGCGAATAATAAGTAAGCAACAGAATATTTGTGAAATGCGCCAATTATGAACATACGTTGTAATTTAAATCGATGATATAAAAAATTACACGGAGAAAAATTACCTACTAAAAATTACTATATTGTTTAGCAATGGGAGGACATACTTGTATTGTGAGGAAAATGACTATACTGTATTTTAGTAAAAATTCATGTAATTTTATTAAATGTTCCTGAAATTCCAGTAAAATTTACTAAAAAGTTTGGTCATTTTTTGGGTTTTGACAGTCTGTGCTTCCATTACCAGAAAGTTTAGTACTTTTTATTGAAATATTTGTAATTTTTACTGCAATATTTTTCTCCGTGTACACTTTGGAATACAGTATATTAATGTTTAATTAACCGTTTATCTCAGTGTATCATCGCAAGATTCGTATAAAATCAGCTGCATTGAATACCTTTCCTTCCCCACCTAATTCAATCGTCAAGCGTACCACAGGAAGAACATCAGAACACTCCTCTCAAATTCAAGCTCTTCCGAGTACCGCCGGCCCCCGGCATCTCCCTAATCGTCAAAAATACCAAAGCAGCGGCGGCAGCGACAACAACGACGCCCGCAGCCGGTGGAACGAAGGCGAAAAAAAAAAAGAAATAATCTCCTACGCAACGCGCGTGTCCCTAAATCAGTGCGCTCGCGATGGCCCGGGGGCCATTGTGCGCGCGCGGCTGGCCCGGAAAAGAAGGAAGCGCGCGCCGGCGGAGGAAAGAAAAACCCCCCGTACCTGATTCTCTCTCCTTTCCGCTCTCTCCCTTCTCCCCCCGAAGCGCCGCCGCCGCCGCCGCGTAGCGGGGCCCGTCTTCCGATTTCAAGGAAATCACCCCGTTATAGCGTTTTTCCTCTTTACGGTTCCTCGCTTCTCCTTGGCCGAGTTCTCTCGTGCGCGCGTTTTTTTTCCGCTCTCTTCGGGGAGCAAGGGAGATGCGAGAAAGGAAGGAATGCGCGCGCGGGGCCTGATTTTAAAACGCCGCGTTTACGGAAATCGATCCTCGACTTGATTATGGGGTAAAAAGGGCGGTTCCGTTTCTTTTTTTTTTTAGCGATGCACCGGAGGCTCTTTGGCGGCGGCGGAGGAGTGGATGCGGTTTTGCAGTTGGACCGACGGGCTCGGTGGGGGTGGAAGAGTTTTTTGTAAACTTTTTTTCGGGGATGCCGCGGGAAAATTGAATCCTTTGTGTTTACGTTTTACATTAACTTTTTTGTACTGAAAATGTCGGACTATCGAGAGAGATAAGTTTTTATCAACAATTAAATATTCAGAATTTTTAAATAATATTTTGAGTGAAGACGAATAAATTTCGATGATCTTCTCGAATATCAATAAGTAATTATTCATTTTTTGAATCATTATTTATATAATATCAATAAAAAAAATGATTAACTTTATTAATTATACGATTATTGGAAAACATTTTTCAATAATAATTGAAAAAAAATTTATTCTTTATTATATTTCTTTTTTGTTTATTTTATTATTTTATTGCAATCATAAACTCCCCTTCTTAATGTAAACGTAATTTCATCCCAGAGAGCAATTTTATTTCAAATCGACAAAAAAAAAGAAAATGATATAATAGTACGCGTGTACACATTCGTCGGCAAATAAAGATCAGTCAAGTTCCCAATCACATCCTAACAATCCATTGCACTCCGTCCACAAATCGATCTTTCGCCTCCCATCGCCGCCCCGAGTCGGTAAAAAACAAGGGTTACGAGAGCTCCACCGGCGGGAAACAGGCCAGAAACCAGGATTTATCGCGCCTTTTTCCTCGTAAAAAAATCCAAGGCACTCTCCCGCGGCTTCCCCGAATTTGCAGGCCCATCTCGACTCCCATTTACTCACGGAGTCCGATCAAAGCCGAGCGCGCGAGCGAGAAAGGAGACGTATAAAGGAAAAGAAGCTCGAGGCTCGTAAAAGTGTTGCGCGGCCCTGTCAAGCCGAGTGTTATAATCGGAGATTAATCGCCGAGGCGGCCGACGTGCGCACGGATTCCGAGCGCACAAAGCGGGAAATCGTATATTTACACGTTAGCGAGAGAGAGAGAGAGAGAGAGAGAGAGCGGTGAAAAGGAGCGGTGCAGGTATATGGGGTGGCGGCCGCGACGACGGCTTTTCATTGTGGAGCGCGACAATTACTCACAGATTAGAGCGAGAATTTGCGAGCGCGATAATGTCCCCACACCCACGAGGGCGATTCTCGCGCGCCTTTCAGTTTTTTCCTCCGAGCTCCTTCGGTAGTTTTTCTTTTCTTTTTTTCTTTCGCTACGGCGCTTTGGATCTTCCTGCACTTGATCTTTGGGCTTACGAGGTCACCGTATAACTTGGGGATTGGGAGATTTTCCGGTGGTTTTCTTTTTAGTTTCGACCGGTGGCAGTTGAGGACTGATTTGGAAGAGAGAACTTTTTAATTAGCGAAAGAGTGGATTTTTAGTAAATAGTCTTTTTTGTTAAAGCTTCTGTGAGGATTGAATAGATTGCGCGAGATTTACAAATTTCTACTAGTCTGCATTAATAATACAAAATAAAAAAAAAGTCTTTATAGAGTCAACTTGCAGGTGATCACAACGGCAACAATGAAGTTATTGTAATATGTGCATCGTTTCTTCGTCTTTGTCTTATTAAAATTAATATACTAAAGTTTTACGCTAATAAATTATTAATATTCAACAATTTTTAGATTTTTACCACTTTATAAATAGCTAATTTTTTAATCGACGTGATTCAAAGAATAATATATGCAAACCTCTTTCCTAACCAACATACGTATATTTTATTTGGCCAGTCAAAGTGAGCCAATTCACACTATTCCCTCTGCTGTCTCGAAAACGCAAATCTGAAAAAGTCAATTCCTCGTTCCATTCGCACGTCCTCTCCGGAATCCCGGTGTCGAAGATCGTCACCTCCTTTCGCCGTTCCTCCCCCCCACCGGCACCCCGGTAGCCACGGGCCATTAAAAAGGATGTGCCCTCTCTCTCTCTCTCTCTCTCTCCCCGGCTGTTGCGTAAAAGGCCGCTCTCTTTCCTGGAAGGAGCGCACATAAAACGCGTCCCCGATACATCGGCGCGCTTCCTCGCGCGTCTGTGCGGGTGACACAAAGTCCCCCCACATCAGCGAGCGGAGCTCCTCTCCCCCGCTCTCCGCTCCGGTTTCTCGCTCCTTACCTGACTCGATGCGCGATTCCACCCCTTGTGTTTTTCCCCGCCCGGGGGGGGAGGGGGATGGATTTTCCTTCGCGCTTCGGCGCTGCAGCGGCGCCGCGGTTTCCCCGGTCTCTTTGTCGAGCTGCGAGAGAGAGGGAGGGAGACTTTGGCACTTGGGAGGGCCATTCTTCGAGGATCTCGAGGGTGCACGGACGTAAATATCGATTCGGGGGAGAGCTCGATCGCGAGACGGATCTTTTATTCGACGGGGCCTTTCTCGCGCGGCGCGAATAAGACCGGCCGCGGGGGATCCGGTGACAAATATTTTCGGTGCTCTTGGCCGCTCGGGGGTATTAAGCGAGCGACGACCTCTTTTTCGAGGGGCTTTGCAGTCGAGAGCCGGAGCTTTGAATTACTTTTGCGGCCACGAGTTTTTTAAGTGCAAGCAGAGCTGTACGGCACGAGCTGGCGAATCTCGGACAATTTTGAACATCTTATTTATTGATCGAAAATCGTTTACTGACTCTGAAACGAGATAAACAAAATTTTGCTCCTCCTGTAGCAATGACTGTCGCAGCAAATTGACAATGTCACGGCAGTATTTGTAATATTGCAGCAATGTTGCTCTGGATAGTCATTGCTGGGAAGGGCAGAATATTTTAAAAAAGCTTTAACGCAGAAAACATTATAAATAAAAACATGGGATTATAATGATTACAAAATAATTTTGTAATTTTTTTTCGATACATTTTATTTAACATACTATAATTATATATACAGTATAAGATAGTATAAAGCTCTTTTCCGAAACTTGCTTTAGCCATGATCTAAGAAGGTTGAAAAATATATCATTACACGTTTTACAAAATATAAATAGAATAAACAAAAAATTACCACTTACAAACGTCTTTGCAAGCCGCCTCGCATTCTCTCATACTTTTAAATCCAAAGTGGCCGGGCAAACTTGGCGCGGTAAATGGAACGCACTGATTCGAATTCTCTATGTACTTATAGAACGTTGCATATTTATCTTTCGAGCCCGTTTCGAAAGCAGCGCCGTTTTGACAACGGGAAGGCAGTGGGTGGCCAGGCGCTGAGGAAAACCATATAGCAAAAGTTTTATTCCAATCGTGATGATCGTTAATGTAATATTTAGACTTTTTAAATAGGATAAAAAAATAATTTAAAATGGATCACATAAATAGACGAACGAAAATGATTACTTACGGGCATTCATGCAAGTCGATTCGCATTCTTTCAAGTTTGTAAATCCGTAAGATTTGGGCAAATTTGGCGCAGTAAATTTGGTGCACTTTTTCGAGTTCCCTGCGTACTTGTAGAAAGTTTCCTCTTTTGCGGTCTTTGGGCTCAATTCATAACCGCCACCGTACTGACAACGGCCAGACAGTGGGTGGCGATGCTTACCGGTATTTGAGTTTGATGACGAACCTGGACTGTTGTTGAATAATGCTGAGAACGTTTGGTTAAATATTTACTATTATTTATTGAATTATATTTATGTCTACAATTAGTTTCTGGTCATTTTTATAATTATAGTGTAAGTGCCATGATAAAAATTAGGAAATTACCTTTGGCTGCAGTTTCGTTTAAAACTATAGCGATTATTGCAATAAATGTTAACAATAATAGACGCATCGTACTGAAAAAGCTTGAAAGTTTTCTTAAAGTTAAAATATATAAATAACTTAATTGTACGCGTTTCATTAGTTATTTTATACTATTGAATTTTGCATTGTCGTGATTTTTTTTACGAACGTTCCAAGTTTTATAATAAAATAATCATTTCATGATCATTTATTACTTACGCAACCTTGATATTTATTTCATTGCACGACACAGTGTAATCTTCATCTTTTTATAATAAAACATATTTCATTTTATTATTTTGAATTTAAAATACAACAGACAATCAAAAAAGTTAAGCACTATCATTATTTGCCCAGAAAATCAGACCGAACGAGTAATCAGCCCCGCGAACAGTACCCCGAGCCGGGATCCTCGATAATTAATACCGCATTCCGCCTGATCGAGGCGTCCAAGTACCCCCGCGCCTAGAAAATTCCTTCCAAAAAGCCCGGCCCCAACAAAAGCCGCCCGAAATCAGCTGTAACGCACATTTCCCTCAAGGTCCCCGACCCTCGGAACTTGTCGAATCCTCGAGACGATCGGCCGATCGTCTCGAGGACATTGTGCTCGCGGGCTGCAGCTGCCACGCGCCGCCGCCGAGCGTCGGACTCCCTCCCTCCGCGTATACGTCTCTCGAATTTTCACGCGTCACGGAGCCGCCGAGATTGCCGCCTTGGGCGCGAGAGGCGAGCTTGACATTCACGCGAGCACGGCCTTTGGTCAAGGCTCTCGGTGGGGATTCGAGGAGACGCGAAATTTACAGGGCTCGCGATAAGGGGCCGTTTGATTTTTGATAAAAGCTGCTCGGTAAGCTATGCAGCTCTTGGAGAAAAATGCTTCGAAATTTCCGATAAAATTGTCGCCAAGACTCGAGCTCCGCCAAGCTCCGAAGTATCGAAGAAAGCCGTGCACACGAGCGCCCCCAAAGCATAAGAAACGAAAACAGCGGAAGAGTGTTTAAGTCGCGCGGGCAAGATAGGCAGGGAACCGCAGAGACGTCCGATCCGAGGGGCCCAATAAAAGCGAGAGCCGGAAAAGCGGCTTCAAAAAAGGCACATGCACAGAAAGCCGGGGGGAAAAAATTGCCCCGCGTGACAGCCGGAATAAATAAAGGCCTCTCGCGGCCATTGTCGCGGCCTCTCGATCTCTCGGACGGCATTGTGGCGAGCGCGCTCCTCGAGGATCCCGGGCCGCAGTCTTGATTTCACGCGCGCCGGAAAATTCGTTTCCGGCGCGCGCGCGAGGCAACGTCGCGCCGATGATTGATGCGTGCGCCCCTCGGAAAGCTCGAGGGGGCAAGAGCGGCGAAGGTGATACCCGCGGCTCGGAGTGGCGACGGGTTCGCGTTGAGGGGTCGAATTGTTTGTTTCGAGACTTTTGGCTGTGTGCTTTCGTGCGAGGGAGTGGATCGTTTTTTGGGGGGGTTGCGCAGTGGTTTGTTGTTAGAAGTTGGTTCGAGGAGGGAGTGGTTGTGCATGCATGTAGTTTTTTAATCACGACCGTTTGATCATGGGAAGATTTTTAGATAAACGGTGATTGTTCTATTTTTTTTTTCTGTAAACTTGAATTTTCACAAGTGCGGAATGAATAAGTACAAATGATAATAAATACAATCAATATTAGCTCCGTTTCAAACAGAAATTAATCTATTGATTACCCAAACGTTCTTTCTTTCGCCAACCCCACAAAAACCTCTCGAATCTCCAATCTTCGTGCCGACCTTCCTTAACTCGAAAATCAAAAGCACGTCCGGTCGTCGACGGCGCAGAAGCCAAAAAAAAGCACGCGTCGCCGCTCGCCCGAGATCCCCAAGAACAACAGGCTCGAGGGGGCGAAAAACGGCGGCCTAAACTCCGCCGAGGGGGGCGGAGCACAATTGAGAAAGGGGTACGCGCGCCACCGGCGAGAAGGCACTAAGCCAAGCCTCCCGGCGGGGAAACACGACGCGCTCAAGGGTTAAAGCCGCAATTAAGAATTTCGTGCATTCCGGGCGCGCCGCGATCCGCATCTTGACTTTAAGCCCTCCCCGGGCGAGAGAGAGAGAGAGAGAGAGACGGGCGCAGGTAACGGGAGGAGCGCGCCCGGCGCCAGTTTTTATCGCAACCCTTCGATCTGCGCGGAAGATCGACAGGTGGACTTTCGGGCGACCGGCCCGAACGGTAGCCGAGCCAAGTCAGTTTCGTGAATCGGCGGAAAGAGCGGAGAGGCCACGGGTTTTGCTCGAGGGATTACGGGGGTTTTTTTTAAGAGCGGCAAGCTGGTGAATGTGGAGGAGTTCGTGCGCGCGGATATGTAAACTCTGCTTCTATTTCCTGGGTTTTTAGTAGTTATTGTGGAAATTAGTTATAATACTTTTTATGAAGCGTAAGCTTAGGAATAAACTAATATAAAAGTACGTTTTGTGGCTGTAGAATAATAATTATTTACGACAGAACTATAATAAAATTTAAACGATGATTTTTAAAATTATGTGTTTTACTATTTTGCAATCTACGTATAATTACTTCAAAGATTGGCACGTTTTTTACAATGCATTCACATGTACGTTTTTCTTTCGAACCCAATATTTTTCGTTTGAAATATATTGAAAAGTGTTCAAACATTATTTTTGTCTTGCAGTTTTTATTTACACTTCAACTTATTTATACAACTCTTATATTTACACTTATATAAAATAATATAAATTATAGTAATTATTTTTAAAAAATCTTCTAAAATATCGTAATTACTTCTAAAAAATATAGTTACAGTATAAAAACGTAGTAGAAAGAGCCGTAAAAAGTACTAAATCAAAGTTTTGTCAAAATTGATAAAAACGCCTTCACATTTAAAAACCAAACGCCCAAATCATAAGCAGCATCAAGCTTAGGCCATAAATCGCAACGTCTGTTTTAGAAGCTGAGTTGCACAAATCCGTATCGCAGGATTTGCAAGCATCGACGATTTCAAATTCTTTTGGTTTCGTGCTGTTAAACATCTCGCAAGCTTTTTCGCTGTAAATGCCACATCCTCGCACAATATATATCTTACTTTCGTCTGTTTTGGATTCTAAAATTAAAATGGTTATCAAGATTGAAATTTAATTCAATACTTGTTGCATTAATTATTTCAAACTTATACTTACTGGCTACATATTTTTGGCAAGTTACATTCATTTTGATGTTCTGTATCTCGCGAAATAGTTCCGAAGGACCTGTAAATTCGTGTTTTCATTTAATAATTTATTTTTATTTCTGTAGAATATAGCTAGCTTTTGAAAACTATTTATATTTGAAATTTGAATTCATTTTCTATATTAGGAATCAACGAAAACGCATAAATTTGATGAAATATTTTGAAAGTTTGAATCATACAAATGAGATATAATTAATAAAATTCTGAATGTCACAGAAAGTACATCGTTGCAAATACAAATTCAATTACTTATATCATATTTAAAACAATATAATTGCAAAATATACATTAATTTCATAACTGTAAAAAATTACTTAATAAATTAATTTTAAACATTCTGTAACCGACACTTAATTTATATGCAATACCTATGTCTGATGAAATGCCATCGTGGCAAGTTCGGAGGTATTTATCCTGCCTTGGATTCGAATAACAATCCTCATCCTTCGGACCACATTCGTAACATTTTAGTGTAAAACCTAGAATTATTAAAAACTTCTCGTAATGAACAAGTTCACAATACAAAATTACAAAATAAAAAAATTTCAAATTTTCAAATTTTCAAATTTTCCTATACAAAATCTTTAAAGTTTAAACAGCAAGAAAAATACCTCTGTGTATTGAAAACAAAAGAATAGGCACAAAAAATATACATGAACACTTCATTTTGAATAGAACCGACAGACTCGACACGCAGACTCGACAGTACAATAACGAATGAAAATTAATCAAACAAGGTTGTTAGAGTAAATACCGCAAAAATAAACAGTACGTAACTATGACTTTGTAGTAGTAACAGTTTGACTATTATTCATTATTTACATTTCGAAAGATGTATTAATTTATTAAATTCAAATATCTACTATCAAAGCTAAAGTGCATTGTTCCATTATAAATTGCAGTTCTCGTTGCAATTTGTAAAGCCAACAAGTTGCGGAGGCTACGAAATTTAACAAAAATAAATTAATAAGAATACTTTACTGAAATGCCCCAAATTTAAAGTCTGTGGCGTTTCCGACAACTTTGAAAATCTTATTTATCAATCATTTATTACTGACTCTGAAATAAGATAAACAAAATTTTCCGCCTCGAAAGACAGAATATTTTACAAAATCTTTCACTTAGAAAACATAAATAATGAAAAAATGAGAGATATTATATTTAAAAAAAATAATTTTGAAAAGTTTTTCTGCGTTACTTTTTATTCAATATACAATCATGACATCTTTTTTTATTATATTAATATAATGAGATAGTATAAATCTCTTTCCTGGAACAAAACTTGTTTTAGCCGTGATCTAAAAAGATTGAAAAATATATCATTACATGTTTTGCAAACATAAATAGATTAAAAAAATGATTAATAATTACAAATATCTTTGCAAGCCGCTTCGCATTCGTTATAGCTTCTGAATCCATAATAGTTGGGTAAACTTGGCGCATTAAATGGAACACACTGATTAGAATTCTCTACGTACTTGTAGAAAGTTTCATATTTTGTGCCCTTGTCTTTTAAACCCCAGTCATAACCACCACCATATTGACAACGGAAAGACAGTGGGTGACGATGTCTACCAGTATTTGAGCTTGATGAATCACTGTTACTGAACAAGGCTGAAAATATTTGGTTAAATATTTGCAATATTTATTTTCTTGCTTACGTCTACGAGTAATTTCTGGTAAATTTTTGTAATTAAAGAGTAATGATAAAAATTAGAAAATTACCTTTGGCTGCAGTTTCGTTTAAAACTATAGCAATTATTGCAATAAATGTTATCAATAATAGACGCATCGTACTGAAAAAGCTTGGAAGTTCTCTTAAAGTTAAAATATTTAAATAACTTAATTGTACGTGTTTCATTAGTTATTTTATACTATTGAATTTTGCATTGTCGTGATTTTTTTTACGAACGTACAGTTTTATAATAAAATAATCTTTTCTTGATCATTTATTACTTACACAACCTTGATATTTATGTCATTGTATAACAAAAGGTAACCTTCATCTTTTTATAATAAACCATTATAAAATGATTATGAGATAGTATTGAATTTAAAATAGAATAAATAATTTAAAAGTTAATCATTGTCTTGATTTATATTAAAAAAAAAATTATATAAAATGTATAAATAAGAAACAAAATTGTTTTAGAAATAAAGATATTATTGCTGAAGGTGTCTTAAAAAAATCAGACACGAAAATTAAGTTAAACTTTTTACGTTGATTATTCACGAAGAAACAATAAAGTTCTTAAGTACAAAAGAAATTTTATTTCAATCGTGCAATTTTAGCTTAGTCGATAATAATTGTAAAAATTCTAATATATATATATATATTTAATAAAACGAACCATTTCATTTTCTCTGCATTTGGTAAATTATTTAAGATAATTTAGAAAATTTGAAAATAGTCGTTTTATTCGTAACTGATGCATTTATATATTTTTATTTTATCATCATTTTATTAATATGAAACATTTTTTGTATACTTATATTTTACTGACGACTGTTTTGTGTAAGTAATTGAATTGTTTTAGTTTGTGTTGTATGTAACAGAAAAAATATCGATATTTTACTATACTTTTTATTTTTGTAGATATGCAGTTTAATTTTTCACTCGGATATGCAGTCATTGGGCACAACGTGGTACCAGCAGAAGATAAACAATTTCCGTTTGTAGTATCTATTGGACGTGTTGACCCTAAACTTAGTAGAGAAGAAAACCACATTTGCACTGGAACTCTTATTAAAACAAATTTGGTCCTAACAGCTGCTCATTGCTTTGACGACGAAGAACTCAATCCACTTCAAGTGCTCGCTGGATCGGTCAGTTTACAAAAGTGTGTTCCATACCGAATAAATACGTGGTTTTCCTCTGATGGTTATGGTAAAAAACGGAATTATAAACATTATTTAAATAGCGATGTCGCTGTCGTACTTGTAAGTCTAACATTGTCTACTTCTATGAAGCGACGATTATTTTTAGAAAATCAAAAAATGAAAACAAACACCATACATTTTTCAGTTATTTAAAGACATTGATGCATCAATAATTGAGCCAGCAGCTATATCGACAAAACCTAACACTAATCTTTATGGATCGAGTGTCACTATAGCAGGATGGGGTAAAACTGAAAGTAATGTAACTCCAACAATTTTACGAACAGCAGTAGTAAACATATTATCGGAAGATGAATGTAAAACAAAAGTAGAAAAAGCTGCGAAGAAAAAGCCTGATATTGGCGAGCATATCTTGTGCAGTGCTGCAAAACCGTGGTCTTTAATCAGCTGCGTAAGAAATAAATATTTTTAGTTTTAATTTAAATTTAAAAATATTTTTACAGATAATACTTAAATGCTCATCATTATAATTTATTGTCGAATTTATTACAGGGTGACAGTGGAGGACCATTGTTAGATGCGAATAATGCGGTTGTAGGTGTTTGTAGAGGGGACTGTCCGAACAACGAAGTTCTTAACTTGCAAAGGGTGAATCTGCATTACAGTGTTTACTTTTATAGAGAATTCATCATGGATGCCATGGCAAATTTTTAATTTAAACTCTTTTTTCTGAAGATTTAAGATTAATAATAAACCGTCTAAGAAAAAATTAATTTATATGTTATTAATTATATGTATGTTATTTATTCCCGATCTTTTGAAATTTTCTGTAATAATGATGAAAACTATAATAAATTTTAAAATAGTGCGTAAATAATAAAAATATCAATACCAGTTATGTTCGTAATTGAATAATATACATTATAAAAGAAAAAATATTTTTCTACGTATCAATTAAAAAAAAAATTTTAAATCGGTTCGAAAATTTACAAAAACGTGCTAAAATGTTTATGAATAGATTCCTTAAAGCCCCTAGTATTTAAAAATGATTCAACGTTTTTTAACTTCACATTTTTTATGCAAATTTTTTATGGACATTTTAACTTTTTGGTAAACAAAATATTTTTGCAATAAATGCGTAAAATGAATACTTTACGAAATTTTCTTAAGGTATCATTGTATATAGATCTATAATATTTTATTACTTTTAGTTGAATATTCGTTTTATTATATACTTCTCGAATGCAAATGCATCTTCTGAAGTATGTTACGATATGCATTAATTTTTTTTGGAATTTTCTGTACTACGTAAGTAACTCAAATGATAATTAAATAAATAAACGCAAATTTATCATTTTAGTCAAGGTTCAGAATATTTTTATTGCGCTAATGTTGCTATCTTACATTCAATCATTTTTATTTTATGAACAGTTTTTTTAAAAAGCATGCTTAATAAATAAATTTATAGTTGCAATTAAATGGTTATTTTATAATTTTTTCTTGAATATAAACAGAATTTCACAAGAGTATATTATTTAATTTCAAATATTATACTCTAAGAGTTTTCGTCAACTTGAATAACAAGTCATGCATTCCATTGTGCGTTTTACCTTTTGGTATCTAATTACTTGTAAGTAAACTTTAAATATTGTAAGGAGACTTTTGAATTTAAGACAAATTAAAACTTACAATTAATCCATTTATATTATTAGGTGCTTGTTATCTTTCTAGTGTTAGTGCTTTAAATGGGAAGAATGTTGTACCAGCGCAAGAAAAGCAATTTTCTTTTGTTGTGGCTGTCGCATTAAAAAATCCTGATAACAAAGATCCAAAAGACAATTACGTTTGTACAGGCACTGTCATTTCAAAAAAACTTGTTTTAACGGCTGCTCATTGTTTCAAGGACAAACTTGAAGCAAAGAAATACGAAATACTAGCAGGATCGGTTGATTTACAAAAGAGCACCGCGAATGAAGTGGCTTCTTATCTTATCTTTAATGAATGGTGCACCATAAAAAAAAAACAACCTAAATTCGCAATCAATGATATTGCAATCGTGATCGTAAGTTAAATGTGATACGACCTGAATATTTACGAATCTTTGCCTTTATAATAAATGTTTCATTATAGTTAACTGAAGATATCAAACCACAAATCAAACCAGCAATTTTTTCAACAAAAACTAATGAAAAATTATATGGTACATCTGGTACTCTGGCAGGATGGGGTGTGACAGAACAGAATGAAAGGCGGTCTATTTTACAAGTCGGAAAAGTTAAAATACTGTCGAATGATGAATGTGAAGAAAGATTAAAAGATAGTACTAAGAGGTTTATTCCTGTTGAATCAAGAATGTTCTGTAGTTTTGCAAATCCTTACGTTTTGACGAGTTGCGTGAGTATTACGCTGAAACAATATGTCTGTATTTTAAGTAAATGTTTATATACTCAAAATTGGTTTACTATATAGGGTGACAGTGGAAGTCCTATCTTGAGAAAGGGAAAGAAGATTATAGGTATTAACAGAGGTGTATGTCCAAAACCAGGCGAAGTTCCTGAGCAGCAGATTGTGAATCTTCATTTGGGCCTCGAGGGTGACTATAAAGAATTTGTTGAAGACGTGATGAAGAATCCAGATAAATATCTTCGTGTATAGCAAAAGTAAGAATTGGCCCAGTAAATTATATTGTAATTCAATTTTTGATATTATCGCATAATACCAATTTATTTCACACTTACTTTTGTAATCATGCAAATAAAATTCCAGTGATAGATTTAAACATGACTTCTATTACATTTTTTTATCACATGTATTATTTTTTATTGCCAATCGAGCCATTAAATATATATAATTGTCATTGCACCAATGAATAATTTTATTATTTATTCGTGTTACGAGAAAATTCAGCTAAATAATAACTTGTGTTCTTTTTAACATAAGTTTGTCACCTTGCACAAAATTCATTTCCTTCGCTCTGCGCATTAATATGAAAGTATACATTATTGCAAATTACCCGTGTGCTCAAGGCTAGAAGCTGAACCTGAAAAAGTTTTGGATTATTAAAGCAGCATAGCACAAACTCTTCGAACACAAATTCAAAAATTCTCAGAGCTGCTATTAATTCGAAATGTAAAATAACCCGCGACTCAAAATGCAGATTCCCGATCACTCTAGTCTACGGCAGAGTACAGACGCTCCGCAACGTTTCGCGATCGTACGGTTGCAATGCAATTACGCCTCCGGTCGATCAGCTTGCACTCGGTGATCAACTACCCGTCCGAGGGAGGCCGAGGCGCACTTTTTTCCGCAGCCTCTTGGCAGTTTTTTTTTTTTTTTTTTGTACACATTTGTGCAAAATATAAAAAGCCGATAATGCAGCTAAGGGCATTTGCATTGGTTCGAGATTCTGAGTTTTTCAATCAATCATTCGTGTAGCATAAAATTGAAGATTTAACACTTTGTGAATATTGTTTGAATCAATTTCTTTTCGATTCCTTACAACGGAAACTTATTATTCCATAAGGGGCAAAATAAGAATCATTTCATAAAATAATCTGACACGATCATCTGTATCAATCTATTATTGTAACAGTAAAATATAAGTTTAATTCAATATCATCAGCTTTAGTACAATGAACCGTATACTTCATCCCCCGAAAAATGAAAAACGCATCCCGCGCAGTCGAATCTTCACGAAAAGCCGCCGTCCAGCAAGATAAATACCCCCCTCGCCCTCTCTATAATTAACCATTTAAGCAGTCCGTGGCACGAGAGTTTCGGAAACCGGGCAAAACGGCCGCTTTCCCACCGCCGGCCGTCGGAAATTAGGGTTATTCGCCATCGATGACCGCAGCCCGTCATCTATCACGGCGCTCGCTCGAAAGGTGGTGCTTGATTAATGCACTCCTTTCCCGCGCGCGTGCCGTGTGCCGCGAGAAGATATGTCTTCGAATTAAATCGTAAACTTTACCTAAAAGATATATATTAGATGTGCGTGTAACTACATTTTCTATTTACTCGATACATAAAATTAGTATATTACGCACCTAGGGAGGTAATTAAGTATTGGTAAGCTCATAGCGCGTGTAAATTGACCGAAGGCTCGGGTGTCAAATACGTGCACGGGCTTGCCATTTTACCTCCTGTGGAGCGTATACTATTTTTTTGCCTAGCGAGAACGAAAATACAACGTTCCCGATTCGGCGCCGGGAGGGAAAGTAGTACTTTCGGCCCGCTAGGCAAAAAAATTAATTCATACATACGAGCAACATTAGAAAGTTGAACAGAAGTAAGTTTTTACTAATTCGATTTTTTAGTATTAAAGAAAAAACAAGCGTTTAATTTAACCCCCGTTCACTGGTTATTAATTGAAAATTTTACAAATCGTGATATTATTTATTGATACGAGTACAAAATTTTAAAAGCATTAATATAACGTTATGTTAAATATTCTGCTATTGAGAATATTTCAATATCGATTGTATCTAAAAATTCTATGCAACTGTAATTACACGTTCGTTTAATTAGTTATTCGTTGCACACGAACATGCAATTTAAAAATCATATTTTATTTCAAATATCAGTATAAATAACTTACAAAAAAGTAAAAAAATATTCTGTAACAGCTTAGACACAACGCAGACAATATGGGCTGTACAATCAATATTATTTTTTTGTGTTTGATCATTTGTAAGTTTTGCTTTTACTTAATTCAGAACATAAAAATTAACATTAAACTAACTTACAAAATTCTTTAATTCCCTGCAGATAACGCATGTAATTTATCAAAATCGGAACCTGTGTTTAAAAGGAATGGAAATCCTCTATCGGCTAGAGAGAATGAATTTCCTTTTGCAGTCGCCATCAAATATAAAACCATAGATGATGGACAACACTTTTGCACTGGTTCTCTTATTTCTAAAACACAAGTTCTTACAGCAAATCACTGTCTGCAGAATGAAAAAATCAGTGATCTTGAAGTTGCCGTTGGAAATGTCAACGTATTGAAAGGTGAAAAGTACAATATAATAGCTA
Organism: Ormyrus thymus; assembly: GCA_035582935.1. Taxonomy (NCBI): domain Eukaryota; kingdom Metazoa; phylum Arthropoda; class Insecta; order Hymenoptera; family Ormyridae; genus Ormyrus; species Ormyrus thymus. The sequence continues at coordinate 8,020 of JAWWEM010008373.1, read as the reverse complement.
ATCTATCATATCCAGAATGGGCAAAGAGTGAGGGTATAAGATTATCAAAATACTCTTACGTAGATGATGATATTACTATGCTTACGGTACAACTACATTTTTTGTATAAATCACTTTAATTATGCACATCAAATTTAAGTAATAATATATTATAATGCCTTAGTTGGACAGAGAAGTTAATAATCCAAAAACGGGTATAGTAGAGTTATCTCAATTTGTTGGAGACATGAAGAAACCAGTCACCTTCGTTGGCTATGGACCGACCGCCCCAAAAGGTGCACCCAGTATATATTTAAAAAAAGGTCAAATAACTTTGCTTGACGAGGACGAATGCGATAAAATTTTCCAAAATTTATTTGGCCGAATAGCTCCTTATTGCTTTCTTTGTTCTGACACAACACAATATACCTTACTTTCTGTAAGTGCATTCTTATTTTTCCAAAATATCAATTATAAGCTTGTAATAAAGTTATGATTTCAGGGTGACAGCGGTGGTGCAGTTCTGGATGAGAATAAGAAATTATTGGGGATGAATCTTCATTCTATATTAAAAGCGGATCCAGATGACAAGCAAGTAGCGAACCTATTTCTACGTCTTGAAGAGTATAGGCAGTACATAGCAGCGGCCATGAAATTACCATTAAATAAATATCCAAAATAAATAAAAATAAACAAATAAAAACTGCTTTCTAATAGAGAGTACCGTAAAAGATTAAAACGGATTAAAACAAGAAAAAAGAAAAAAAATTTTTATTAAGTATCACTTAAATAGTCCTAAAATCCAAACCCATTGATAAAAGTCCTTGAAATTTTCAAGTGTGCTACAAATAATTCAAGTCAACTAGTGTGCAAAATTTGAAACGGATCCATGGTATCGTTTTAAAGTATTTATATATTTGTATTGCTTCAAGTAACTAAAGAAGTTTTCAAAGCAAGAAAAATTGTAAAACAGATTAGCTGGAGATATTATTTCTAATACTTAAAAAAATATGTAATAATTTTGAATATACACATGACAACTATTGCTTATTTATCATAAATGAAAAAGCATGTTCTAGATTGGAAAGTACTTTAAAATATATATTTTAACACGTATTTCGTGAAAATTGATCACGCAAAATATTTTTATATAAATTAATCATGCCATTTTAATGAATTATTTTCATTTAAATAGATACTTGCAGCCACAGAATATGTAAGGAACCAGTTAACTATCAGGTACATAAGTAACTAAATATCTTTTTTTTAAATAATAGAATAATATATTTTAAACAAAATCAAAACAAAATAAAATGTTTCGCACAAAATAAAATGATTCACGTTCGTTTTTGTTTTACAATTTTCTATAATATGTAAGTACCAAAAAGTATTTCTATTATGCGTCAAAAAGTTACAAAAAATGCGAAAATACTTTGATTTATTCTTATTTTTATTTAGGCTTAAGATTCAGCTTTTCAAAGACAAATGTATTTATCGGACATAATGTTAAAGTAGTCGATGAAAACGAGTTTCCTTTCGTTGTGTCAATTAAATACAAGAATTCTCGTTCTACACCAGAAAATAATCATTTTTGTACAGGATCACTCGTAACAGAGACATACACACCAGAAGGCTAAAAATAGTACAGGCTTAAAAAATAAAAGTGCGGAAGCTAGGATGCGTGCAATGAGGATGGATGAAAAAAATCATTTTATGTAAAAATGAAGTTTTGAACAAAGCAGCAAATTTCTAAATTTAAGTATAATAGTAATATAGATCCAATATTTTATTTCTTTTAGTTTAATACTCATTTTATTATATACAGTTCGTGAAAATGAATCACGCAGTATTTCTAGTGAAATCGTGATCGTGAAATGTTAATCGATTTTTTAAATATAAATAGAAATTTTCTTCGGCAATTAATAATAATAAAGTCCTTTTAAAATAAGTTTTTAAGAAAAAGTAAAAAGTAAGTATAAGTTTTAAAGTGAAAATCTCTACATTTTTAGTTTACCAAAAATATTAAATGGCTATTTCTTTTACAGTATGCCACAATTTGCATTAATTTTTGTTTTGCAATTTACTATATTATGTAAGTAGCTCAAACGAAATAGTTTTTCATGATTTTTCACAAGATCCAAACGAAATTCATATTTATCATCGTACTGTTCAATTTTGAAGGCACCAAATTTAGCTCCTCAAATGCAGATGCGAACGCTCTGATTGGGAATAACGTTGAACAAGCCAAGGACCAGGAATTTCCTTTTGTAGTATCTATTGGAAGTAGAGAACCATGGTACACTAGAGAGTCTAATCATATCTGCACGGGATCTCTCGTTTCAAAAAAACATGTTTTGACCGCTGCCCACTGTTTCCTTAATAAGAACAGTCCTGACAAAGTTCAAGTGTTAATTGGATCGGCGAATTTGCGGAAAAGCGCAGAGTACTCCGTGGCTTCATGGATTACTTTTACTGAATGGGCGGTAAAGAAAAACATAGTAGTAAATTCAAAAGCCAATCACGATATAGCCATTTTGACAGTGAGTTAAATTTATATTATCTGCGCAAAAAATTAGGTAATAGACAGTTTTAATACAAAGTGAATTTGTTTAGTTAAAGGAAACTGTCTACCCTATAAAAATTAAGCCAGGAGTTCTTTCAACAAAGAACGTGAATGATTTGTACGGAACGAAGGCAACTCTGGTGGGATGGGGAAAGAAGGAATCGGGAGACAAACGAACATTTTTGCAAAAAACGACCGTTAAAATTCTGTCAAATGATGAATGTGAAAAAAGACTAGCAAAAGTTTTAAAAAGACCGAAAGTAAGTAACCCTATTAGAATTCTGTGCAGTATTACAGATCGTGCCACTCCTGCGTGGGTATTAACAAGTTGTGTGAGTATCGGACATCTTTACTGTAATTAATCATAATTTTACTTTCAGTTTAAATCAAACTAATATTTAAAATTTCAGGGTGATAGTGGAGGCCCAATGCTAGATGAGAATAATGAAATAATAGGTGTCAGTGAGGGATCTTGTCCGAATAATGTAGTTAACAAGAAACAAGTGAACTCACATTTTAGCGTTAATATTTATAGAGATTTTATTAATGATAACATTAAGAATTTGTAAATTAAGTAGAATAATAACATGAAAAATACATGATTTTATAATAAATATTTAGGAATATAATATATAAGTAATGTTCTATTTTTGAGCTACCTTGCGTAAAAGAGTTCTTTTTAAATATTTAAATCATAGTTTTTGATCTTTTAAATGTTTTCGATAAATTTCAAAATTTTTAATTTACCTTTTAATTATGCTAATAAATAAATTTATAGTTGCAATTAAATATTTACTTTATTACATTTTTCTTGAATATAAACAGAATTTCAGACTTAATTTCAAATATTATATACGCTTTACTAAGTTGCGCCAGCTTTTGAATAAAAAAAGTCATGCATTCCGTGGTGCTTTTCACATTTTGGTATCTAATTACTTGTAAGTAAAATATATTTGAAATAAACTGAACAAATTAAAACTTAAACTCAATCCATTTAATATTATTAGGTGCTTATTATAGTCTTTCCAATGCTACTGCTTTAATTGGGCAGAATATTAGATCAGCTAAAGAGAACGAATTTCCTTTTGTTGTGGCTCTCGCATTAAAAAATCCTAGTGTAGGTCCAAAAGATAATCACATTTGTACAGGATCCGTCATCTCGAAAAAACATGTTTTAACGGGTGCTCATTGTTTCGCTAACGACTACGATCCTAAGAAATATCAAATACTGGCTGGGTCAACCGATTTGCAAAAGGGTGCTGCGTATGAAGTGGCTTCGTGCATTACCTTTAATGATTGGTCCAACGTAAGAAGCAAACCTACTGAATTCGTTAACAATGATATTGCCATCGTGACTGTAAGTTCAATGCGGTACGTCTTGACCATTTACGAATTTTTGTTTTTGAAATAAATGTTTCATTACAGTTAGCTGAAGGCTTTAATCCGAAAATCAAACCAGCGATTTTTTCAAAAAAGACTTACAAAGACTTGTATGGTACATCTGCTATTCTGGTAGGATGGGGTGTGACAGAAAGGGGCGAAAGGCAAACTTTCTTACAAACCGCAAAAGTTACAATATTGACGAACGATGAATGCGAAAAAAGATTAAGAAAGAATACTAATAAGATTATTCCTATTCAAGCAAGAATGTTCTGCAGTGTTGCAGATCCTTATATATTGACGAGCTGTGTGAGTATTGAACAATATGCCTGTTATTTAAACTTCGTAAATTTGTATATATTTAAAATTGGCATGTTACAGGGAGATAGTGGAGGTCCAGTTTTGAATAAGAAAAATAAGATTATAGGAATTAGCAGAGGTGTGTGCCCAAAAGATGGCGAAATTTCTAAGCAAAAGACTGTGAATATTCATTTGGGCATCGATTATTATAGAGAATTTATTAAAGACGTATTGAAGAATTTTTAAGTGTAATAATTAACTCATGTATGAAAAAGGCCATGAAGTACTAACTTTTTTGCAAACAAAATATTTTAGTAATAAATGCATAAAATAAATACTTTACGAAATTTCCTTAAGGTATCATTGTATATAGAACTATAATATTTTATTACTTTTAGTTGAATATTCATTTTATTATATACTTCTCGAATGCAAACGCATCTTCTGAAGTATGTTACAATATGCATTAATTTTTTTTGGAATTTACTGTACTACATAAGTAACTCAAATGATAATTAAATAAATAAACGCAAATTTATTATTTTAGTCAAGATTCAGAATATTTTTATTGCGCTAATGTTGCTATCTTGCATTCATTAATTTTTATCTTATGAACAGTTTTTTAAAAAAGCGTGCTTAATAAATAAATTTATAGTTGCAATTAAATATTTACTTTATTACTTTTTCTTGAATATAAATAGAATCTCTGAAGAGTATATTATTTACTTTCAAATATTATACTCTAAGAGTTTTCGTCAACTTGAATAAAAAGTCATGCATTCCATGGTGCGTTTTACTTTTTGGTATCTAATTACTTGTAAGTAAACTTTAAAAATTGTAAGGAAACTTTTAAAATTAAGACAAATTAAAACTTATAATTAATCCATTTATATTATTAGGTGCTTGTTATAGTCTTTCTAGTGTTAGTGCTTTAATTGGGAAGAAAGTTGCACCACCTAAAGAAAACGAATTTCCTTTTGTTGTGGCTCTCGCATTAAAAAATCCTAGTAAAAGTCCAAAAGACAATTACGTTTGTACAGGCTCTGTCATTTCAAAAAAACTTGTTTTAACGGCTGCTCATTGTTTCAAGGACGAACTTGAAGCAAAGAAATACGAAATACTAGCAGGATCGATTGATTTGGAAAAGAGCACTGCGAATGAAGTGACTTCTTATATTACCTTTAATAAATGGTCCAGCATAAAAAAAAAACAACTTAAATTCCCATTCAATGATATTGCAATCGCGATCGTAAGTTGAATGTGAGACGACCTGAATATTTACGAATCTTTGCCTTTATAATAAATGTTTCATTACAGTTAACTAAAGATATCGAACCAAAAACCAAACCAGCGATTTTTTCAATAAAAACTAATGAAAAATTATATGGTACATCTGCTACTCTGGCAGGATGGGGTGTCACAGAACAGAAAGAAAGGCGGTCTATTTTACAAGTCGGAAAAGTTAAAATACTGTCGAATGATGAATGTGAAGAAAGATTAATAGATAGTACTAAGAGGGTTATTCCTATTCAATCAAGAATGTTCTGTAGTTTTGCAAAGCCTTACGTTTTGACGAGTTGCGTGAGTATTACGCTGAAACAATACGTCTGTATTTTAAGTAAATGTTTATATACTCAAAATTGGTTTACTACATAGGGTGACAGTGGAAGTCCTATCTTGAGAAAGGGAAAGAAGCTTATAGGTATTAACAGAGGTGAGTGTCCAAAACCAGGCGAAGTTTATAAGCACGAGTCTGTGAATCTTCATTTGGGCCTCGAGGGTGACTATAAAGAATTTGTTGATGACGTGATGAGGAATCCAGATAAATATCTTCGTGTATAGCAAAAGTACGAATTGGCCCAGTAAATTATATTGTAATTCAATTTTTGGTATTATCGCATCATACCAAATTATTTCACACTTACTTTTGCAATCATGCAAATAAAATTCCAGTGATAGATTTAAACATGACTTCTATTACATTTTTTTATCACATGTATTATTTTTTATTGCCAATCGAGCTGTTAAATATGTATAATTGTCATTGCACCAATGAATAATTTTATTATTTGTTCGTGTTACGAGAAAATTCAGCTAAATAATATCTTGTGTTCTTTTTAACATAAGTTTGTCACCGTGCACAAAATTCATTTCCTTCGCTCTGCGCATTAATATGAAAGTATACATTATTGCAAATAACCGTGTACCCAAGGGTAGAAGCTGAACCTGAAAAAGTTTTGGATTATTGAAGCAGCATAATACAAACTCTTCGAACACAAATTAAAAATTCTCAGAGCTGCTATTAATTCGAAAAGTTTAATAGCCCGCGACTCAAAATGCAGATGCCCGATCACTCGAGTCTACGGCAGGTACAGACGCTCCGCAACGTTTCGCGATCGTACGGTTGCATTGCAATTACGCCTCCGGTCGACCAGCTTGCACGCGCGGCAGGAGAAAAGAGGCGCGAGCGATTGAAAAAGGAGAATATTACGTATGAAAATGACGCAATGGACGTTCAGACCGTTGTCTTCCCCCCCCCTCCCCTTGCACTCGGCGATCAACTGCTACCCGTCCGAGGGAGGCCGAGGCGCACTTTTTTTCGCGGCCTCTTGGCAGTTTTTTTTTCTTTTGTATACATTTGTGCAAAATGTAAAAAGCCGATGATGCAGCTGAGGGTATTTGCATTGGTTCGCGATTCTGAGTTTTTCAATCAATCATTTGTGTAGCATAAAATTGAACGTGCAACGGAAACTTATTATTCCATAAGAGGCAAAATAAGAATCGTTTCATAAAATAATCTGGCACAATCATCTGAATCAATCTATTATTGTAACAGTAAAATATAAGTTTAATCCAATATGATCAGCTTTAGTATAATAAACCGTATACTTCATCCCCCGAAAAATGAAAAACGCATCCCGCGCAGTCGAATCTTCACGAAAAGCCGCCGTCCAGCAAGATAAATACCCCCCTCGCCCTCTCTATAATTAACCATTTAAGCAGTCCGTGGCACGAGAGTTTCGGAAACCGGGCAAAACGGCCGCTTTCCCACCGCCGGCCGTCGGAAATTAGGGTTATTCGCCATCGGTGGCCGCAGCCCCCCATCTATCACGGCGCTCGCTCGAAAGGTGGCGCTTGATTAATGCACTCCTTTCCCGCGCGCGTGCCGCGATGCGCGCCGGGCTAATGGCCTACTTTTCGGCCCATCATTATCCGCCCAGAGCGGTGATGCACGCTCATAAGCGAATGGAGCCGGGGGTTACGCGGACGCGCGCGAGGGAACCGGGTGGTCGGTGTGGGTTACGTCTTCTTCGGCAGGCGGGGGACGGTTATCAGCTGTGAGTTTGATCTAGGCGTGTGCTCGGATGTGTTTTTTAGTTTTATGAGGAGGGCTTTATGGGTGGAAGCTCGCGACGTTTATGGATAGTAAAATTTGGGTTTAGAGCTGGTTTGATGGAGTTTCGAGTGCTCGAGAGGCGCCTTCGAAGTTATTTAATTGTAGCACGAAGAAACTGCTTGAAGAATTTTTAAGATCGCTTTTTCAGAGCGCTTCGAGTGAAATATCTGCTTGTCAAAACAAATTGGATCGACACGTGGCAGTAAATGATCGTAAAGTGGAAGCTTTGCTTTCAAACTCAAAAAAATTAACAAAGAGAATTGGCAAAAATAGTTACTTTTACAATTGCCTTGTTTTCCTGAAACTATAGAAATATACTAGTACACTGAGAAAAAAGTTTTGTAAAAAGTACCATACTGCCTAGTAAAGCCGCCACAGACTGTCAAAACCAAAAAATTACC
>JAWWEM010008363.1:15266-27260 GCA_035582935.1 Ormyrus thymus | reverse complement strand
CTACAGGAACACCTTCAGGGCGACTAAGCATCGTCTACAAAGCGACCCATCCGGGGCACCGTCGATGCGCCAGAAATCGAAAGGTGTTCCTATGGGTGATGTCTAGGTGTCCTGGAACACCTTCAGGGCGACTAAACATCGTCTACAAAGCGACCCATCCGAGGCACCGTCGATGCGCCTAAAATTGAAAGGTGTTCCTATGGGTGATGTCTAGGTGTCTAGGAACACCTTCAGGGCGACGAAACATCGTCTACAAAGCATTGGTATTAATCTTTCTGAAATTTCATCTATCGGTACTTTCAATTTCGCTTAATTAAACTGAATGAATTTTTGTTTTCTGACATATTTTATTCTGATATTTCGCCTTTCTGAATTTTCGCCTTTCTGAATTTCTAACCCCCCTCGAAAAATAAGCTAATCTTATTAGACGAATTTAAATAAATACTTTTGTCAAATATTTAAGAAAAAAAAACATTCCTCCTTATTATTAACTCTTGCTTCCTCCTAGAGGAAGCTTTGTGATAGTAATTTTTGGAATTGTTCTAAAAACCTATTATAACTGTGTTTGAAGGCGTCAAGAACAAAAATAAATGGTTTTTAAAAAATGTCTGTATGGATGTATGTGCGTGTGTGTGTGTGTATGTATACGCCTGGCTCTCAGCTTCTACTGAACGGATTTTCGTCTTTCACGGCTCATTTTTTTTTGTTTAATTTTTGTGATGGTGGCAAAAAAATCTTTTTTTTTGTTTAGCTTGTTGTTTTCGTTTTATCGAAAATTTTTGATTTTTGAAAAATTTAATTTTACTTTTTTTTAATGATAGGATTGAGATATTTAAATCGAACGAAGAACATAATAAAGAGCATAGAAATACCTGTAAGTTCAGAGAAAAAACGTTACTCTAGCTCTCATGGTTCTTTTGTTTTTAACAAAAACGTGTTTTTTTTCAAAAAGCTTATAATTCTTAATTTAAATTATCAACTGCTTTGAAAAAATGTTGGTAATTAAGAATATATAGAGCTACAATCTGGAAAAATTTCAATGCATTTTGTCAATTCGCGAAATCGAGTTTGCGCATGGAATTTCAAAAAATGTTGTTTTTTAGGACTTTAAATACTCCAATAACAAAATTTTTATTTAAATTTTGTTTGCTGTTCATTAAATTCTAAAATTGACATAGAAATAAATAATTAATTAAATATAGAATAGTTTGAAATTATGTTGTTGAAATCGATTACTTTTTATGGATCTCAGAGATAATATTGGAACGATAAATTAGTTAGGAGGAAGCTAAGTGCCAATGAATTGGCAGTGGGGTTTTCAATGGTGCCATTATATTTTACCATTTATTTTATTCGAATATCTATCTGATATTAATTAAAAGTGCAATACCGAAAAGCGTACAACACGAGATCAATAATTGCTCTTGCATTTCTCAGCCGTTTTACCTAAATGACGTTGATTAAAAAACGTTCGTAATTCAAAGCAGAAACGGAAACAACATTAGAGCACGAATGGCGCATCTCAATTTTTACGAGAATTGCTCCATAAAATACCGCGTTTCACTTTCGACGCCCCGAACTGTCTGAAGAATATAAAAAATTTCGTCTGCTCTCCGCGTGTCAAGGACAACGTGCCTATTTACGAATACACTATGCTCAAATGATATAAGCGCTCTCTCGACGCGAGTCGCCACCTCGAGATATAATACACCTTTCACGAAAGCAGCCCGGCGTGTGCGCCGAAATCTTGCAGATGCAAGAGTTCAACTTATTTTCTGGCACATCTCGCCGCTTAAATAAATCGATAAAACACGATGAGATATGAGATATGGAGAGAAAAAAAATTCTGCGAATGAAATATGTTTGCATCGTAATGCGGGAGATGCACAAAAAAGTGAAATATTTTCTGCTTGAAGCTGCGTAAGGTGATTCTTGACGCAGAGGACAGTTTTTTTTTCTTACGATTTAAATTATTAATTCATATTATGCCGTTTTTTAAACCGTAAAATATACCTAAATATTTTATTATTGTTCCTATATATTTCAAAGCCTCTTTCGTTTTTTATGACGATGGCGTCAATGGGAAGATAAATTGTTATTTATTTTATGAGAAAGGTTGATTTAAATCCGTTACCCACATTGTAAGCTTTAAAAATTGTAAGCAAACAATCAACAATTAGTAATTTATTTTTCTAGCATTAAAGTCAACGGGGAATGTTAAGTTAGAATTGAGTATAACACGAAGAAAAAATTAGTCGTTGCTATACGTTTGACATAAAAACTAGATCTGAGACCTCGTCTAAAATCCATTATTTTAAGTGCAGGAGAACGACTTTTTTGCAATCGCTATTTTCGTAACATTGTAAAAGCTAAACAAGTTCTCGCGTGGCCATCCCGAATGTTCCCCTTCCGGCACATTCTCCCAATAACGCAGAAATATAACGTTGATCCGAACGGCGTCCAACGGAGCTAAAAAAGAATCCCGCTAGAGGCGGGCGAAAAAAGAGAAACGAAAAGGAAAGAAGAAGTTCGAGGTTGCCCGGCTCGCGTCTCGGATGCGCATACACGCGTCGCGGAGGCCTTTTTCTTTTCTTTCTTTTTTTTGGTCGACAAAACCAAGGAGAGACCTCTGCAACAGTCAACGTCCGGATGTCGAGTAAACTCGTGCGCTCGAGAGCTGGCGGTGTGTGCGGCCGGCTAGCTGTCCTTGACATGCTGAAATTAAGTCCAGTCTGCGAGGAGCTTGGTATGGGACACCTCTCTTGAAAAGAGGAAGGCAGGGGGGGGGGGGAGTCGCGCGGACCCGAAACTGTTATTGTGCAATCGTGAGCGCTGAGCGGCGCGTGTCTTAGCTGTACTTGATGCCTTGACGATATTGCCGGGGAAGGAATTTCGAGCGCGCTCATCGAGAGAGAAGAAGAGGGCGAGGAAGAGCGAAAGAGAAAGTAAAAAAGAAGTCGGAAGCAGAAAGTGAGAGTACTCGTAGCGGCGCGTACGCGAAGGGGGAAAAGAAGGAGAGGATATAGAGAGAGAAAGTGAAAATCAGGAGGCGAGGAATCGAAGGAGCCGAGGTGTGGGCTAATAAAGAGAAAGAGAAACTGGCGGGGATTTCGGTAAAAATGATTTTATTGCTAATGGATCCCGGCGTGTCCGTCGGGATGATTCATTTCCAGTTTCCAGTTTTTGCGTAATTGCAAAAAATTATGTAATCGCGTTTGCGAAGCTATAAATTTCAGCGAATTTTAGTTCATCATGTTAATGGCCTATTTTTTTTTCTTCTTGATCGGACGATCGATACGCAAAAATAGAGATCCGAAATAGGGTGATAAGATCCGTCGAGGACGAAAAGAGTAAAAATAGCATTATTAAGTAATTTGTTTATTGAATGCGCGTAATAAAGTCTAACGCGTCGAGAAAATTTATATCCCTATAGTTGCAGAAACAATTTTTCATGCTGATAATTTTTTTTAACATGCATGTTTTTGATCACAAAAATAAGTTGTCATCGACTGTTTTTTCGCCCTAAAAAAATTATAAAGCAAATGCTTTCAAAAATTACGGCAATTTCAATGGTCAATAGGTTCAATGGAGAGAAAATATTATGTATTTATGTACGTTTGTATTGCGTATAGTTAGGATATATTGCAAATAGAAAAAAAAATTTTTACCCTTCAAAACTTTATACACTTTTCAAGAGCTACCAGCCAGTTCAATGCATCCTGGAAGAAAAAATACAGAATCAGCAAATTCTCGAAGGTACCAAAATAATAAATGAACTGAAGAACAAAGAAAAAACGAACGAGAATTAAAGAAAGAGCCAGAACATTAATGAACAGACTAAATGTGATTAGAAAGAGAGAAATGAGGTGAAAAACGAAGGACAGACACTCGACGTGTACTGTTTCACCTCGTTTAAAGTAGCCGAAGAAGCGTCGGCGTTTTTTTCCCCTCCGCGGCGTCGCACGCCGAAAATGCGTAAATTCGCCGTTTTCAGGAATTCCATTCATCGCGATATTATGTTCAAGGGGAACGAGACGGTGAAATATGACCGCTTTTTTTGCGGGCACCTGCACTCGTGTTAGTATGTGAAGGAACTCGACGCTTTGTTTTGTCAGACTATTGCAATCTGCCGTTATCAAGATCTGATTCCATGGTATTTTTAATCTATAACACGTGTAATCCAGGAAAGCCGAAGGACTTTTTTATTGTTCTAGCATTAACGCTTAAAGGATTAGCGAAATTTAGCGTTTAAAAGTTTATGTGTATAGCGTGTCACATTAAAAGATACAATTTATAATTTTAAATTAATACAAGTCAAAATAAGTACATTAGAATTGAATAAGTCGAGCGAAGAAAAAAAAAAACTTATTTGCAGCAGTATGGGAGAAAAGAAACTCATTTGTACCTTCTAATATGAATTGCCTATTCAGAAATGTAGAAGCAACCATCACGAATATGTACCAAAGTATCGAGAGTGCATAAGGTTTCAAACGATTTAGAATGGAAATATTTGGAGTGGACGAATTCTTTGAAATGAAACCTCGACCCCTGCACGCGTAAAATTTGATAAACAATCTAATTAATTTATAGCGTAAACAAGCGCGTATTTCAATAAGAAAACATACACTTTCATTAATTTTATTTTGTAGGCCAAGGCTCATCTGAATTTTCAATCAGCTCAAGGTGTCTTCTGTTTTTCGTCCCTGCACTGCTTGAAAAAAAATAGAGACAGAATCTTCGATAGCCGTGAACTTTTCTGTAAACTTCGCCGTATTCGTGAGACGAAATTCTCTTCGCTTACGTAAATCTAAGATGGAACGTCGCGAGTTTGAATTTGCATACGAGTTTCTGGGATATTGTAAAAAAAATTTGATATAATCTTTGTTTTCCTTCGAAAAATGCTTTAAAAAAAACATTTATTTATTTTGATTTTTGTTTCCAGAGCTTCATTTTAGCAAAACGTTAACAGTTAAAATAATGTCATTTCTACACGTTATGACATCGTTATGTAATAAAATATTGAAATTACTGTAATTTTAATAATAGTACAGTAGTAATTTAATTGATTTTAATTTAATTAAAGTTAATTACAGTTTGGTTACAGCCGACGTACGAAATTTCGGTCTCTCCTTCGACTGTATAATAATTCACTAAACCGTACTTAATGCAAAACGCGATCACCAGCCGGGTCGCGAAATTGTGTCGCCAAATACATTAGAATTCGAAATGGACGGCATTTCGTCGAAATATAATTCGCACTCGAGATCCGGCACTGCCGGGGAATAACCAGGCGAAATTGGGAAAAGAAGATGGAACACTTACTTTCGGGCCGGTCGCACTCGCTTGACGATGAATGAAAGCGAGGCGCATAATTTATGAATAAGCACAAGTGCGCACGGCCTTGAATACATTAAAAGGCCCGCGGCGCAATAAAAGTGTCGCGCGCCGTCGTTTAAAAAAAACTAACTTCCATACTTGCTGCCGCGTCTCCCGGAGTCACTGTCAAATTTACGCCCGAGCAGCTATTTTGGAGTAGGAACAGTTTGGAATTTCTCCATTATGTTACTTCGATACTTGCGAAAGATATACACCGTACGGGACATGAGGATACATCGCAAAAAGAGAGAGTTCTTAATTAATGATTCGCACATTTTTTTCCCCTATCTATTTTTTACTCGCTGGTAGTCAATTAAAAAAGGTTTCTTTTCTGAGGCTTGTGTAGAAATTGTCACCTGTTTTACAACTTATTAGCATAAAAGATTCTTTATAACGGTCTACTTTAGCAGTTTTACAGTTTTCATATACGCCGTAATAGATTGAAATCTTCAATAAGAAATGTACATTTTGAGAATATCGAGCATCAGCAGAGGTGAATTCTCATTGCGAAAATACTTTTTGCACGCAGCGATTGCACAAATTTTTTAAATCTGCTCTTGATACAGATTCAGAGGGCTCGAAGGTGTTTAAAATGTAGGAGGGAGAGTGGACCACTTAACGAATTGCCTCTGCAGTATGTCGCAGTTCTTCCTTCGCTGCCTCGCTCTGGTTCGCCCTTTTTTTCTTTCTTTCTTTCGTTCTTGCCCGATCGTTCGATGTGCCCATTTTCATTTTTCTTTATCCCTCGGGATTCCAGGCTCTTAAACTAGAAAATCTGATGGCTCGCGTTATATCACGGCTTTCTCTCTTTCTTGCACTCGACCCAGATAGATATTTCGCTGATTGTTCGTACCTGTAACGGAAGATGCACTTCGCGGGCATGTCACAGGCATGCGCGCTCGATACGTTGGTATCGTAATTTAATATAGAGAAAGTATACTATAACTTTTTGCGGAGATGGCCAGAAATCGATACCTAAGTTGAGATCCGGAGTAGATTTTTTAATTTTTTGCGATTAAGATTCATTTTAACAATGTTCATTTAATGCAAAGTCAGCAATTGACGTAATGTTATTATTGAAATAATTGTAAAGGAAACACTTTGCCTAAACTGTAATTTAAATTTAATTTAGATTAGTTCATTTTTAATTTAAATTAATTTTAATTCAATCGATTTTTATAATTAATATAATTTTGTTTTATAGATTTTACAAATTTAAATTATCAGGGTATAAAATTTTCTTGATAACTCCTTTTTATTATATATTTCTATTTCTATAAATCGCTGTTCAATATGACAAAAACTATGACGTCACAACGAACAAGAATATTATCAATGCATGTATTGTATCCTATAAATAACTGAAATGTCAATATTATTATGTCAATATTTGCACGTCTCTATTTCGTCAATTCATGTATTTTATTATAATATGAAAGATGACCGTAAAAGATTCTATATTAACCAGTCAATTTTAATATAAATCTAAAAATCGATTATATTGGAAAGCTATATTTTAATTTTAAATCAAATTAAAAATTCTTAGTTTCTTCGTTCTGCAATATCAGCTTTTTAGTTTACCTCTTAACTTTTTATCATCTAATAATGATACTATTAAAGAGAGATAACATTTTTAACAGATATGCTATTAAAGGAACGGCAATATTAAATCTTCACCTAATTCAGATTATCTCAAGCAAGAAACAGACGACGTTACAAAGCGACCCCTTCCTTTTAGATTTTCGTACACTTTCAGAGAACAATGCTCACGTACATTTGAGCGGCATTTATAATTTGGAGAATCCATCAAAACTAGACCGAGCTCGTCTGCTTGCCAGCTAGGGCAATAAAGTCTGTCGGGTCGATATCAGGCGCCGCTCGGACGATCCGAGAACATGACGACGCTCGCGCGCGCGAAGCATAAATCAAAATTTTCATGAAGAGAAACGCGAGGATCATCGGTCTTGCATGCGCTTTTCAGTTTGCTCTCTTGTTTGCATTGTCGCGCGGCCTTGTCCGAGATTTCGTTTCGGGGATGCGTTCCTCGGGCTAGGCAGTCGATAATTTTTTGCGCGAAAGAGGTTGCCTTGTTTGTTAACCGCATTACGTTTATCGATTGGGATAAAATATTTAGAAGTTGTAAGATTTTTTAAACGGGTCTGATATCGGTAATATTATATCGATATAATTTAAAGTAAATCAAAATCTATCAAAATGGTCTGCGGTTCAAGCCAATTAATGACTAACTTCTTTTTAATTATTTGCACGTGAATGAGCTAAAATTTTTGTTGCAATAAATCACGTAAGGTATTGTAATATTTAATAGAATTGATATTTTAAACATGTTTTTGTATTCTTTCGATTTAAAGTTTTTCTTTGTTTTTCTTTCGATAATAAAGGTGAAAAATTTTTTTTATTTTATTATCTTTAGCACATAACACACTTTGCACTACTTATTATTGAATGCCAATTGTTTAACAACTTAGTAAAATTTTTATTTTTAATTAATTAGTTTAATAATATATAAATAAAGTACCTTCGACCAATATTCAACCATTATTCAGACAATATTCGATCAGTGATCGCCCAATATTCAACCGTTATTCAGCCAATATTCGAAAGTAATTTTAAAAAGATTTCATAATTTTTAAAGAGACGTAGTCATTAATAATTCAGTTAATTAATTTTGAATGTTTATATTTGCAATTATTATTATTCATTATTTTTTTCTTCGGCATGCAAAACGAAGAGCAAAGATTATTATTTATTTGACAATTAACCATTGGTCTTTATTATATTCTTTTTATTCCTTATTGACAAATACGTCGAAGAACATTGGTGACGTACAAATAGTAGCGCGATCGTGCTCCTTAATTTCGAATTGCATCATAATTAAAGCAAGGGTATGTTAATAATAAAAGTTTAACAAAATGTATTTCTCCTACGATTAAAATGCTACCTAGCTGCAGCTTATCGGAATCACGCAAAAGTGTCTCAATAAATATCTTCTTCTGCCTCGAATAATGTAAAATTACGCAGCCGCTCCAGAAAAACTAAATTAATCATCTCATTCCACGAAGAAACACATGGACACTTTCGGCCCGTGCATCTGCCCCCGTTGAAAAGAGTATCCGACCATTCCGAGAAATACCATTTCCGTACACCATGTACCGGCTCGGGCCAAAAACTCCGATCCCTTTGAAAAGCGCGGCCCTCCCTGAAATTCCCTCCCGGAGCATAATATCAGCCGGTGTAAGAAAAAAATCCGTTCCCGGCGCTTAGACCGGTGTTCTCGCGTAACCCTGAAACGTTTCCATCCGGCCGCGCTGCGCAGAGAGAAACAAGAAGAAAAGGGATCTCTCTCTCTCTCTCTCTCTCTCTCGTGCGCGCGCGCAAAAAGAAAAGTCCGGAGAGCGAGCGGGAATCACTCGTTAGGAATGTAACGCTCGTGTGAACCAGCGACACGCGCGCGAGCAGGACACGCGGGTCCTTGAAGGAATTCTTCGAGATTTTGATTAACGAGGGGTGAGAGAGAGAGAGAGGGAGGGAGAGCTCCCTTTTCAAAAGATTCCTCTTCTCTCCCGCGGGCCGCTCTTGTTGCCTTATTTTTCGCGTGTTTTCGCTTTCGGTGCCCACGAGCTCTCTTTCGCCGCGCGCTTCTTTCGACTCGTTTTCGGTCGCTTATCTCCTTTTGCCCGCCGCCTCCTAGAATACAATCGTGGCCGCGCTCGTGCCTCTGCCCGGTGGCTGCCTTTATTTCAAGAAACGCGGACGGTCCCTCCTAGCCGAGGAGGCGTCCTTCTAGAATTTCATCGAGCTCCTTTTGGGCCGGGGGAAGTTGCAAGACCGTTGGGAAAGCCCGGGAGAATAAAATCAAATTGACGAGGGATGTGTGCTGGCGTCTTTGGTAAGCCCCCACTTTTATTCGCGAGGCTTTGTTGCGGCTGAAACAGGAAAAAGGTTTTAAAAGAGCGAGTTGCGTGCATCGCGAGTGATGATTGCTGCTTTTGTAGGTGAAGAGTGAAAATCTAACTTCACTCTTTGTATGAAAACTTTCTCTGTTTGCTAGTGGAGCAAAAACTGGGATATTCTAGTAATAAAAATAAGAGTAAATTTTCTTCAGGGAAGTGTAGAAAGTAGAACGAAAAGGATGTGCAAGTAGGTTAAACTGAACTTCAAAGAGAATAAGCGTAATTGCTTTCCCGTCCATCAATTCTGTCGCAGAATCAAACTTTTGTAAAGGTTCACGGTTAACAAACTTATATTTAATAATTTTCTTACTTATGACATGCTCGCGAGAGATAATAATCGATTACCTAACTAAAATCAATTTACTTTATTTGACTGGAAAATGACTTTATATAATGTTTTGCGCTTAATTTAAGTCATTGCAATTTGACATAAAGAAATTTTTATTTATCTTGTGGGATAGATTATAAAAATTTTAAAATTAAAGCTTTATCAAATATATACAGCTCTCATTAAACCAAAATTTGTTTTATAAATTTTGAAGCATCTAGTAGCTTAAACGAATATTTCGGTAAAATACCACCTATTATCACTCGCCATATTTGTACAGCAAACATTTACAGCTTAAACCACAGTTAGTTTTAAAGGACGTAATAATAATCTTAAAATTATCCTGAACTTTACTCCCGCCAAAATGAGTATAAAAAACTTTCAGTTTCCTCGTCTTCAACGTCTTCTGCTCCCAAGGGACATTCCCTCTCTCTCTCTCTCTCCCCCCTTCTTTACCTTCCGTCTCTTTCTCTGAAACTGATTTGCAAGACCGGAGTACGTCTAGCCTTGGCTTACTGAATCATCGACCTTCCTCCGTGCACTCTCTCTCTCTCTCTTTTTCGATTCTTCTTTGATTTTACTTTTCGCCTTCTGTCGCCTTCCCCGGTTGCACGGTCGTTGAACTATCAATGTACAGCTGCAAAGCAAATAGCTTTGAGCGAGTAGCTCCTTCGCCCGTGTACTTTCTCGATTGCTTTTCGATTTTGCGCGCTTCAAGGTAAAGTTTCGGTTAACAGTTTGATGCGCGAATATCGAATTTTTAATAAAAAGCTTAAGGGGAAAAAAGTCGGGTTGTACGAAAATTAGTTACTTAAACGTTCTGGAAATTGTAAGATTTCTGAGAAAAAATGTGAGTCAAGCGCGACTCCAAAGGTCAATAATCTGTAACAGAAATCAGGGAAACTATTCAAAAAAGATCGAAGGTAGCGCTGACCTTTCCAAAGAAAAGACCTTTTATATCTGCGTGGAAAATCAGTCACATTTTTCCCTCGCAAAGGATACATATATCACAGCTTAATTTTGAGTTATGGAATATTTCCTATTGGAAAGGAGAAGATAGAAGACTTTCGGAATTGAAACCCTGGGAGATTTTTCCTACCTGCCGATGATGAAAGGCCCAGCTGCTAATATATGCGTTTTCCGAAACGGCTCCTAAAACTCAATGATCTTTTTCTTCTTAGGAGATTTCCAGAACTGCTGTTTCATTAACACGTAAGTTCTTATAAGAAACAAACGATCGCCTAAATATATTTTTCGATACGCCGCAGTTCTAATAAAAAGTGCTTAGATACTAAAGGTTTAATTATGCAGTTGATTATTTGAACTTTTTAATTTAAATTAATTGATCAAATCTATATAAACTGCGAATACCTTGAAGCTAGTAGAGTTTTAAAAAGTTGCAATTTGAGCTAGAAGCCTCGTGAAATATACTTACAAATGTGATTGTTATGAATGAGGAAAATTTACTCGAGAAACATTTTCGATTGATACACATTCTTAGCGGTTCAATTCTGTTAATTTTCTTGACTTCTTATAAGATTACCCCAAAGAATGTGAAAAACGAAGAAGATTGGAAACAGATATTCTCCTTGCATTTCAAAGACATCGAAAGTTTTTTTCACTCATATTATTTTTGAAATTTGAGTTTTATTCAAAGCTCAAAGACAAAATATAATTTAAATAATTAATTAGACATCAATGGTATTTTCTGCCTATTTTTAAGTTTATTTATCCTACGTTTCGATCCCAATGGAGATTCTCTTTAGGGAACCAAATAAAATGACTTAAAAGTTATATCACTGCAAAATTTATAGTCAAATACTGATAAAAAAAAATCATAATGTAATTTACAACATACTCATAAATTATTTTAATTACACTATAATTATTCTATTGCATAATTTGCCATCGATTTAAAATCTGCAGAATATTACAAAGCCAATTAAAATTCAAGCGAAGAAATGCTAAAAATTTCTCCTCGAGAAAGCAATCCGATCAGTGCCGGATGCCGTCCAAGGTCAACGTATCTTGTGAATGGTTAGGTCTCACTCGAGACCCCGAAGCGATTCACAGAAGGTACGCAGCACCTGTGGAACTAGCATCCTGTCCCATCAATTCCATCCCCCCTCGCGCGCGCCGTCCCATTCTTACGCCCCCCCCTGTTCTCCTTTTATCGCTAATCTTCTCGGAAAGAGGATCGATGCGTAATCGAGGCGCCTACCCCGAAATTCACGTGCGAGCGAGAAGGGACCGACGACGTCTGGAGGGAACGAAAAAAGGCACTTGCACGTGCGTGCGCGGCTCTCTCTCTCTCTCTCT
>JAWWEM010008363.1:0-15166 GCA_035582935.1 Ormyrus thymus | reverse complement strand
AGAAGGGACCGACGACGTCTGGAGGGAACGAAAAAAGGCACTTGCACGTGCGTGCGCGGCTCTCTCTCTCTCTCTCTTTCTCTGTCTCTCTGAGAGGTGGTATTCGGCTCCATTCAGTTTCTTTTTCAACCTTTTTCGTGGAGGAAGGAAGAGAGGAGCGTACGGACGCGTCCGCCTAGGATCGCTCTCCCTTTTAAGGAGGTGACTCAGGGGGTTGGAACTCCGCTGGGCACTGATGCATCGGGAGATCGTAAAAGCAAAAGGACCTTGATGATATATATACTTTCGGTCTTGGTTTTTTAAGAGAATAATCGCCGAGCTATTTAATGTATGCAAAAAATTTAACACTTGCTGCCGAATTCTTCGGTCAGGAATCATCCATTTGTGAAACAGAAATATTTAGTAACCTTCCGTATACTTTGGCTGCTAAGCTCGAATCTTTCTAGACGCGCTGAAACATTATGATGCAATAAACTTTATACGTTTAATAATCAATCTTTTTGTGCGGTCATTCATCTTATGCTTTGTATTATCAAAAAAATGTATCCGCATAAAAAAAAGCGAAGCACAGTCTAAACTATAACTAATATGTATATAAACTTTTTACGAGTAATTTTAATCTATATTTATACGATACAGTAAAACTGTTTTTACGGTATTATTAGTATACAAGTAAGCTGAAAAAAGCTTCACCAACAAGCAACTCTAACTTTACAACTCTAGCTTTGAATTGTATGTAACACGGGAAGAAAAGCTATTTCAGACTCGGGTGAGATTTTCAGCACTCGTCTCTGTAAATTTTAAAGTTCCATTATTATTTCCAGCTGTTCAGCTAAAAAGAACTTTCATTTTTCTTTTTCAGCTCCTCTTTAGCCATCATCAAGCTTTAATTATTGCTGTTTTTTGATACATTATTATGTTTTAAATGTTATAAAGTGTAATTTGCAAGTGCTGTTATAGATCTGTATTTTCCAGTAGTGTGGCAAAATTACTTCATTTACAGAGATTATGCTGGCTTGTACATCATACACCTGAACTACAACAAGCTTGCTCTTATTGGAGAGGAAAGCATTATGACATTTTAAGTTTAGTAATTAAGCTGGTACTATTCGAGTAATGCTGACACAAGCTTTTATTGATAGTATTCGACAATGAGGTGCTTTAATTGCCTAGAGGAGTCCTTTTCTTCCTGACAATGGAGTGCGAACATCTTTAGTTATCTTTAACTTTTAAAAACAAGTGGTAATTATAGTTTAAAATGTTAGGGCTATGCTGAGAGTTATGTTTTCAGAATAACATAGCAAGTTCTTTTATTAGTGTTTTTTGAAAACTTTGGTGTTTAGGAGTTTGTCGTAAACTTCAGAATGAACCAATAGATGAATTTTCATCTAACAGATCTCAAAATCTTGTTTTTTAATCTTTTACTGGACTGATGCTAATTTAATATTCAAATTTTTTGGTTTAGTATTTTTAAATTATGAAAAATTGAGAAAATTCAGAAAATTTGTTAAAAATCTACCAATATTTTTCAGTTTTTCTTAATTTAAAAATATTAAACCAAAAATATTTAACAAAAAATTAACATCAGTCTAGAAAGGCATCAAAAACAAAGATTTTAAGCCCTGTTAGATGACAATTCTTCTATCGTTTCATTCTGGAGTTTACGCCAAAGCAAAAAATTTGAGATAGCAATATCTCTGCATAAAATGAGCCTACAGACTACAGTTTGGGCCCATTTGGTCAAAATATACTATATTTTTGATAGGTATTTTAAAAAGTATCCTTAATCATACAGATGTTTTTTTCAAGTCTTTTTGTAGGAGGGAAAAATCAGTATACAAGCCTTTTATCTTGTTTACAATATTGCATTATGTTATCACCGCCTAATAATAAAATCGAACAGTAAAATCGCATTAAATTTAATCAGACTTTAATTGAGGTCCAATTACAAAAATAGTACATTGTGCAGCAAGGCGAGAAAGTAAGCTATTTCTAGCGAGGGTGAGGTTATACACGTTCGGAATCGAGAACGCCGAAGACGCCCGAGACAGAGACGAGTGTCACGTACATTTTAATTTTTAAAACGCCTCTGTGGTAGAATGTTCGAGAATTCAACGCTGGTGTCGCTAGCTGCGTACAATCACGGAGTGGGGGCGTATGACGCCTAAACGGCAAGTTACAAGCAACGTTCGTCCCAGCATAAAACCACCAGCCAGACCGATTCTAGGATGCCCTGGCATCACGTATGACGTTGATGCAGTATGCGCATGCCCATGGCGTTGGTGTATATTGACGCTTGTGTGTGAAAACTGTGGTCGCGGAAACTTCTTTGCGTTACAAGGACGTTTCATTTAAGACTTTCATCCGGGAATATATTTTGTTTATTTAAATTCATTTGACGCCGATTAGAACTTAAAAAATGGATGCAAACTTTAATGGAGGTAAGATTTTACTGTATGAACTTTAGCGTTCTGTTGCGTTCATCGTAATTTTCGACATGCTCAATGGCGGCAGCAGCATCAGCAGCGCCAACAGTACAGCAGCGAAAGCAGCAGCGCCAGCAGTTACAGCAACGTCGAATAGAGACGGCCGATTCCACTAGATTCTTTGAAAAGGATTCTTTTATCAATTCTTTTGAGAATCGATTCTTTTATCGATTCTTTTGAGAATCGATTCTATTATCGATTCTTTTGAGAATCGATTCTATTATCGATTCTTTTGAGAATCGATTCTTTTATCAATTCTTTTGAGAATCGATTTTTTCAGATTCGATTCTTTTTGAATGAAGAATCGAAAAAAATCAGCGGCTAACTGTTACATCTTACAAAATTCTAAAAAGCTGTTCTACACATAAATTTTTCAATTATTAAAACCTTAAATTTACAAATATGTTTGTTTTTGGCAAAGAAAATAATGAATAATAAGACAATAATAAGTTTGCGCGCAAGTGTCGGCATTTTTTACATCATTAATTTCATTTCTCCGTTCATGACTTTTTTTTGTTAAAATTTATTTGTAAAAGTTTAGGAAATATAGATGTTACAAGTTAAGATTTAGGATTTATTTTGAAATCAGCAAAACGAATTTAACTATTGTATTTTCTTAATAATATGAAATTGTGTAATAAATATTTTTTTCATTATTAGGAAATGATCGTTCTACATTTTATAGACATAATCCATATTTTTTAAATTTTCTCTTTAAACTCTATTAGAGCGTATCAAGCAAGTATCTTTTTTCGTAAAATATTTTTATCGAATACTTATTCGATTCTTCCATTCTTTTTATGGAGAATCGATTCTCAAGGATCAGATACCTTGAAATAATCGATTCTAAATAATCGATTCTTTTATTTCGAAATCGACAACAGTGACAGCAGTGACAGCAATGATAGCTGCATCAGCAGTACCAACAACGCTAGAAGCGATAGCAGCGCCAGAAGCTTCAGCAGCGTCAACAGCGATAGCAGCGCCAGCATCGGTAGCTGCATCAGCAGCATCAGCAGCGCCAACAGGTCCAGCAGCGCCAGAAGCTACAACAGCGACAACAGCATCGGCAGGACCAACGGCTACAGCAGCACAAGCAGTAGCAGCAGCACCAGTTATGACATTAATATTAGCAGCGACAGCCAGTGACAGCAGAAGCAGCGTTTCAACGACGGGCTACACCTGAGGGACCATCCAAATAACGACCCTGCCCACCCGACTCGCCCGCCCTGCACAGTTCACCTCGTGCGACTTGCACGTCATTGGTCGAGTCCGTTGAATCATTACGGGCAGGGTCGTTATGTGGATGATCCCTGAGCGTCGATTAAGCTAAGTGACCTGAGTGAGTGAGTGAGCTAAAAACGTTGCCGCGTTTGGGAATTGCGGTTTGAAAAGTTAGTTAAGAAAATCGTAGGTGTTTAGTTTTACATTTTGAGGTTGAACTTGCAGATCAATTTCAAATTTATTTGCTGTATTGCTTTGATCACCATTGGCAGCATTTTCAGCATCTATCTCTTGAGCTTTCTGAGTTTTCTCTAATCTAATTTTATAAAATGTGTTGGCATTATCAATATTCACGCTTTTTTGAATTTCGAATCTTCTCGGATTTTAAATTTACTTGTATGGATAGATTATTTGAAGACGAATATAATGAGTATTCGTTTTTTGCAAAAAGTTAATTAGTTTATTAGTAAGGCAATTATGCAACTAAGACGTTCTCGGAGAAATTAAGGAGTGAAAGATCGCACCGTCATGTGTGGACTCATTCTCGTCTTCAACAGTTATACTTTAATTCCTCCATAAGATCTTTAACTCTTTTTTTAGTTAAACGTACTAAAAAACGATGTTTAAAAAGATGCGATTTTAAATTATAAACCAAGTGGAATAAATACGGTAATTTGTACTCAAATCAAATTCGAGTTTACTCTATTGAAAACATGGCATTTTTGCTCATTTTTTTGATGCCTTTATTTCTTAATATAGGGTAAATATAACCGAAATAACTTTTTTACTGAAAAATTGCTACGACGTTAATTATGAACATTAAGGGATGATATTTGCAGACAATGTTAACGAAGACGTATATACTATTACGTATGGTTATTCTCAATTCTGTAGACCTTCAAATATTGTTAATTAAAGGTAATGAAATGGATGCGCACACGATTTCTTTCGTTGCGGTGAAAAGAGAACGTGGAGGGGGAAGCAGTGACTTCGGCCGAACGCGCGTGCTTGAAAGTGAATCCGTACGTTCAAATTGGCGTGGTTTGCAAAACTGAGCTTTTCTGAATAACCAATACATCAATCTTGGTGATTTTTTTTTTTAATTTGGGGTAGCGAAAAAAATAATTCGCATCCGTGCTAATGAATTGCTTTCAAAACCTGTTTTTAGCCTTCATTTTTATCAAATTAGATAAGTTTAAAAAATAATGAAAAAATTACCTTATTTTTCTACTTAATTTTACAGATACTTTCTTTTTTATAATTCAATAGCTTTTTAAACGTATTGCATTTATATCTGTGACTTTGAAACTACCCAGGAAAAATACAAACGGACGTTTGTTGAAATAAAATAAATAAAATAATTTTAATCAAAGAAATCACAGACTTATTAGATTCGGAAAAAGTCGAAAATTTACTTTATTAACGGATCACAGAGCCTTGCTCTGGCTTAATAAGCTGAAAGACCCAATATCCCGTTTGGCTCGATCGAAAATGAAATTGAGAGAATATGACTATGATATTCAGCTAAGGTTGACATGAATGCGGACGCACTCTCAAGAAATCCTGTACCCGATTCCCCACCAGGGCAACTCAATCCAGATAGACTTTTTCCTGATTAAATCACATTGATTTTTATAACTCAATAATAATAAATGAAAACAAAATCCACAAAGACTTAACTTCCTCAAATAATCCCTAGAAAATTTGTTAGCCTAAACCGTTCGAATCTCTGCACTACACATAAGTCGCATTTTTTTCTGCCTTCAAACAAGTCCTAATCAGTCCCGCAGATTTTCGCGGGAAGCAGTAAATTTCGCGCTTTTGCAAACTCATCAAGGCAGGCTGTTCTTCGTCGCGCTCGGGGTGCTGAGCGTCGCAAAAGCAGGAGGATCACCGCTGCCGGCCATATCTGCAGCATCGACGACAAACTACACGCACTTGCGTTTATAGGATGAAACCGAGCAGGAGAGGAAAGGACGTTTCGCATTTCTAAGAAAATCCGAGACCAGACGATTTTTGAGATAACGCGCTGCCACGCTCGGGTCTTTATCGCGCGCATATTTCCGCTTCTACTCAAAATACAGTGCGTGCGTGCGTACTTTTCTTCTTTAATTTGGTAAGAGGCCTTGGTGACTGATGTTCTACTTGTTAGCTGTGTAGTGCGGTGTTTGATTTTTCTCGACAGCTCCAATGATTTGAACAATAACGTCTGATGCAGACATTATGTTTGTTACAAAAAAATAATACAATTTTTTTTAGCTTTTATAGTACTATCGACACTGATGGAAGTACTCGCTTCGCTTGGGAGAAAAATGTCTCACGAGGTAAATAATCAACTTAAACACCAGTATCGAACATTATTTTATACCACAAGCGCCGAAAAATCATGTCAAAGTCGTGATTTTGAGGTTAGAGTGGTATAAAGAATATTATTTTATTTTTGCTTGTGGCTTAGTGTACTGGAATAAGTTTTTTATAATTACTTTATATTGATTGATTAATTAATTTCTTTGGTTCTAGAGCTCATCAATGACTTGCACATGTAATCCTAATTTATTCATTTTGATAAAGCCTGTAGAATCTTATTTGTGTTGAATTTAATCAACTTTAATATAGTAAAAAACTTAGAATATATTCAAATATTTTAAGATAATTTAAGTTATTCAATTATTAAATTGAAGTAAATATTTTCAATAATAATTTATGAAAGTGCATCAAAACTTAATGTCAAAAAATTAATATTCTAAAATGACATAAAAACAAGATTTCAAATTGATTCAAATTAATTTTTTACAAAAAAAATGAAGATAAAGAAAATAAAATGAATAGAGTAAAAAGATAAAATCGAACACCAGAAACTTATCAGGAAATTATCTAATTACCCTAATTTTTAAGAATGCATGTATAAATGTAAAACTAGAATATATATCGCCAAGTGTATAAGATTATAATTTATATGCTGTACTTATCGCATTGACATACTTACAAATTTATCGTATCAAAAGATAATTTTGATGGGCAAAGCATTTGTTAATGAGTTGCCGATATCATTGCTTTGCATTTTTATAAAAAATATGAGTTAAGTAAATATTAACTATCCTCGTTCATTCACTAAATAAACTTAAAGTTAAATTTTTGAAAAAAATAATAATAATAATAATCTGCAACAGATGATAAATTAATGATTGGCTGATGTAACATCTCTTTGAATTTCAAGGTATGAGAACGTAAGTGAAAGAAGCAAGCTTTTTGCTATCCTCCCGTATTACATAAATAAAATTCGACTGAAAAAGAAGGCACCGACACGAGCTTGTAACTCTGTTTTACTCAATTATTTTACTGAAATTAGATTTTTTGTTCAAACATTGCGAATCACATCTACACGCAAGGATCGTGAGTACTGCAAGGGTACCTGTACTTCTTTATGCAACAGGGTACGAAGTCGGGCCCGTACTTAACATTCTGAAGGATAAGCGTGCGCGGCGATCGCGCGCAGCAGTATGTAGGTTTCGGGCAAGGCGGCAGGCACGGCTTCGACGGGCACCGGACCGGAGGTCTCGGAGGGGACTTGCAAGCTCCGCAGCAGAACACGCAAGATTCGCAGCTCTAGCTCGAAAGGGGCGAGAAGAATTTATTAATGCTTCGAGTTGGAAGGTATTCTTGGAAGTATTAGGTTAGAAATTTTGTGGTTTAGCGGTGGACTGAGAAAGTTTGCTTACCATTTTAGTTATTGTGGACTTGTTAATTTTGAATTCGGCTCAGGTCTTTGGAGGTGGAATTTTTTAAATCCAAATTAGTCACGGAAATTTAGTGTAAGTTGATGTTACCGAAATTGTTCTTTTATGAATTGATCGTCCATCTTTTCATTTGTTTGCTACATTTTTTCGAACTATTTCAAATGTTTAAATATGCTAATAATAATTCTTATTTTAATTAAGAAAATTTTGTGAAAAAACTCTTTTATTTCAACTTATAATGCATTATAAGTTTTTACTTGTTATATAAGTGATTTTTCATTCCGTTAAATACCGAGGAAAAATAGGCACTTAAATTCAAGCCTTTAACTCTCAATCTTTTATCTTAATCCCAAATTAACTTACCCACGGAGGCATAAGCCGACGGCAGTCGAAACCTGCCACGACCTGCATTAAGATTCAACTCGGTTTCACTCCAGACCCAAGCGCGAATTTCTCGCGGCACATTTGAGTGCACCCAGTCAGAAATGGACCTTGGCTTCGAAACACGAATTCCGCTTTGATGCGACGGCTATTATTTTTCGATTCTTATAGCCCACCTGTTTCTTTATTTTCTGGGCCTGAATACTAAAGTATAACGATATCTGAGATCGCGAATTATTCCGTTTCCAGTTTCGTGCAAGCGAAATTGTTGAAAAGAATTTCTTAAGATTAACGTATTTTTATGTGATTATGCATTTTGTCACTGAATACGATGTCGTTGAAAAATTCAGGAGCATAAAAATTATTTCTTTTGATATGGCAATTGTGTATTCTTTTGCAACGTATTAGCACTGAAATATGCAATAAAATAAAGTATTAATTAGTTTTAAAAATCACTCATTTTTTTGATATCGCATAACAGTTAACAGTAAAGTTAACAGTTTTTTAAATTTAACTTGTGGCTTTTCTTTTCAGTTTTGTATTTGAATAAATAGCCTTTTTCATACTCTAACATCATTTAATTACCTAAAATACGTTTTCAACTTTGTCAATTAATATACGTAAGTTAGTTTAGCGTTACTCACATTTTTCAAATAACTTTTAAACTCAACCCTGATTGAAATTATTTTCATCGATCCTTTTGAAAAGGAAAGGTGCAGTTATTCAAGTGCGGATCTCGGCAAGGCGCTTAGTAAGCCAGTCCGATTTATCAGAACTGTATTCCGAATATCTTTGCCTCCGTATACTTTTCCTCTCTGATTGCGGGCGTTTCATAAAAAGATTTCCAAAACGTCCGTGTATTTCGTAAATGCGTTACCCAAGTACATTAAATTAACAAAATATATTCAACGTGAGCGGCGACAGAAGCAGAGAAAAGAGAGAGGCGAAGACAGGGAGGAGAAGTGAGATGGTTTCGCAACCGTCTGGCTACTCGCGACTTCATTCGAGCCGAAACGTCTTGTGACACTACCTTTTCGATATTTTGCATATAATGCGTACATTCGCGATAGGGCCGTTTCGCAAGTGTACTTGTTATTTTGATACGATTTCGATTGCTTTGTGATTCTATTTTTCTCTTGTCTGGCGCGCGCAAAGTTTTACGGATTTTTTCAGGGCCAAGAGAGAGACGTTTTTCTATTTTCGCTCTAGGGGTATTCTTTTGGACTGCACTTGGAGAATGGAATTTTTAAATGTAAAAGTACAAATGTCTAACTTCTGTTTTAAATAAAATTAAAAGTTCATTTAATCTTTCATCTTTATTTTTGAGAATGAGTTTGATTCCTATAGTTAATTGTAAATAGATATCAGAACAATTATAGTCAGATAACGAATACTAGATTTATAAAACTGATAAAAATAATGAGACAGTCTTGCATTTTACTCGTCAATATAAAAAGTAAGCTATTTTAATTTGTTTGAAACGCTTTTCATTTAGATAGATTATTTAACATGATTTATTTAATATGCTTCTCAAATTTCGTCAAAACAAATGAATGTATTGAAAAAAGATGTTATAACGATAATTTTAAAAAATTACATAGTCGCAAGAATATTTCGAGAACATATCAAACTCCCGCCATTAAAAGAGTGCGCAGTTGTGCGCAAGAAAAAAAGTGATTCATTTGACCCACTGACACGCCGAAAAAAAGTTTGCTACCCACAGTACGTCTGCGCCTCTGCGGAAGAGCGCAGAAACAATTGAAGATTGCATAAAAATTCTTTTTATAGAAGCGATAATCTCCCGGGTCGTCATTCGTTGCCAAGCTGAGAAAACGTGTTTCTGCAGCGCGAACGAAAAGGAAAAGAGGCGCGGGTGGAGAGCCCGCCTTTCTCGAATGCGCCGAAAAGAAAACGAGTCCAAGGTTATCAACGGTCGGTCAAATATCCACTTACATGCAATTAAGCCGGCCGGCCTGTTTTTTTTTCTGTTTTTTTTCTTCCTTTTTTCCCTCGCGCGAAGTGAAATAGGCAGGAGCGAAGGAAGACGTTGCTGGAATGTCACGCCGCGGAATGCGCGACTGGCGCGGAGGGACGAAATAATAACCGGTTCATCGCCGATGGGTGTTGCAATGTGTCTCGATGATTCCGTGCGATTTTTTGGTTGACTATTAGATAACAGGACGCCTCGCCGTTAATTTATCGTACTTTCTTATTTCAGAAATATATTGCTTTGTTTATTTAGGAAATAATGTATGATATTAATTTTTTAGGCATTAAGCGTTATTTGCATCTAATTTCCTACTTTACTGCCTTCTCGCTACTTCCACAATGTTTTTATTGTACGAGGAAACTTTTTATGAGCTGTAGCGTGAATTAAATTAATACTTAACATTAATAAATAAATTTTGAACATTTCTTGTTTCAAAAGAACGGAAAATAACTTTATTTTTGCTTTTTTTTAATTTAGTTTCTGATGAGAGAATTATTATCATTCCTTAAGTTATTCTTTTACTGTTCTCAATAAAATACGATTGAAACGTTTTTAAACGTAGATATGCTGCTGAAATGTTTTTAAACGTTTTTTAATACAATTTTAAACTGCATAGTTAACAGAAAGTGGTAAATATGAAATTAGATCTACTAATCAACTGGTAATATTATGTAATTATAAAACTGATTTGAATTATGCACAATCAAAATAAAGTTAAGAAAAAATGTAATGTTTTAACTTAAACTTTATCAGTCATAAAATTAAACCTGACCAAGATGTTTGAATAAAATATATTAAATTGAAATTTCTTACTTTTATAGTCGTTTAATAATACTTCATTCTCTACTTTTAAGTGATTAATTTATTAGAGTTTGATGTTGATTTTTTTCTGTAATTTAGTAAGTAGGTTTCTTGTAATTGAAACACTTTTTTATTGCAAACCGCATTCATTAGGAATTTAATTTTACGGTCATTTACAAGTAAAATCACCGATTTTAATGCAACTTTGCAGATACATTTTATTACATGAAATATATACATTTGACACATTTTTAGGTATCCAAACAGTTAACTTTTTTACGTAATCTTTCATTTTCCTATAATGAAAAATGTAACACTTTAACATTTTCTTGTTGAAAACAAAATTACTGTTTCAAAATATTAAAGTACTGAATTTGCCATTTAGAATAAGTCAAAAGATAAAAATAAAATTTGATATGTACAGTGTATCTCGAAAACACTTACTGAGCACCTGAAAATAAATCAAACGTGCACATTTTGTACAAAACGTGTATGCAATTGCGTTGCGTTTACTTTGTTACTAGCACAAAAAATAGCAAAGTAAAATCCAGAATAGTAAAAAAAAATTAATAAACCTTAATCCTCAACGACTCTCGTCATCCTTTTACATTGTGACTACTCCCTCTCAAAATGTGCATAATATGCAAAATGTACATCGCGAGATTGTGCATCCATTAAAATGTCTCATTATCTTCTTTGCAGCTGTATGTGAGTACCAACCTAACTCCAGATAAAAGCTTAAGGCTGCATATTATTACTTGTTTATTACATTTGTCCTACGTTTTAAATTAATTAATCAATAATTGTCACCATCTGTACTTTACGTTTTCTATTTAAGAAGTTTAAAAGAAGGAAATGATGCTCCATTGAAAGAATCTCATACAACTAATTAATACAACAGAATGTTTTATATTTTATACGTTTTTTAATAGGTTTTAGAACGTTCTAGAACGTTATTCTTCGTAAAACTGTTTCTCTTACACAAGCAAAAACATACTAAAAAACTTGTAAGAGCATTTTATTTCATTTTCAATTACAAGATAAGAACGCAGAAAATACCAAAACGCTATATTCTCGTGCCTTTTATCGAGAGATTAAGAGAAAAAGTGTTTTTGTTTTATAAAAAAGAATTAAGTTAAAAAATGCATAAGTTAAGAAATAAGTTGTTTCTATAACAAATAATAAATAAAACGTTTCTATGGCCAACCGTTCATGAGTCAGCCTGTACGCTTCCTCATCCCGTGCTTCTGCAAATCAGGTGGAGAACATCTGCACCCCCGGCAATTCTAGATCAATCGTCGTGAATTAATAGGCGCAGTGATATCTACTGCCTGGTGGGTTCTTAACTGTTAAAATTATTTAATTTTACGACGACAGTTTTTACAATATCTTTTATTTTCCATTTTATCTGTGAACTCTTAAGAAGTAGGGACACTTTCCTCGGCTTGTCGCGCACAACCTTAAAGTTACAGAAGAGGTAATCGACCAGTTGAGGGCTCTCTCTTCTCTACCGTTCATATAGCTAACAAATTTTTAACCTTAACATAGCTTGAGATTACAGTTTTCTTTTAGTTAAGAAAATTAGTTAAAAATTAAGTTACTAAAAATTTTCAACTGACTTATTTGTGACCAAGATGTGAGATTCTTTAATCTTATTTCTTTCTTGTTTCTCTCTCACAGTGATATCGCCTGAGAAAGGCTTCTTAATCTTAACCAATTAAAGTCCAACCCGAATTCCGCTTACGGCACATCTAAAAAATAAATTATTTAAACAAATCGTCAAAAATTTTATTATTTTGAAAAACTAATTCAGCCAATCGATCGCACGAGAAAAATCATTACGAAAATGTTAGCGTCGCTTTCTTGTAAAAGTGCATGCAATTGAAGCTTCAACAATTAGATTTTGCCGCTCTAACGTATAACAAATGGAAGTTTGGTGAACAAATGACATAGAGTTTTTCTTAGGTAACAGAATTTTTACAGTTACGAGCTATTTAGTATAGATTCAATTTGGTATAGGGTACCAATACTACTAAATTAGTTTAGCTTCACTCCATACGATGCTATCAGTATTTACGACGATTTTACACTGACAAATTGAAGTCTGATGAAAAAAATGGCATAAAGATTTTCGTCGTGATTTTTTTCGTAGAATTGATTAGCGCAATTAGTTTTTCAAAATGATTGAACTTTTGAAAATTTGGTTAAATAATTTTGTTTAAGCAATCGGAAATGTCAAAAGAAAGTATATGCGGATATTTTATTTTTTGGCTATGCCATGAACCCAATAATTAGTTTGAAGTTATCTATCCTGGATTCGGCTTGGATTTTAATGGCTTAATACACTTAGCTTTCTATCTCTTTTTAAAAATACTCTGTCGGGAACAGCTTTATTTTTAAGAATGGTAATCACTTGATACGTAACTAATACTTCTTTCAACCGCCTTTACAAATAGTCTCGTGGGAAGAAGTGAATTGTACAAAGAGATTGAAAAAATTAAACAAACAGGAAAGCTGCATTAGTCATAAATTTTAAGTAACCGGTGAGTACAGGCGAATGCACCGATATAGTTATTAACTGGTCAATGAGCAGTCTTTTTCTCTAAAGAGGGAGAGCACTGGCCGGACTCGAGGTCTCTGCTCAGATTCCGAACTATGCGTCATTATAAACGCGCGCGCGCGCATGTTTCTCCTCGCCTCCCTCAGCAATTCAGTACCCCTACGATCTTGACAAATCGTTTCACTAATAGATTCACGGTCGAGGCAGACAATTGTACTTGCTCCTTCGATTGTTTTTTTTTTTTTTCAGACTACTGTATTCGATTGGCTATTTTGAATTTCTCTCTCTCTCTCTCTCTCTCTCTCTCTCTCTCTCTCTCTCTCTCTCTCTAATTCGTTTTTCTTCTTTAATTATAGTAATAATTGTTTCCTCTTTTTTAATCCTACGAGACTATTTTTCGATTTATCAGCCTGAAATTAAAATTTCTAGTGGTTCAATCACATATATACAAAAGTTAATTACAACAATTTTAAAAAATAGGTTTTGAACAGAAAAAAGGATAATGATTAAAAAAGGGAAAATAATGATATGAAATTCTATTTTTAGCGCCTCAAAAACAAATATAATTTAAGGTTATTAAAGCTGCGTAAGAAAGTGTCATGAATGAAAAAGCACTCGCAGAAGGTAATGATTGTAAATATATTTGGAACGAATAAATGAACTCGATATAAGATCTTATTTTTCATTTAGAACCAGTTGAAACACAATACCAATAAAACAATTCTATCAAGTTTCTTTTGCAATATAATAGGATTTTCATTGTCACTCGAGTACTTTATGGTTACACTCTTTATTTTCAAAGTGATGTCAAAGTGTGATCAGGCAAGTTTTTATATTGATCAAACGTCTAAAACACGTCATTTTTACCATCATCAGAAGTGATAAAAGAAAATTATAATTTTTTAAAGCATACTAAAGTTTGCTGAAAAAATTAAAATTAATTTTAAAAAATCAGCAAAATATTAGTTAATTGTTTCATGTATTATCATAATTGTTTCACACATTTGAAAAGTTTACTCGATGTATTTTTCAACAAGTTTAAAATAAGAAAATATAAGAAAGAATAGTTAATCCTTAATGTGATTTCGTAAAGAGGTAGTCCTTGCCCGTATTCGTACAAATAATTGCGAAAGATTTCGCGATCGTTCTCAGAAATCGTAATTAGATTTTCATTAGTCCTAGAAGTCTGTTGATGCATTTAAGTTTATCTTATTTTGGAAGCCCGGGGAGCTGCTTTTTTTATTTTCAATCGCACAGTCTTCGACATACGTATAATTGCGCACATCGCCTGCTTATATTGATTGCTTAGCTAATATATTATATTCCTATAAATATGTATATTTTAAGTCTAGTTTTTTAAGCTTTGAAGGATGAAATTTATATTATGGATCAAAATATTAACTAAATTAATTTTAGGGTATTAATTTATTGAACCAGTAACAATTATGAGCATAGGAATATAGGTCACAGTAGCAATTCCTTCAGAGATAAACAGTTTACCTGTACAGATCTGGTAAGAAAATTTGAAGCAAAAATTTAAAATTAAATTTAACAGTATTCAATAAATTCGTAATGTAACAGCGTCTAAAAAATAATAAATCTTAAGTTTTAAATTTACAATTTATAGGTTCAATTTTTAAATTTTGATTTTACAGAGTATCAAAAGTAGTATTAAAGTCTAGAGGATTACCGTAACACTTTTGAAGATTATTATACCGAGCGCAAAAACGTAACAGAAACGTAATTGAATGACTTTTCGCGTATTTCACGTGGCAAATAAATCTCCATTTATCATTGAATAAAGATAAATTTAATGATTCTGCCAAGGTTAATCAAAACTCGGTTTAAAGTCAACAAAAGAAGGTAAAGTGATAAATGAATGCAATTTTCAGAATGTTTTCCACATACATATGTACACTGAGAAAAATATCTCATTAAAAATTAGTATACTCTATCGTAATCGAAGGACAAACTTGCACTATCCTGA
>JAWWEM010008343.1:0-27279 GCA_035582935.1 Ormyrus thymus | reverse complement strand
TAATTTAATTTGACATCGCAATGCATGCGCAAAGGCTCTGTTATATTCTATCGATATTTAAACTAGAATTCTTACTTGCAGTTCTAGATCGATTCTAGCTAGCGGATCTATCTGGAATCTAGACTTCTAGCTAGAAAAGTATCGGAAACTTGCTACCAGGGAAGGAAATACAAAATACGATTATTACCCAAACTATCACTTTATTTGATTTACCTCGTAATTTTTCAATATTTTAAAAAAAAAATCATCATTTCTCCCGAAAGCAACACAATCTCCCCTCGATTTCCAAGCTAAGGCAAGGCAGAGAGGCTATTATACTCACGACCAGAAAGCAGGCGCCGAGGAGTACGGCCTTGATTTTCACGTCGAGATCGACGGGGAAGCCGACGCCGAAGGAGTTGCCGTCGCCGAAGAATTCCCGAGCGAGTCCCGTCCACTTTTTCGTGATGACGCCGACGCTGTGCCGCTTATCGATCGACTTTATCTGCAAGCAGTTTAAAGCGGCGGATCAGCTCGAGGGATAATTAAAGCCCCCTCCCCGCGCGGGTAATTGCCCCGACAAATCACTTTGCTGCTTTACCGAGAGTTTATTATCGACTTTTCTCCGGGTTTAGGTGCTTTCGGTCACCCTTTTTTTTTGCTATCCGCAAGTGCTTCTAGAAAACTCGTGATTCATCATTGCGATTAGAAAGTGTTCATTATTACTTTTATAATTTAATACTATCAGTGGTACGAACAGTAATCGAAAGACTCGTCATGCATATTAATCTGTTATTTTAAAGTTGATTCGACATGAAAACCATTACATTAATTAACGGTGAGACGATTCTTCGGAAAGTTTCCGAAGAAAGGCAGAAATGATTAACTTTGAAAGCACTAACGTTATACAATACAGAGTTCGAATTTTCTAAATAAAAATGGAATCGCCCCGCCCCCGACTGAACCGATCGCTTCCAAAAACGTTCCCCGATCTTCTCCGAAAACGAGGCGAAGACGAGGCTTCTACTAACGGTGAAGTCGACTTGGCCGCTGCAGCGGAGGCAGATCGGGCCCTTGAGGAGGAGGACCGGCGTTCCGCTCGAGTCGCGGATCGTGAAGGACGGCCTCCAGGCGTTCCAGTTTTGCGTCACCGAGCCCAGCAGAGCGCCGTCCGAGTGCACCGTCAGCTTCTGCAACAGCGAGTTCATCGTTAGTTTGCGTAAGGATATCGAAGCGTTTTCAATAGCCGGAAATTTAGATTGTACATTATTCGTTTCTTTTTTCTAGTAAAAATGATGCTGGTTCTTATCTCTCGCGATGCAATGTTTTAGGTTAAACATAGTTTATGGAGGATTAAAACTTGATTTTACTTTTAAAACGATCCAAGAAAGTAGAAAATTCTTTTTTAGCGGGATGTATGCAGTTGAACTTTCTCACTTTCCGCTTCTTAAACAGAAAATTATTAGCTACAAAGAAGCATTAAAAGCGGAAATTAGTTCACCTCATATGAGGATTTGCATTTACTTCGCGCGTAAAATAAAGAGTTCGTTTTATAAAACTAGCAGGTGTTCTTATTGTTTATTAAAATATTTATGAAGATGTCCAGTGTATGTATTAAATATATATGATCAATACATTTGCATTTACTTCGCGGAAAAAATAATAATCTTTTTTCGATAAAACAGCAGGTGGTCAGTTTTTATTAGAATATTTATGAAGGCATGTAATATTTATACTGGCTGAATAATCTACATATTCTGAAACTTAACAAAACTAAGCAGTTTTATCTTAAAAATACTTTTATAATTTCAACTGGCGTACGAAAGTGTGCAAAGTTCCTTTATTAGGAGAAGTCATTCTTGTTATCGATATAAGATCTCTTTCTTAACTAAAATATTTCCATAAATAGCAGCAGGGAGTCTCAAACGGTACCTCGAGAAAAATCGCAAACTTGGCCAATAAAATTTCAAGATACAAATTGAAGAATTAGGAGTTGAGGAGGTTCTGAAGCTGCATTTGGCAAGGCGGTAATGCCTATAGAAAGAAAAAAGTTGGGGCATTCTCTAGAAGAGCCAGGAACGCAGAGTCCTTGTTTAATAAGCAATAAATTTCTCGGTCTTTGGTTTACTGTATCTGTTTGGGGCGCATTTCTAGGTCGTCATACCGCCTCGACAAAAGCGGCAGGACAAATGACCTTGAATATTATTTCTGGAAAGATGAAAGGGCTACTTTCCATCCTCTTAAGCGGCTTGCAACGTATTCCAATTGAAAGTCTTTGCAATTCTTAAGCTGCGCCCAAAGAATCGAGGAGCAAGACGCAAAGGCATGCAGAATAATAAGCATGCGTATGCTCCGATAACTAGACTGCACAGGGAACTTTATCGGCTTACGGAACTAAGTCTAATTTACTCTGAGAGTGCAAGATGGCAGTGAGCAAAATTCCCCAAGGAAATGCGCTCCGTCTAGTCTGAGCTCCAAAGCATACTGGAATCGAAAAGAATGAGATTGGAGATGGGCAACGCTGCTGTACAACTATTAAATTGCACCATCGACAAAGTTGTTACAAACTCGAAGAGGGGAGCAACTGTAGCCGAAAGTGGTAAAGGGTCAAAGCTATAGCTTTATAAACTTTGCTTTGTTTATATATAAACAAGTCATAGCATTGGTTAATTAGGCCCCGAAATCGTGTCAATGTCCGTCTTATGATCCAAATTATTACGAGATAGGGACACCACAGAGAAATTGTTCAATGGGAATCGGATCCCCACTGCGGGCCATGTGGTGAATCACAAGATACACCTCCTATGCAAGTGTCCAAGATGGGCCTGTCTTCGCGTTTCGGCTTTTAGAGAGAGACTAAATCGTCGGAGTAGACACGAATCCGGCAGCAGGAGGATGACATAAATGAATAAAGTCAACGCAACATGATAACAATAAAGATTAACTGAAAGAAGCTGGAAAGCTCTCTCTCTCTCTCTCACCTGCAGGCAGCAGGGGAAGCAGCAGTTGGCGCAGCCCAGCTTCCGCTCGACCTGGAAGATCTCCCGGTGGTTCTTGTCGACGAAGTGGAAGTTCCAGGCGTGGTACTTACCGAGGCAGCAGCGCGCCACCGGGCTCGACTCCTCGATCGCCTCGAACAGCGGGCCGCCGTTCGGCTCCGAGACGCGGTACCGCTTCTCCGAGTGGAGTAATCCTGCGCTTTTCAGTCCCGTCAGATTCGAGAACACTTTTTAGTTTTCCTTAATTATTGGCAGATTTGGAGAATTGCTTCGTGGGGGGGGGGGGGGGGGTGCTAGTTTTCAGAGGAATGGCAGATTTTTCATTTTAATAAGCGGACTCGTTTTATTTTTCAGTTAATTCGGGAGGGTTAGTTTCGATGAATATTAAAAAGGTTTAAAATTATACTAAAAGTCTCTACTGTCCAAAAATTATTTTAACAGCCAACGCTTATCGTAAATCGAAGTTTCAAGGTTCAAACTGTATATGGTCACAAGTATAACACTTTTTGCCCTGATGGTGGCCTGATAAGGAGGCCGAAACGTCAATTAATAAAATCAATTTTGGACAGCAGGACCATTAGTATCTTATCCAATCATTTCGCTATAATTAGTATCAACTTATCATTTTACGACAAAAATAGTCATGCCTTTCGTATAACAATCCGACAATGCGTTAATTTCGAATGTAATATAATATATCAGATTTGACTACCGTATCTTTCATCATGCGTAATCCAATTTATATTTAAATTATTTCATATAAGTAATTTCATTGCTTTTGTGTACTCAATAATTATGAAATTTTTAAGTAATTGACTGTTGAGTTACTTGCGCTGATTTATCAAGCATTTGCTGCATCTAAAAATAGTCTTATAATACAGAGTCGTGTCATGCAGATGTAATAATATTTACGTACTCTATACGATGTAGCAAATATGTTGAATTACTTTTAATTGCCTGCTCTTCGCAGTAACCGCGAAGGACAAGAAGCATTCCGAACGTATCGTTAAAAGAATAACATTATTATCTGATATCGAAAATTTCTAACTATTTACGGTTTATCAGGAAACACGAGGTTCCTTCGACAAGAGCAATTAAAACGCTCCACAAATGCCTCGAAAGTTTACCCCCGAACACCGCAATGAAAATCAACAACAATCGCCTCCTCTCCCCGCGTCTGAAAACAAAGGAAAAAGCGCAGATATTAAAAGTGAGACTCACGTTCGACGCCCTCTGCCACCTGGTCGACGAAGATGCGATCAAGGTGCATAAGCGAGAGCAAGCCTGGCGGAAAGGTCGAGCTCGTCCCTCGCCAGCCTTCTGGGAACAGAGAAAGCAGCGCGTCGGTCAGGCACGGCAGTAGTCCAGCAGGGAGACCCGGGCGACCCGCGCCCCGAACACCCCCGGATGCTCCAGTCGTCGGCCAGCCAGCGATCTAAACGGGGACAGTCGGTTGTGCCCAACGCTTTCCTCTCTCATTACTTTTACAAGCGGAGCCTCTCGATTCGCGCTGCTCTCGGATCGATCGCTGAATTCGGGCTATGCGGCAGGGGGCCGAGCGGCCATAAGGGTTCCGTAGGGCTGCCCTTGTGGCTGCTCGGGGTTCAATGGGTAATTGTCTGGGGTTACCATTGACCTGCAAGATTTACTTCTGAGCGAGGCTGTTTGAGCTGTAAGGTTCAATGAAAATGCCGGAAGGGGCGTTCGAAACGTTTATTAAAAACAAGTAGAAATTTATACTTCCTTCGATAAATACAAGTCGTAAAATAGTCTCCAAGTAACGTACTGACGGATACAAAATACTTTACTGTGTATATACTTTAATACTAAATTTAATTACTGCTTCTTACAGTTCAAAGCTCGTTGAGTATCGTGTTTTATTATATACTTGTAGTAATCAATAGTCTTTTGTGCGAATTTTATGAAATGTTCCAAGTCTAAGGACAGCTTAGACTTCATCTTAACTAATTTGATCGTTGTAAAGTCGTGAAAGAATAAACAACTGTAAAGTAATTACAAAATAATACACATATCGGCTCTACACTAATGTAAATTTAAATTGTCATTTGATAGAATTATCTATCCCATAAAAGAACAAAAAAAAATACTAGAAAATTCGTCGCCATTGACGTTTATTTAAATTAACTAAGTTAGAAGTTACTTTGCTCTCTCCTACCGGCTATTGCACTTTAATACAAAAACAATTCACTCTCAAAAACCATTCCCCTCTTCCCCGCCGAAAGCCCAAAGCCTCGAAGCAAACTTTGGCCGGTAAAACAGAGCACGTTATCAATCAAGACCTCACAACCACCAATGCATCTCAGCACTCAAAGTGGTCGAAGCGATAGTCCCTGGCCCCGAGGTGTCCCCTGCTCGCCCTTCGCCTCGCCTCGCACCTGATCCTCAGCTCGTCCTCGCTCTGGAACCTCGAGTAACCGGCCCTGCGCCGCCTGAGTCCCAGTCTGCCGGGGCCGCAGCTCGCCGCCAGCAGTTTCCGCACGTGACGGCCCAGCTGGCGCAGCTTTCCCCGCCACGAGTGCTCGCAGTGCTGGCGATAGTACGACTCTCCGCTGCTCTCCATCCCGGGGAGCTACTGCTGCATCCTGCAAAATTCGAGCCTGGCCCGAGAGAGAGAGATAGAGAGGTGTAAACGGCGGCCTCGGAAGCGGTGTGTCTTTGTTTTGTTATTTAGGGTATTGGGTGAAGATTTCGCGGACGTCGGCTTTTGTTGACTCGCAAAGTTTGATCGGCGGGCTTCGTCGTTTGGATTTATGACGGGGTTATAATAGGTGCGCGATAATGGAATAAACGCGGCGACGGTTATTATCTCTGACGATGAAGGACCGACGTATTTCTTCCTCGATAATTTTGTTATAATTGTTTACTTACGACTGATAAAGCTGTAATTTACGATAAGACTTCGAGGCGAAGGAGAATAAAAGCTTCGAAATGCCCCATTACCTATCTTTCGTTTAACAAAACAATTCAGTTGATGACCGGTGCCGTCGTCGTGAAAAATTGACTCTCTCTCAATGCGAGCTGAATTTGCGTCCTCCCTCGTAAAAATCCACGGGTTTATCGGCAAACACGTTCCCTCGAGAGTTTCCATGAACCGATCGCAGCCACAATAAATTACAGCTCAATCAGCAAACATCGCAGTCATAAAATTCGCGAGCCTTCACCCCCGCCCGACGAGAGCTCGAAAGCCCCAAAAGCTTACCTCCTCGGAAATCGCGGCGCGGGCCAGAAAAACGGCGGGCGGCTCGAAGCACTGCACGCAGAGATCGGCGGCGAAGAAGAAGCGGGGAAGCTCGCGGCTGAATCCCCCGGCAGACACTGACGGATCGCCGTGACATCGGCGCGCAGCCCGGCAGGCCGGGAGATAGATAGAAAAGCACGAGGAGAGAGACGCAGATAAGCCGATTGGGAGCTTAGAGGTGCGAGCGACGGGCGAGGAGAGGGAGCGACCGAGAGCGGTGTCAACGATCTAGGAGTGCTCGGTGCCTTTTGAGCTTTCGGAGAAGCCGACGAATGGCGGACGAGCGTATTACGTAGTGCTTTCTTTTCGACAGTTCGCCGAGAGCTGAGGGATCGAGCTGGAAA
This sequence comes from Ormyrus thymus, assembly GCA_035582935.1. Classification (NCBI taxonomy): domain Eukaryota; kingdom Metazoa; phylum Arthropoda; class Insecta; order Hymenoptera; family Ormyridae; genus Ormyrus; species Ormyrus thymus. Next base: position 20,698 of record JAWWEM010008343.1, on the reverse strand, counting down.
GTTTGGAAAGCGAGGTTTGTGGCCGGGACTTTTGTTTACTTCGATCAAGACTTTGAGGAATGGTTGATAAATGCCGGGTGATAAGCGCTAGTTTTCAAATACCTTGGCTTTTTCAGTATTTGTCGACTTTACGTTGTCAAATTATACCACTGAAAATGATTTTGGCACTCAATTAAAATTCTTTATATTAAGAGAGAATCTTGAACTGCACAGTAAGGCGACAACTTTCGGACTGACCTCCCGATAATGCTAAAATTTCATTTTTTGCCAACTATTTGGAAGATTGCACATTTTATGTCAGGCCAAAGTTCGCGAATTATCTGCCTTTTTAGAGCTTACTTTAAATAATCGATACGTAAAACCACGATAATCAGCGAGCTATTTCTTCTTCCAAAGTAAATAAAATCACAACTTGTAGCCAAAAACATGTCAAAGGAGACAACGAGAAGCTAATTTGAGAAGTAAACTAAAGATACGATTTATGAAGCCCCTTATCATATCGTGCAGCTGTAAATCCGAAATAAACGAAAAACTTGTCCACGCGCAGCCAGTTTATTCGAAGAAATCTGAAATCTCGATCGATCGAACGACATCTCATTCCAATCGGCTGCATCTCGAAATTCCGCAAATCCCGGTGTCCGAGAGCGATTGCTTTAAATTCCGCGCAATTGGCGCAGACCGTCGCGAAATATATTGACGCAATCGGCCCCGCGCGCGGCCTAGAACTTGACGTGCCTCAATTGCGCCGTAGGAAGTTACCCCTCGTGTCGCTCGCAATTGCCGATCGAGGAGCTTCGTTAAGGACGAATGAAAAACAATAGGATGGAATAATGAGTGAGACTTTATTCTTTTTTTTCCCGAGGAGCGGCGCGATTGGAGCGCGCTTTTTTGCTCTTTTAGATTTTCAGCTTCAGCTTGTATCTTTCAGTAGACGAATTGTAATTATTGCGAGACCACGGATAATTGGGCAATATTGCAGAATTAGTATTCAAGAGTCAATTGAACAGTAGATTGTCGAATGGATTTATGTAATCGTAATTTTTCTACAACGACCTTCTAAACTCATTCCAAGAAATAAATTACCATGTCGCGTACGCGCATCAAAATAAATTTCAAGTTAAATCGAAAGCTTAAACTTTTAGCGTATATTTAATTAATATAACACAGACACGCAAAAAATAAAAAGCGGTCTGTGCGACAGACTAAACTACTGCATCCACACTTTTTAGTGATTTGGTCCATGACGTAAATTATCCTCTTGAATTTTATCATTTTGCTGTTTTTATTTGAGATGTACTTAAAGTAGAATAAAATACGAGACTAAAGAATTTGCAAATTAACTTGGTATTAATTTCCGAGGAAAATAAGTGTATTGATGAAAAAGGTAATTTGAGAGTTACGACAGGCACTACTACCCAATAACATGGACTAAATCACTGAATAACTGTATTTTGATCTTGAAAATACGCATATCTTAAAAGGCTTAGAAATCAAGATATCTCAAAATTCTGACGTAATGGACCAAAACTAAAGCCTCATACATATTTTGTAGATCAAAATATATTACGGATCAAGTGTTTTAATCTATTCGCACGAGACACTTTTCATTTTTTAGGTACCTCTGCAATTGACAAGAAAAAGTGTTTGCTTCCGAAGCAACAAAGTCTCGGTTTCAAAAGACGCGAATGTACATATGATAAATTAAACGAATGAGCAGAGGAGCTATTTCGAAATCGTTATCCTTATCGAGAAAGTTTTTATTTTTTCACCTCGACGCGACATCCAACGAGGCAGAAAATCATAATTTATTGCCGCCCGGCGTGAATTCTGACCTGCGTGAATCATCGGCGTCAATAATAATGCTCGAAAAGGCGTTTATTCAAATCCGAGAGCATGTAATAGCGCACTTCGTCGTCGTCGGTACAGCCAGCATTATTTGCGCGTTTTTTAAGCGCCGCAACGGTAACAAGCGAGCAGATTAATTGCTCGGAACTTTATCTCGCTGAGAACAGCTGTTTGAATGTTATCGAAAAGTGCTTAATGAGTTTATGGGAGCGGGTTCTTTTAAGAGATGACGAGATTTGTAAATACTTACTTTTTACTGCCTGCTTTAATTTGAGGTAATTATGTTTCTCTGAATACCTCATTTCGGGCGGTAAAGATGAAATGACGGTTATATACTTAGTTTATTATGTTCTCGGATAAAAGACCAAAAGAATTACATAATTTTAAACATTTTCAAACGCTGTTTTGAATAAGTGTATTCAATAAATAGCGAATTAACCGTCTCTTAAAATTGAAAAATGTACGTTTGATTATAAAAATTCACTTAACTCTGGTTATCAGCGCCAAAATTCAATACTCAAACTAAAATTCATCATCTGCCGATATCTCCAACTATATACATTTACAAAAAAGAAAACTTCCTGTTCGCCTTCGAAATCAACAAGTCGCACAAACGCCAGGCAGACTTTCCTCAGGAAAGCTCCGCTACTGTCTACCGCTATCTCCCTCTAAAAGATGTGCAGCATTACATCGGAAAAAGCGTCTTCTGTGCGGTGAAAACTCGGCACTATCTCCCCGAGCGGGCGAGCAGGCCAGCCGCTCTCCCGGCATTAATTAAGCCGCCTTCGCACTCGACACTCGCCGGGACCGTCAGGCGTGTTTGTCGAGCGGCAAGCGACAAGTAGATAATGACTGTCAGTCTTTAAGCAATTATCGTCGTGGGCGTCCTCCGCCGCCGCCGCTCTCTTTTGCATGCGGAGAGCTGCGAGGCTGCTGCCTATCTTCGGCCGCGACGCCGCTTTCGAGAGAATTTTCGGGACTGCTCTTTGTCGGAGCGAGGTTTCTTTGTGCCTTTATCGTTTGTTTTTCTTTTCTGCGTCGTTGATAAGACGTTGTCGATACCGTTCAACACTGACGTGCAATTTTTGTCTTTAAGAAAAACATTTTGGGAACGTCGTGCTTGAGTTTCAGTTTTGCAAAAGGAGGGTAAATACTTGGTTCAATATTATCCTTTAGGCCCACTGATTGCTCTCAATAACATGTTTGTAATAAAAATATTTTTTGTTTTAGATTCTAAGTTTAGAGGAATGCTTCCAAGGATCACTTACTCTTTTCTCTACCTGCGGGAATATTTTCCAAGAGTAAAACTGCTTACCTGCAAAAGCGCGCAGCGCAGCTGGAAGGTTGTAACATTTTCATTTGCATAAGTCGTTGGGAATTAAGTAAATCTTGCAGTTCAGTGTTCGCCGTAGATTAAAAATATATTCAATTTTCTTTACCGATTATAAATTTGTCGCGTTAACAACGTAATACGAAAGCAGCACGTGGGGTACTGGTTGCATAAGACGTGCAAATTAAATCTGTGCATTAATTGTGCTTATTTTACAGAAATTTCGCAACGAAAACAAATTGAAAATCTCAAATAAATTCTAAGCCACATCTGTCTATCTCCCAAAGCAATCCATTCGCTCAGTCTCCAAAGAAAAAACACCCCCATATATACAGCTGCCTATCGAGTCTGGGCTGTCCTCGAGGCGGAATCGCAGTTGAAAAGAAAAAGGACTCAATACGAACCTGCCGGAGGAGGAGGGGGGGCCGTGGGCTTCGTCGAGACCCTCGGAGGAGTCACCGTCGGCACGGCCACTGGAGGCGGTGGCGCAGTTGCTCGCATCTTTGCCTGGGATCGGGCGATTGTTTCTGCAAAATGTATTTTCAAGTATTATTTGGAGATGGAATTTGGAGAGTTTACGATTGATTTTAAAAATCGGCACGTAGTTAAAAATGGACTGCCAAAGTACTCAACCGAATCTCTAAGAATAACGTTTCCCGTTCCATTCATTGAAATAGAAAGTGTAAAAGAGTATCCGTGAAAAATCTAGCGCGGAATATTTTAATCTAAAATTATTTTCCGCGAGCCGATAAATAATCTTTAGAAAGTCTATCGAGTTACCAGTTCCCAAAATGAATGCATCGTCGTCAGCTGCGGATACTGAATTATCGCGCGGAAATTCTTGTTTATCGCTGAAATTCAGCTGGGCGGTAAAAGTGAAAATGAATCTTTCGCAAGGGAACTTCAAACCCGAAATCCAGTTTAGCCGCGCGCACAATTTCTATTTACTCAATATAGGTTTAATTCGGTTTACTTTTGAAAGTCTGTTTACTTGATACTCCCCGCGATATTACGTGAGCCGATATTCAGTCGTGAATAAAGTCATTGTTATAGAGTCGGATTCCTTATTTTACTGCGCTTATCGAATATCGTTACTTTAGTAGCCCATAAATATATTTATTTTGCGGAGAACAGCTGGTTTTGGCGAAGGAAACTTTATTGATTTTTAAAATTTATATCTTTTACAGTGTTCGATCAATTTTGTAGATTTTTAACGACCTAATTATCGGCGATTGAAATCAAATTCAATCACTAAGTTTAACTTGATCACAACGTCGAAGGCCTCCAATAATTTTGAATGACAACTTTCGACAACTATCGATATTATTCATTATATTTCAATACCGGACACTGATAGTGACAAGGTAATCTCTTTTAGAATTGGCTGAAAACTGAAATAAAAGATTAATCGTTGCATTCGTTTTTTATAAGCAAGTTTACGTTTAAACTAACTTTTAAATTGAAAAAAGTTAGTCATAAACGAGCAGTACTTTTTTCGATACTTTGTTTCTTCTATAAAGTAGGCATAACTCCACGACGTACAAGAGAATATCGTTTCTGCTACCTCGGACTATGAAAGCAGCTTTAAAAATACTGAAATCCTCATCTAACATAACAAAGCGACACCTTGTAATTGGTTATTACTCAAGCGCGTCAACGAAATTTATGGTACGACATAAAAACTTTGCAAGCCTCAGATTGAAATTTACATGTATTGAGTCATACACCGTTTAGACGTGAGTTCGTCTTCTTTACAAAAGATTTTTGTACTCTTCTGAATTTAGGTCTAATGTTTTGTCGCTTTTTATAATAGATGTTTGTTCAAGTAAAAACTTATTTTTACGATTTTTTTTTATATATATATAGTAATACATTATCGGTCATCTATAAAAAAATTAAAGCGAAACCAAAAATTGTTAAATGTAAACTTATATTTTAATGTTCAGAAATAAATGAATACTTAAACCGTTTTATCAATAAATGTCGAACTAAAATAAATAAATTAACTGCTTTTTCTATAAATATGAAAAAATAGATAAACTACTTTACTGGTAAACATATATAATAAAGTAAGCGCTGCTACATCGGTAAAGTAGATTTTTAATTTATTTACACAATTTGGATACAATCGATCTCCCGCGACGTGCAACGGCGTTGCGACTTTAGTAGCCCATAAAAGAACAGTAAAAGTTGAGTGTTCCCTTGGAAAAACGCTTCGAGGATTCCGGTTTCGCGTGATAAAAAATGATCATGCCAGTGCTTCGTATTTTCTTTCACAGCTGAAACGCGGCTAACGTAATAAGCTAATTAGCATGGCGGCGCTTTAACGCACTGCGACTTCCACCTCCGAGTAGCGTTGCTCCACACTCTGTTCGGGCCAGCTGCGACGAATAATTTCGAGGAAGCGTCCACCCACGAAAAAATCAAATCTCTCAACTGGGTCAATGGCAGCTTTTGCTCCAGATAAGTTCGTGCTTGGGTATTACATTCTAATTTCTACATTTTAATAATGCAAATGATTCATTGGCCAGATAAAAGGTGATTAATTGTAAATAGAATATTTAACCGGTTCAACATTTTCTTCTTTTAGTTTTTAAGCGTGTTTCGAAATATGCAGTGGTTATACATAAAATGAGAATGTAATTTCATTGATTCCTATATAAACATTGTTTTCAATGTTTATTAAAATAAATTGTTTAGATTAAAAAACCCCATAAAATGTACCCTGCTAGAAACGTTAAGCAGTTTTTAGCCAATACTTCGCATGTTTCGTAGTTGAAGACGACAAATTGCTATTATTTTTTGTCATTATCAAACAATTAAATATGCTCATGAATATTTCAGTGTATTGATATTTTATCTTTTAAAATGATTTTTCATTTGTTTTTATTTCGGAAGAGAATTCCTCTGCTGGATTACTTTTGTAATTATTACTTTAGTGATGTAATTATTGTAATTTCTCTGGTTTCAATAAATAGATAAATAAATTTAATTTAAACATCAATTTTAGCTACAAAGCACTCCATTTAAAATACACGTTAACCAGTCCAACTGGTTAATTTTCTACCTGGGTAGAAATCTATCTAAAATAATGCTGCAAAACTACTCCTCATAATTCACCTATTTAATAATTCTACATCCTGCTTAAATTGAAACATTTCCCAGAAATTGAAAGATTTGCCCAAAAAGCGTTGCGAAGCCGAAATTTTTTAAAAACAAAAAGCCACATACAAACCGAGTCCTCGAAACCCAAATAAGGCCCGCGGCCAGATCGAGGACCAGATCCAATCCTCTAATCCGAAAACTATGTGTCGCGTTCATGCTCGAAAAATTCGAAAATATATGTAACGATTTTGAAACGCGTCGACCGCTCTGACGTCACACAATGCCAAACCAGTTTTCTCTATTACATCAGGCGGCGGCTGCTGCTGCTGCTGCTGCCGCCGGTGCGCTCTCGAGGCTTTCGGCGTTTTTTCTCTCCCGCGGAGCTGCTGTGTACATTCCGTGCGGCTCTCGGGGCTTGCACCGAGTGTAGCTTTTGCCTCGGCGCCGTGTCCGGCGTGTAACGCGGAGTGCAAAACTGCAGATCCACGAGCGCGAGAGAAAACTGGAGGACGTCGGGGGCAACTTTCTCCGCTTCGGTGAATTTTCGTTTCGAGGGGCGTTCGAGCTTTTTCGAGGCTTGGCTGGATTTTGTTTTTAACGACGAAGGTTCAAAATAATGAATGAGCTGCATTCTTTTCTTTGTGTATTAGATTTAGTGTCATTTTTAAAAAAGAGAACTATAGATAATTGCTTTTATATTTTCGCGTGAAAGATGATTAAGAATTAAGTGGATTAGTGCTTTTGCAAAGATGAAAAATTGTTAATATATTATGATTTATTAACCATAATAAAGTCATCCATACGGTTAATACATCAAAGCTTTCCATTTTATTAAATTAAAAGCAGAATTATTATATACTTTCAAATTAACGAATTGGAACGAAAATAATGAAAAGTGTAAATTGAGAATGCAAATTTTTACGTCTTCATTACGAATTTCGTCGTGTTTCGACAAGCTCTTGCATTTCCTTTACAAATTCACGAGCTCATTAACGCAAGAAATAATGTGTCATCGTCAGATGTATACTATTTAAGAGACACTTAAGCAAGCCTCGTGTTTCGAGTTTGACTTTTTTCACATTGGCCACATTAAACGCCTGAAATGAGTAATTTGATACGAAATAAGCGTAAATTTCGTACTCCAGCGTATCCTTACCGGGGATAATTTTGAAATTTCGGACGTAATTACGCGACGGCCCTGTTTTTTTGTCGACTCTCATCTGCATATCAATTGTATAACATCGTTCTTCACTTTTCGGATTTTTACTTTCGCTCTCGTTTCTGGGCCTGAGTAACTTTTAGATTTAGCTATTTTATAGAGCTTCGTAAAATACTTTATGAGATGTTCAATTTTTCCTGCAAATTGACAAACTTTAGAGATATATATAAATTATTTGTTCGGATTTTTGATGTAACGCGAAGATTAGATTTCCTAAATTATGTCGATTCGTTTAATGTTTATATTCGGCGATTCTGAAAATTCGGCAAACATCTGAAAGCTTATTTTTAGAAGTTTAGATCAGCTTTAAAATTGCCATTCATAAATTAAAAATTTGGCGGATTGCCCCTTTCTATTATGTATCTTCTAACTGAAATTTAAAATTACCAAAATTAATGCAAGTAACGAGTGACTGTTTATAATTACACAATCATCATTTATTAAACTTGATTTATTTTAAGCTACTGCATTACATAATCCACGTTCTCACGAAAAATAAAATTTTCAACGTCCAAAACGAGTGAAATTAATTCATAATTATATTCGAGCATTTTTATGCCTTTATTGAAGAATGCTCGTAAAAGAGTTATGGATTGTGAGATCACTCACGAAAACGGTAACATAACGAAAGCACTCGATGAATTTCAAGTTCATTGTAATGAAACATAAAGACACGGAGTAATTTCAATACCATTGCCGATAAGAAAGGAATCCCGTCGGTACTTAGCCGTCCTGTAACTTGACATTGAAAAGCATTTATGACGCTCGCTAGCTCGCTTATTACGGTGACGGTACACTTCTGGGGAATGATTTGCAGTAATTCCGCGACTCGGGTATCTGAAATGTTCTTTTCAAGATTTTTCGAATACTTGAGCTCTTAACGAAAAACTTACTTTTATTCAAGCAGATTGAATTTTTACGAAACTAAGCATTTACACATTTCACCCCCCGACACAGAAACAAAGTCCTTCCTCGCCAAGTTCCTTCTCTCCCCCCCGAACAACAGTACCCCCCACCCCAATCGGATCGCGAATCATTGCCCGCATCGAGCCTCGATCCCCGAGAAAACTCGAAAGCCCCCAGCAGCGCCTGCATAGCTGGCGACAATAACGCTCGCTCCTCTCGACTCTCCGCTCGCTGAAAAGCCGGCGACCGACCTTCAGACTTAGCCGTTACTCGGCTGCGCTCGGCGGCGGCTAATTATGACGTGCATGAAATACAGACATCCAGAGCGAGACAGATGCAGCGCGGCGCGGCGGGTATATGCGCTCGCACGAACGCCGCCGCCGGCGGGGAGAGGAGGAGGAAGGAAGAATAAAGACGAGGCCGTGCCTGCCTGCCTGCTCTTGAGGAGCCGCGAGGAGCCGCGTCGAGGAGCGCCGCCCGCCGTCGCTGCCACTGTTGCTTAGCTTTGGTCATATCGGGCTTGGGGGATTGTCGTTGCTGGGGCCGATATAGGCCGGTCTCGCGGAAGTATTAAGAGTCAGGAATTTCAGGCACGCTCGTTTTCAGATCGCAGCCGAGGCGCGCTGTTGCGCTCGACGTTTTCAAGAGGTATAAGGACGCGCGGCGGATCGAAAACAAGGTCGCGAGAGCTGAAAATTTGTCATTTTGCGACGGTAGTCGTCGGTGTCGCGTCAATGTACGTATCATCTTTTAAAATTGCAATCTAGCTTGCAATCGAGGTTGAATTACCGTTGAGGCCTTCAGTTTTCAGAGTTTTTCCTTCCAAAGTATTTATACACTTGGAACGAATGAAGCAACAAAAAATTAGTATGCTATTACGTCGAAAAGTCAATTTAATAAATTTGCATTCTAAAAATTTTGAATAACAAAGAAAGAAAACGCGAGGCTTTCGACATTCCTGACGCGAAGGAAAAAGAAGACGCAGTGGAAGTTCACTTTCAGTCCTTTGTCTTTACAATCGCTGATATTAAATATAAGAATTGACATGAGTCACTTGTGATTCACGTGACGCTAAACCCGGTTGAATGAAATATTCCCGCTTTTTACAATATATATTTATCGCGCAAAACAGAAAAAGGCCAGACGATCGACGCCGGGAGCGAGTATACGCAAACACTGAAAAATTGTTCTAGATTGCTTGCTGGCAACTGCACGTCTATGATAAACCGCCGTCATCGTTTACAAGAATGCTTTCAGTTGGACATGGCAGATTTTATGCGCCAGAACTAACGATAAAAGTCCAATGTTTTTTCTTTTTTGTGAATTTGCGAAAATTGTTTGTGAATAAAACTTTGCTGAAGGCTTTTACATGTAAATCTCGAAGCATTAAAATTTGTTTTATATTAAGAGACTTTTTAAATGTAATTAATATTTATTAATAAATAGAACGAAATTTTATCAAACTTTTGCTTTCGAAGAAAGTTTGTAACTTTAACAGACTCTTTCGCTCGCGAATCAATCGGTCAATGAAACACAATCATTGGAGGCGCAAGGCTGAAAAAAGCACCTTTAACGCTATCGTCTCTCTTTAAGGGTATGCAAATTATTTATTGTTATTTATAAGTATCTGTTGTCGAGTCTCGAAGGCGCGGCTTATCTGCATTTCTTACAATGAGTGATATTACAGTAGTCCAAGTAATTTACCGAATATATAATACTTCATACACTTTAAGAGTATTTTAAATTGTTAAAAGAATTGTCAATTAAATTTAATTATTAAAACGTTCCTTTGAGGAATATCGTATACGAAAAGTAGCTTTGGCGATTGTACGCCGTATTTTGAAACTTGTTTGCATTACTGCACTTCCAAATACTTTACAACTATACATAGTTAAGCTAAGTTTTTCAGGTTTCTAGAGATTTACAAGTGAAAAAATACTCAAACACTTCTCCGGGATTGGTTGGGCAGAGATTATTAGAACATTTATATTCCTAATGTTACGCCGATCGTTTGGTGGCGCCAAGTTTAGCATAAAATATGACTCATCGGAGTAGTTAACAAACTGTTAGAGGAGCATTACGCTATCGACGAATTAACATTTTATTTTCGAAATTCCTATAGATTATCTTCCTTGGCTCTCAAGTGAAACGATAAGCGCATAATTATCTCGATTAAAATTACATTTATGTGTTGCAGGCCATTTTCAAAGAGTTTATAAAAATTAAGAAAAAAGTAACTTTGCTCATTATTCGCACGAGAAAAGGAATGTAAAAAAATTGCATCGCAAAAATCTGATACGAAACGATTATTATTACGTAATAGCATTCAGATAACTGTTTGCATCACGACTGTTTTTCACAGACTATCAAAACTCTATCAATCTTGGAAATATAAAAAGATTCCATTCTTCGACAGAGCTTATTATCACATTTTTCAATTACCTCTAACGATCCTTAATATAACTTGAGCATTTGAATTGTAAACGTCTTCGAAAGCCACTGCGCGATCCCAACCCCTCCTTCTCTCTTAGCTTCTAAAAGAAAACCTCGCGCACAACAATATATCCCGAGTCCCCGCGAGCGAAATGCAAATCCGCCGGAAATGACTAATGCCTCCTGCTCTCGGTGCACTTACGCTTTAATGCGATCGTTCGGCGGCGGCTCTGGAAAACTTTGCTCCGCGAGCCGGCGCCTAATTCGAGAATTTCTAATCCCGCGTTAACGCTTTCTTCGAGAGCCGCCGTGCGCTTCGATTTTAACGAGGATCGCCGCCGCTCGCGAGAGGCAGGCGCGGGTAAATAGAGCGCGGAGGTAATCTGTTACGAAGTACGGCTCAATTAGGAGCCGAGAGCTGCAAGATTCTGGATGGCATTTCGAGTTTGCCTGGCGGAGGTTTTTGTTGGAGTTGCTTTTCGGGCGGTGAAAATGCCTCATTTGCGTTTTTCAATTGGCTCGTTATCTTATAGATTTAGCAAAAATGCAATCGGGATGACCTCGATTCGATTGATAAATATTCGTGAACGTAGCCAAATAATTTCAAATTCTTATTCATTTAAAACATATATTTTATCTTGAAAATATAAGGTAATTCTCCTACAAGTATTCATAAAATCAACTGATATTTCTGCATTTTTCATCTTTTTCTAATAAACGAGGTTTTGTTCGACTAATTGCCCAAAGAATTATTTACAAATGCGCTACCCAAAACATTCACTGAAAACGAGAGAGCAATCAGTAGACAGAATATAGACTTAAAATCTCCACGCGCCGCAAAAGCTTCGCGCCGTGCACGACCGTCGTCAAAAAAGCTACATTTTCCATCGGTATACCGCAGCAGAAAAAAGGCAATTATCCATCGGCGAAAAAATGCTTTGAAAGCAGGTGCGACTAACGACACGCGATGCACCTAAAAGGGGGGGGGGGCAAAGGCAAAAAGTGTGTCTGCAGTCGGGAGACAAAGGCGGACACTTTGCTTGCGCGCGCACACACACGCCGAGAAGTCGAACACGCGCGGGCAGAGTGGAGGGAAAGAGTGATAATGAAAAAGAAAAGAAAAAAAAACAGCGAGAGCCGACAAGAACGAGATCTGCAATTATCCCCGACTTTAAAAGCGGTTTCGCTTTTCGCGCGGCGGCCGTGAGTCGATCGACTGCTGCTGCCGCTTTTTCTCTTTTTTCCAGAACTGGAGTGCGGAGTCTTTTGGAAAATCGAGATTTTAGCTTGCAAGACTGGAAGCTGTTCTGGCGAATTTCGATTTTGAAGAAGAAAGTTGGTTCACATGTATTAAGTGTGTCGTGCGAATCAAGTATAATGTATTGTTGTTAAAATTTATAAACTTGTGTTAAAATTTATTTACGTTCTGGTTTTCGAATGATTTTTCAAATTTTAAGTATTAGTTTCGTTATTTATAAGGATTATAGCGGAGGCCCACACAGTTTTCGGCATATTTTTTAATTCTACGGTGGTGCACGACGTGATTTAAGTCGGAGCACTAAATCAATTTTGTTTTACGAGTACCTGCAATCTTTCTGCGAAAGCAACACTTTTCTACGTCCCGAAACTTTTGAATTTCTTATAAATAATTTTTCAAGGGAAAAGCCCTTTTTCCACGAAAAATTATTTCTTTTCGGTTCACATTAGAGTCGCGCTGCATTCCTTCCAGCTCCTTTTCCGTTTTTAAGTTCAAACGCAAAAAGGAAAAAGTGGCTGCATTTGCCTTAAGGTCACATCAACTTTAAGGCCGTCCGTGTAATTCGAGACTAAACGTATGCAAATGAAAATATTTTTCCTTTTTTACTACGCGGAACGCGCAAAAAATTAAATGGAATTCGCTCCTTTTAAAAGGTTTGCGAAATCTCCGAATTTCCAATACGCAGAAACGGTTAAAAATTTTTACTGAATAAAATGATCTCGAGAGCTGCCCTGAAGTTATTGAATTTTTCAATGCAGGAAGAGTCGTTTATATTTTTAATAAAAAAAACCTGAGTTTTTTTCACTCGAGGTTAATTCCATCACCATATACTGATTCACATTTTATGAATCATACAGTGATAATGGCAGTTTATAATTAGCTCCAACTAAAAATGATTACTTAGAATTGTTTTCAATAAAGTGTAAGGCAAAACAGCTTCATTAACTCGACGCAATTATCAATTTTTACAAATGAATTTAAAACTTTTACAAACTAGTCGTCCGATATTCCTCAAGTGATGTAAAAATCAAACAAGCAAGCGAATGATGCAGTTCTTTTTGCGGATTACCCAACCCAAAGAATGACCGTTCGCTGAAAATAAATAAAAAACCCCCCGAAGCATCGTCGGGTGTCTCCGCAAAAAAATCAGCGCGAATCAATCACTCCCGGGAGAAAAATTAATCAACCCGGCCGTCTTGCTCGGGCCGCAATTAAAAAACAAACATCCTCGTCCAAGAAAAGCTCGCAGCTCATCCCCGCCCGAGAGCCGCGCGACGGAACCCGATACGTCGCAATAAAGAAAACAGCGAAACGCTATCTAGCATAACCTCTCTCTCTCTCTCTCTCTCTCGCATTATTTTTATTATTTAACCGGCGGCGGCGGGTCGTCGGCCCGAGTTACACACATATCTCCATTCGATTTAGAGGTCGTTAGACCGCCGCGCGGACGACAGTGTGTTTATATGCGAGAAAGAGGCAAGGACGCGGGAAAAGCGAAAAGAGAGTCGCCGGCCTTTCTTCGGGAAAGGGAGTGGGGGGGGGGGCTTCTGAGCGATGGTATTTTTGCATAATTTTCCGATTACGTCGAGCGGAGTTGCGTCAAGAGTCGCGTGGGATCGGGGAAGGAGAGAAAATCTTATACTTTCAGGCCGGATTTGAGTTTTAAATGAGAATGGAGAGGAGAGGTTTTTGTTGTTTGATTTGAGGTTACTTATAAACATAACCTTATTGTATTAAAAAAAATTGTTTCAATTTTGTAAAAACCTTACGAGTACTGCTATCAGTTGAAATGTTGCTAGTTGTAAACGATAGTTTTTTCGTTTTTTTACACGATATTTTTAATTCCGTATGTTGACTTAAAACTTGATAATGTTTCAATAAAAAACACATGCATGATAACTCAATAGCGTCAATATTTAAGAGACTGGAAAGCTCGCCATTTGATTTATGCGTTAGATAAATCATGCCATTAAAAAAAAATTACTTAATTTATTTATAAATCATAAAATTTCGATATAATTTAAACAACCATTAATCCGAAGATTAATGTACTGGATAAAATTATGAAATTATTAATTTTAACTGACAAAAATCGAATTCTCTCTTAAGATATACGAAATCGTATTTTTTTTAAAGCAACTTCCCTTGTCCGTCCTGTTCGATGCTCCAGTTTGCCAGGCAAATGCATTTAAAATTACCTCCTATTGTGAAGTATGAATATGATTGCATCGGACGCGTTAGAAATAAAGTGTAAAAGATGTGGAGTAACGATAAAAGGGCACTATTATTCTCTTAAATTTTTTATCGCCAGCTGACTCCCGATTAAAGATTCATCTTAAACAAAGGAGAACAATACTTTAAGCTAGAGAGCAATTTTTAAAAGCAAAATCGTATACGAAAGAATTTTTATGGTTTTTCGGAACTGGTGATTAAACGCAAATATGCATTGTTATAAACGAGAAATCAATGTTCTTTGTTGGCTGACTTATTTCACACTTTGTAGGCAACAATATCATTTTTTTTAGACTTCTATTGTTCCGCGGCTTGTTTTACTTGAAAAAGTTTCGTTTCTCGGAATGGGAACATAATCGATGATAGTGACATTCAAGCAAAAATATAAAAGAATACAATGTCGTAAACAGTGTGGCAAATTTTCAATGAACCTGGTTTTTTCACTTGAACTTTTATTGGATATAAAACAACGTTTCGATGGCCGATACTATACGGATTTGCGGTGCTAAAATTTTATTATACTTAATTCCATAACGAAATTTAAATCAATAAAAATTCAGTCAAATCATTAATATTTACAAGCGTCAAATAAAAATACGAAATTCCCAGTTAATTATTAATTTCATCGCTTAATTCATATATTATTAAAAGCGAGACCCCCTAAAACTTTTTATTATTACACACACCCAGAAAAAGAGTCTTCTTATACGTAAATTATTTTTCTAAACTCAGGCATGAAATGGCCCTCATTTCACACTAGAAATGTAACAGAAAATTGAGCATTTCTATGTTTGACAATTGTTTATTCAATAATAACTTTTTTCCCCGCCTCCGGCGGCGCTTACCGACCAACAGTCACTTTTTTTTTAAATTAAAAAAAATTTTTTTTTTTCAATGTTTGCTCGCTTTTTTTTAAACTATTTTATACGATATCTATGTACAAATTGAAATGCACGATCATCTGTCCAACTTTCTAACACCAAATGAGGGCTTTTCATGCCCTCGTTGACGAAAACACAGTTTGTAACACGGGGAGAAAAGCTATTTCAGACTCAGCTCAGATATTTTCAGCACTCGTCTCCGACTCGTGCTGAATATCTCACCCTCGATAGAACAGCTCATTCTTTCCCCTTGTTACACAATGTACTATTCCTCTGAAAACAATCCGCTCATTATAAATAGGTTTTTCCTTTCAGTTGGAATACAATCTTTTTGAATCGAAAAATAATAGTTTTCATGAGCAGAGTAAAATCCTCTCGCAATCAATCCTCTTGCGTACAAGAGGATTTAAGCTAGTCACAAAAACACTACTTCTTCGCCATGCAATCCTTTCGTCGAAAATGTAATTTTCATTGGTTACAAAATCTTTGCGGCTATTTTGATAAAATACTTATGCTTACAATATTTGTCATAAAAAATGACTCAAGATAACTCAAAATAGCAATATAGTTGGTCTAAAAAATGAGAAAAAATCGCCTTTTTTTCAAAAGGCAAAAGGCAAAGGGAAAGAAACTTTTTAAAAAACTTTGGGGAAAAAGAACTTTTTCAAAAAAGCCCCGATAAGCTCCGCCGGAGCTTTTTTAAAAAAGTGTTTTTTTCCCTTTGTCTTTTGACTTCCCTAGTGGGTTAATTCTGAAATTAATAATCCTTTTATTACAAATAAAAGTCCTTTAGTAACCAATTGATTTCCTCTTGTCGTAAATCAATCTTTAAAATTGAAAATACATTTGCGTCCAAAATGATTTCCTTTTGTGACCATGCAACTTGATTTAGAGAGGATTTTCCGCGAGTCACAAGAGGAAATCCGCCTGGACAAATATTGAGATGAATATCCTCTTCTGTCAAGTGGATCCCTTTTGTAATAAGAGGATCGTTTTTTCAGTGCATGAAATTAATAAACTGTAAAAATTACCATATCTCTTGGTTAAATTCTAGAAAAAAAATGACCCCGCAAAGAAAAGAAAAAAGTAAAAAACTGTTCAAACGCCAAATATTCCCGAGTCGATCCTCATCAGCCGCGCGCGGCGTCTGGTTAAAAAAACAGTTGCGCAACGTCTCGTATAATTAGCTCGCGAGCACCGTTCTTTTCGATATTTAGCCCCGTACACTCGGCCGGAGATTTGACGCGAGCCACAACAACGCCTAACGGTGCGCCTCCTTTCCCAGCGCTCGCGCGCACATCTTTTAATTAGCCCCCCCGCTAGACGATTCGGACGTCCGAGCGAAGGGACGCGCGGCCCGAGAGGAGACAGTCGCGTGACTAAGCATCGCGGCTCGCGGCGTTGCGAGACTCGGTTGTATCATAGGAAAACTCGGCGGAGTCACTGCTCGTCGGGTGCTCGTTGTTACGCGATTGCCACAACAGGTGTGTCGTCGAGTAATGGATTATTGTTCGCGCGCGCTTTCCTTCCACTGAACGGCGTTTAATGAGCGGTGCTTTGGGTGGTGAGGAGATTACTCGGGTTATACGACGCATTGTTAGCGGGTGGCTTTTCATCTTCGTCGGGTTTGGAAATGTCCCGTTCGAAAGAAGCTCCTTGGATGAGATGCTTTAATTTTGTATTAATATAAACAATGATTTGGAGCAAATATAACGTGGAAGTGCAGAAATGACTTTATATTAGCCCGTATCGAATACTACAATCGAAGCATATGAAGCAAATCCAGCTTTTGAAGAAAGATAATTCCTAAGAATTACATAATTCACGCGACGGCCTAGTATTAATACTCATAACTTGACCTTGAACGCAGTCGACCCAGCAGCGAGTAAACCCCGGGCTTTTGAAGAAAAAGCCAAGTCTAATGCAGGCGCCGCGCTTGCCGGTGGAAAATTTTCCACGCTCTATTGTGCCTGACGCAACGGCAGGCTTAATTGAACGAAAGCGAGCTCCTTAGCGCGCGCCATCGGCAATTGCACATATTTGGTCGTTCGAAATCGAGGAAGTTCTCTCTCCGGCTCGCATTCTGCTTAACCTTCTTTTCGCCCAGGTGCGGTGCGCCGTCGGAGCAAAAAGACCGAAGCCCGAGAGACAAATTGGAATTCGCTCGGGGATTGAAAGACGTCGCGCGTATTTCGCGCTCTCCTTTTTTTTTCCTCCGCGGCGGCAAATATATAACCGTGAGCGCGCGATTGTTCATTTTTGCCGCGGTGCGGAGGTTGCGTCTTATCTGGAATTTCATTTAATTAAATCGAAAGCGACGCAATTAGGGTGCCTTCTCGGGAGGCTGACTTTTATACGGCTTAGAATTACGAGCGCTCGGCTTTTTAAATGTGAATTTCATTACGATTACATCCTTATTATCCGACTGGCACGCGGAGAGCTGTGCTCGCGTCGCGGTAATAAAGGCAAATGAGCAAATGTAGTTTAATTGAATTTTTGCATATGCGTTTATCGCTTGTCAAACGCCGAGGAAGCTTTTAGTATTTCTTTCTGGGAATGTCATTTTAATGCGGATTAAGTGAAAGATTTTTATATTATTTTGAACTTGTAGTTTGTGAATTGTAAGATTCATTTGAAAAGTTTCGATATGCAGATCAATAAATGCTACATACTAAATAAAGTAACATAATAATAATCTTTTCTGCTATAGTATTAATATATTTAAGTTTGCCTGTTATTAATTTAGATAATCGTATATATAAGCAGTTTGTGAATTACATTCAGCATGAAACCTCGTCTGCTAAATTATAATAATATCAATGATCGTAAAAGCAACGTTTAGACTCGAAAAACTTCTTGTCCTCACCAAGCCAACGATAAAATCCGAGATACGCAAAAGCGACTTGCGATCGAGTCATCGAAAAGCCCGTCGACGTATTTTATCAGCGCGCGTCTATATCCTCCTTTAGCAACCTGCTAATAATTCTGCGCAGACACGCGCGGCCAGTATTTCTCTTAGCACACATCAAAGCGAATCGCCCGGCTTTTTTTCCCTTCATTGCGCGATCGGTCCGGATGAATCATCCGATCGGTAAAAGCGAACGGTACATTTCAGCGAGCTGCGTTGACTTGTAGGCAAAAATGCAGTATATTCCTTTTCCGATTCGGAGATCGTTTTCGAAATGCCCGGCGTCTTTTTGCGAAGGTTACAGCGGCTGCCGGATCCCAGTGGGTATATGGAAAGAGCGGAGATGAGATATTCATCGACTTTCTACGAGAGAGGCGAATAATTGAGCTGTAACGCAAGAGAGGTTTATGCTCGGGTAAGCCGATAAGTTTCGTGGCTTTTCAATTCTCGGTCGCTTTTTTTAGTTTATTCCTTGCCGACGATTGTCCAGCGTTGGCCGATTATTTCATCATTCTATCAATTTAACAGACGTGATCGTTTCGAGATCAATATTTGCAGCGATAGATTGATTATCTTTATAGTGCATGCTCAAATACTAATTATCGTAGAGATTTTCACCTTCTTGTTAGAAAGCAGATAAGCGCATTGGCTATAATTTCTGAATATCTAATTTGAAAATATTTAAATGTCGGTAATTTATTGAAAATTATAACTACGCGCCTTAATAAGACGGAAGCTCTTTTGTATAACGATTTCAAATATATTATTTTACAAGCGCGTTTAAAAAACAAGTTCATTCTCCCCTGCAACAAGCAGTCACTCCTCGGCACTCTGCGACGCACCGAAAATTCCCCCGCGGGCCGGCCGACGTCGTGTCGTAAGTCCCGTTTCTATTCCGCTCGACTTCCGCGATAAACGAACGAGCGCGAGTCGATCCGAACGTAAATATTGTCTCCGCGCTCGGGGATTTTGAGCGCGCGAAAAAGCTGACGGGGCTCTTGCGCAACTGTCACTTTCTACGGACTTCATTCACGGCGGAGTAGAAAGCATTGGGAAGCTGATTTTATCTCCGCGGCGAGCTTCCGATTTATTGTCTCGAACTTTATCTGATGACTCGGAATTCAGATCTGAATTCGAGTCTCGGCGAGAAGGCGATTTGGAATTTTGGAACTGACGCGACATTGCGGGCGGAGGTGGTTAATTAACGAGGAAAGATCATCTGGTTTGTTTGAATCCTGGATTCAAGGACTTTGGGATTAGGAAACTGATTATGTATGCGAGTGATAGTGAAATCATTAGATACTCGGAATCTGCATTCGGCAAACTCGTTGCTTATGACTGTGGGGATTTT
This sequence comes from Ormyrus thymus, assembly GCA_035582935.1. Lineage (NCBI taxonomy): Eukaryota > Metazoa > Arthropoda > Insecta > Hymenoptera > Ormyridae > Ormyrus > Ormyrus thymus. The sequence continues at coordinate 1,230 of JAWWEM010008343.1, read as the reverse complement.
CAGTCTCATTGAACAAAACAGTTTTTAAAATGTTGTTTAATTCCTATCTAAGTGCACAGGTTATCTCTGTCTTTTATTTCTTCGTAACCGTAAATCTTTGAAGAGAGCTTTTTTATTCATAATTCTAATTTCATTCATTCTTTTTATTACAAAAATAATAATAATAATGCTCGTCAAATAACTGTTCGAGAAAAACGGCGAACATTCTAAAAATGTAACTTTCCCCGATTTTCTCGGACAGCAATTTTACTCTATAAGTAGATTTGAACTCGATTCGGACTATGTCGCATTACAAGTCAATCTTCTTAATCGGAATGTTAATCAGCAAATAACTAAATAAATATTTCAAAAGCCTACTGACGTACGTTCAAGTTAGTTTAATACTCAATATGCCTTAGAGCATCGATATAATTTCTGTGCACGTGCAATTAATAATTTGTTGCATTAATTGATTTTTCAATCCGATCTGATGTAATTTCGACTTGATCCCATAAATTTGAATTTCTAAGCTTGAAACCGTTTAAAAATATTACTGTATTTGTTTGTTTGATGCACTTATTATCTACAAAATATCTGAATTCCTTTCAAATCGTACACATCATTTTCATTTCTCGACTCGCATGCAAATGACCAAAAATGTTTCTTTTATTATCAAATGTAATTATTCTGGGTATGAAATCAGCACCAAAGCTCTCTCTCTCTCTCTCTCAATCAAGCGAAAAGCTCCGTCTAAATATCTTAATCACTGCAGCTCCGCGTACGCCAGGAGAGGCTGCCGAAAAAATTCGCGCGGCAGCTCTCGCGCGAACAAATTCCCTCTCCTCGCCCGTTCGGATATATTTAAAGCGGCGCACGTCGAGCTTTCTCGCTCTGTAACGCGCCGCTCTCTTTCTTTCCCGCGCAGCTGCGAGCGCGATAATAATGGACGACCGCGGGATCGCGTCGAGTCGGAGGTGTGGATTTTCCGCCGGTTTTTTATGGGTGGGGAAGATGGATTTATTCAATTGTTTAGGGTTAGAATTTGGATAGGGACTGCAGTAGGCGCGTGTAAACAATTGCTTTACTATAGGCAAAGGACGCAGATTTTATTTTATAAGTTTTGCGTAAAAATATCGAGTTTAGTATGCATTAAATTAAGAAGCCCTGCACTGAGAAAATTTTTTTTTTAAAAATTACTATTTTAATGGTACTCGTGGGACACACTTATATTTTAATAATTTTTACTATATA
>JAWWEM010008322.1:0-27299 GCA_035582935.1 Ormyrus thymus | reverse complement strand
CACCCTGTTGAGCGGTCAATGCGTACACATTGTATCGGCACGCATTTAAAAAAGCTCGATGTGCGAGCGGCGCTGGGCCGCGGTTCCGCGGAAAATTTTTATGAATTGCTCATTTTTAGCGTTCCTGCTTATCGCTGGCGTAAAAGTTTCTCTTTGTTTGTAGTGCTTTATTTTTATGCTGCACGAATCGACTTTTTTGCCAAAGATTTGGAGCTTACGAAAGTAATCACTGACAAGTGTTTATTTGCTACTGCTGTCTAATTTTTACAGAACTATTTTACAATCTCGACACGGTAGTTTTTCATTTTCAACCGATCTCTGCTTTATTCTACTGTTCAACTCTAACAGTCCACTATACAAACGCTCGAAAAACTTTGAAGGAAAATCGTCAAGCCCCAGAAGGGGTTGAAACAATTTACAAAATCGCCTCTCCTTTTGAAACGCGAGTTACCGAAGCCTCTCTATCCAAGAAATCTCAGCGCCCGGAGCGAGAAGCCGGCAGATAAGAAAATCAAATCCGCAGAATCGAAATAATAACGGCGCGGCGCGCCGAGCGAGAAAGAAGGCAGGAAAGGCGGGACAGGTCGAGCTTTGGCCTCGTCGTCGGTGGCGGCGGCGGCAGCCATCAGCCATCGCGTTCTCTCTCTCTCTCTCTCTCTGTTCTTTAATCAAGCGGCCAGGGGTGGCGCGCGCACGATTAGGAGAGGCAGACGGGCCTCCGCCCCCGCGCATCCCTACCACCCCCCTTCGTCGCGGCAGGCCGCCTACTGCCTGCATTTCCATTCTCCGCTCTCTTTCGCCTTTGCTCTTTCGCGCTCTATCCTCTATTTTTACCGAGCACTTTCGCGCGCCCCGTGTTTTTCCTTCCGTTCGCGGCCCCTTTTTCCCTTTTGTTACCCCCTTTTCGTACCCTCTCTCTCTCTTTCTCGCTCTGTTTTCCCCGTTTGTTAACCAAAATCGGCCTTCGACCGGCGAGCACCTTCAATTCGTTCCTTTCCCTCTTTAGTAAAATTAGTAAGTCGTTCACCCCGTGGTGAACGGCGAAGAGCTCGGCTCGCGAGCTCCTCTCTCTCTCTCTCTCTCTCTGGCAAAGCCCCGAGAGAGATCGTCGCTCTCTCTTTCCGGCTCTCTCGGAGCAGACGACAGGGGCGCGTGGGGGGCTTCGGCCGTCGCGCGCGTCCAGGGGGTTGGCGGTAGGCAGAGGAGGCAAAAACGCCCGCAGGAAGAATAGGGGAGAGGCCTCTGCCACCTCTCCCGTCAGACTCGCGTGTCGCGCGCTCGGCGGCGGCGGCGGCAGGGCCGTATCGACCCCGAGCGCCCGGCCCCCTTCCTCCGGCCGCCGCCGCCGCCACCCCCCGACCGCCCACCCCCCGAAGGCGACGAGCCTCCGACCGCGTGCGAGCCTACGTGTGGGTGTGCCGGCCGGCGACGAGCACGTGTGTTGGTGAGTGAGCTGGAAGAAGGTGGATTTTCGAGGATCGAACGGATGCCGCTGCCGGGGGTTTAGGGGGTTAGGCGACGGGGGTTTTGGCTCGCGCTTTGGGGAACGAGGACCGGAGGCAGGTAGTTTAATGTTGGGTGGTTTTTTGTTTGCAGGCTTAAATTTAAGGAAGTGACGTGCGTTTGAGAGAAATCTACAGAAGGAAGGAATCGGCGGCAGTTGATTGGATCAAATTTTTTAGAAACTAATATAACGCTGTCGATATCTTGTCGATATCTTGTCGATAGTCGCTGTTAATTATTAACATAATGATAAATTCTGAAACCGATTTCTATTTATTAAATTTAACTGATTGCTAAAAAAACGAGATAAGAATATCACAAGAACTTTATACGCACGGCTGAGAAACAAAGCCATTTACGCACTAAACGTTTTAATTGCTAGAACTAATTTGCTCCTGAGATTAAGACATTTCAAAAAGACACTTTGAAGTCAAAACAAGTACAAGGTGTGGAAACATGAAAGCCTCTTAATACATTAAAACAAACATTCAGTGCACGAGCATGCAGATAAAAATAAGTCACTGGGTATGTAAAGTCACTAAAATATGAGCAAGTTCGAGACGGCAGATCCAATCGCACAACCGGTTTGCGGTTTTGTACGTTCAACTTTTTCACTCGCTATAATTCACGTACCCATACCCGGCATTTATTCCGAATGTTAAATCAGTTAAATCGAAACAATAAACTGCTCAAATTTTAAACAGCAATTCGTACATTTTTACAGAAAAAAAACTGACGGCAGAAGTAGTTTTTGTAAAATAAACTAAATAAGACCAACAAACGGTCCGAATAATCTACCGCGATTGCAAAACTTAATCCTCGTTATTATTAAACACATGCATATCAATTCCCGCTCTCGCCCTCGCATTCGACTAATAATCCCCATCGTTTCTCGTGAGAAAGAAATCCTTTTTAATAATCTTGATTACGAGGCTCGGTAAACCTTAAGCCCGCGACTCGCCGTCGCGCGATTGCCAAAGGGGGGGTGAAAAATCCGCGAGAGGGTTGCCGGCGTCGGCGGGAGGGAGTGGGATTTTCGATTCAATGTCCTCGTAATACTTGATAATCCCTGATTCCGCTGACTTGGCATCGCGGCAATTTTACACGGACCAGCGATAATAATTATATTTCCCTCCCCCGACCCCTCCGCCCCGTTCATTTGCCGTATGGTGAGACGGCGCGAAATTAAAAAATCCTTTAACGCGGCCCTTTTACGTAAAATCGATCCCTTACGCGAATTTCCCATTATACGGGCGCGCCTTAATGCGCGAGAATTACGCTCGAGATGTAATTTTTTTTTTCTTCTTTTTAACCGATTTTTTTTTTAATTACGACTGAGAAAGTATATTTCGAGTTTAATTAAGGATTGTTTTTTAGGGAGAGACGCCATTAGGAAAATTAAGTTTTTCCATCGAATGGCAACTCTGTTTTTTTAGTTTACTAAGAATTTCTTTCATGCATGTTTAATATTCCGAAAAGATTCCTCTTGCCTACTTTTAATTCAGAACGTACGTTTCTGTTTCTTTTGAATATTCTAGTAGAAAAAGAAAATTCTGAGGTATTCCAAAGCCATAATAAGCCATAATTGTCAATTTTTCGTGCACATTTAACGATCTGCGTTGATCTTTATCCTTTCGACGTTTTTACTCGTTTTCAAAATTTCGAGGTTATAGGAAGCAATTTACTGACCAACGACGTGGCACCTTATCAATCCACCCATTTCCAGCCCAAGAATCTTTCAGCAAGTTAAAAAATACACTAACCTCCTAAAAAACCTCGAAAATTCCCCACGAAATTGCTCGCAGGCGTGCTTCCGCGCAGCTCAAACCCGAAGAAAGGGGCAGCGACCCCCAGCGCGGACGAGGGTCAGATGAAAAAAAAAAGCTCGAAAAGTCAAAAGCTAATGGAAAAAGAGCTTGCGAGCGGATCCCCGGTCCCCCCCGACAAAGACGGCGCTCGTATGCCCGGTGCGAAAGCGCGAGAAAAAAAAAGGGGGCGCGGGTGTGTCCTTTCAAAATGGCGCGTTCCGCCGTTCAATTAAATAAATAAAGGGGGCCGCCGGTCCACGGAGAAGTAGGAGGAGGAGGTGGAGGTGGAGTTGGCGGCGGCGCAGCTGGAATAAAAGCCTCGCGGGGCGGAAGAAACGGGAGAGAGAGAGAGAGAGAGAGAGAGAGAGAGAGAGGGAGAAGACGGATGTGGCTGGGAATTTTGGGCGATCCGCTCTCGGACCTGTCGATGAGTTTAACCGGCGAGCTGCGTTTTAACGAAGATGGCGGACTTTGCTCGTGGACTTTTATTAATTAGAGAGAATTCGGCTGTGCTTTTTTCAAAAATCAAAGTCGGAACAAATTGGAAAGGGAAAATGAAATGTAACAATGAAGAGATTAGGTTACAAAGGAGGAGGGGGGAAAATAAAGGGGGAATCAAGAGATTAGGATGACAAGGGGGAGGGGAGGGGGTACGGTGAAAAAAGAAGGAATATTGAAAACAGAATTTTTTTTTCTTAACTTTCATAGTAATTTCGTTGCAAAAGCTTCTTATGGACTTTGCTGGCTACTAATCAAGTAGGATTTTAATCAAATTCGCGAGCTTTTCTACCAATAAATTCATTACCGTCATCTACTCTAGAAACTTTGAAATGAAAAATTTGAAATTAAAACGCAACTTTTAATACCCGGCTCGGCTCAAGAGGATCCTCCAACAAAAAGCGTATACCCAAACCCAATAAACAATCCATCAACCCTTCCTCGATTCTCCCTCGGTCCTCCGTCTCAAACGGACCCTAAAAACTCGAAAAATAACACCTAACCCAAAAACCCAGCGACCCCGGTCGCAAATTTATCCCGGACTCGTCCGTCGCGAAAAAAGCGCGGCGGCGGCCTCGGCGCGGGGAAAATTTCGGGGTGGGGGAGGGGGAGAGAGATTACTCGAGAGGAGGCTCCCGAGAGGAGAGAAAGGCATGGCGGCGTCGGCCTGCTGGAAGGGAGGATGTGCAGCAGCGGCGGCGGCGGCGGCGCCGCCATCTCTCGCCCCCGCAATCAATACTCGTGGAGGGGTTCAAGGGCATCGCCCGACCAATTATCCCAAACTAATTGACGCGCGCCGACGGCGGCGGCGGGCACACGCAGCGCGCGCCAGACTCCTCCTTTTTCTCTCTGCGAGAGGCGGAGGGAGAGAGCAGCCGCCGCAGCGGCCGAAGGAGGATTCGCCGCCAGCCGGACGATGATTGTTTTTTGAGTCTGCACCGAGAAGGATGGACGGGGGTGTGTTTTCTATTTTCGGGAGACGGGACGCGGATTGTTTTTCGGGGACGAGGCTGGTCTGGGGAAAGGGCGTGACGAGGGCTTATTTTGTCGATGGTTGTGGACAATATTCGGCGTGGTTTTTTTTAGAATGTTGAGGGGAAGGGTGTCGTGTTTGGATGTCGGACGTCTGACTAACGTCTGTTACTACTGACGAATGTTTTTGATTCGTCAAGTATGTAAACTGATGCAGCTAAACCTTCAGGCGTTAATAATTCAAAGTTTCTCGGTGAAAGGGTAGCTTATTAAATGTCGAATTAGAGTGAGACTGATTTGTTTGATGTTTTGCAAAAACTATTTAAAATTTTGCTAATATAATCTTCAAAAAGATTAAAAATGATTTACACAAATTAATTAAATGGGTGCTAAATGCTGACAATTACATATTTCCTTTTGACTTTTCGGCGTGTAACTAAAATTCATTTAAACTTAAGAAAATAAAATCCCAGTTAACATTTAAAAATAGAAGTAGACCCGTTCGGCTAAGCTACTCCAAAGCAAACGAATTTCTCAACTAAAAAAGCTCGACCGTCGGAAAAGCCGGGAAAACGCGAATTTAGGGATCCCTCCCTTTTTCATTTATCGATCGGCTTAAGTTATGGGCCGGCAAAGAGCGAGGGAGGCGATAACACCCAATTAGAGAACAATTCCGGACTCGTTCTGCCGGACGGGTTTTTCGCCGGCTGCAAGAAAGAGCCGTAAAAAAGAAAGCGGCGAGAGAGACCGAGGAGGCGCGGCGGCGGGACTGAGAGAGAGAGAGAGAAGGGAAGAGAGAGCACTTCGTAAAAAGCGCTGATAAATCGAGCGCAAAGGGTGGCTTTGCACAACGCGCCACTTGGCTCTCTCGGGTGTTTTTTTTTTTTTTTGCGAAAATCCTGCGCGAAATCGCCTTTTCTCGGCGGAAAAATTGGTCGCCCTGCGCGATTTTTCACTCTTGTCCACGCGGTTAATACGCGGAGACCGGCAAAATCGTTGGATAATTATCATTAGATTCAAAACGGTCTAATTTAAGAAGCAAACGGCCATTGTTCCCTAATCGCAGCGTCGAATAAAAGACCGAGCCCCAAACAGGAGAGAGAGAGTCGGTTAAAAAGAGCGCGGAGAGAATCGCGGAAAAGCGAAGATAAATCGAGGGCGAGAGGGTGCCGAGTTCGAAGTGGCTCCTCCTTCGGCGGCTTGTGTCTCAATGACGAGCGAGAGAGCGAGAAAAAGAGGAGAGGCTCCCTCATGCGTGTAAGGAGAACGGGAGGAAAGGGAGATGACGCGGATTTCATGAATGAACTCGCGTCGGTACACAGCGGAGTCTTCGTGTTCCCCATTTTTTGCGCGCGCGTGTGCGTTTGGTGTTTGTAAATAGAAAAAGGCGGTTTATCTCGGATCGGCGGAGTGCGAAATGAGCGGGACGGCGGGGAGTCAATGAATGATGGATGATCGCGGGGAATATTGGCAGAATGAAACTGTTTGCGCTTGAGACAATCGGTTAAATGTGCCGGCTACTCGGTCGCGTTTTACGCTTGCGAGCGGCGTTCGAATTTTAAAGCTCCTTTTGCGGGGAAAAAAAGCCAGAATGGCGCGTTTTCATTGTCTCATCTAATAGTTGATTAATATTTCAAGATCGTTGCAACACGGACAGAATTTTTCAATAAAAATTACGAAGATGAGACCCGTAAACCGTAGGACGGTTCGCCTGGGTGTAAGAATTTACGCGTTTCTCGATAAATAAATACAGTGCCATCCATGAATTAGTAGTACTTAGCGACACGAAACAATTACTATACGCTCAAGAAAATTTTACTGAACGTCCCGTAATTTTTTCCATCAGTTGTTTTTACTGAAAGAATTACAATTTTTACCGATCTGTTCAGTAATTTTATACATGGAAAAAAATATTTAAGTAAAAATTCCTATAATTTTTATTAAGAATTGCTATATTTTATACCAACCGGGATACAAACTCGAGCTGTATTAAATTTTAGTATACAGTATAGTAAAATTTCAAATTATCAAATTTTGCTGTTCTGTGTATCAAATTTTACTATACGGTACATCAAATATTACTACGCCACATATTAAATTTTATACATATTTATTTTCATAAAAATTTTTTTGTAATTCTAATTTTAGTCCTTGCTGATAAGTATTTTTACGTTATCTTGAAATGTCATTCATTTTTAAGTACAAATACAGGAAATTTAATGCAGCACATTCTTCAGTGATTATTTAGTCATGTTTCACTTATTAAATTGCGCTAATTATTTATTTTACTATACCGGATACCAAAATTTACCCGAATGTATTTCATTGTTTATTTCTATAATTTTTACTATATTATATAGCATTTTTTGATACATTGTGTATTAAATATTCATACAAGTATATTATATTTGCTGCATAAATCAGGTATGTCTTCCGATTCATAAAAAATATAACAATTTTAACTTAAACATTTTTCTCCGTATACGGTAGTATAAATATCAATTTTACTCAATAGAACGTAAATTTTACCGAACGATAAGTGACAGTAGATATTGGAAGTTGAGGTTAGGTAGGTCGTATTGTCGTAAGTCAATACTAAAGTAAAGTATTTTTGATTATTAATTTTTATTATTCATGACATGTTTAAATTAATATACTTAAGGTAAATATCCGAAGTATATTATTTTGAAACTTACGCATGTTATATCTTATTTACGGCTGCTCAGGAGATCGGTAATTTTTACGTGACAGTCAGTAAAATCTTCTATTAATAAAGAAAATTCCACACGATCCCACGATTACGATTCGTCTCGTAATTTTTATGAAAAATTCCATCAGTGTACTGACAGCGTTAACAAGCGCTTACTCGGGCATTCTAATCATCGCTGTCAATTTTCCGACTTCCTTGCGCGCTTTTAAAGCCTACCAAAAATAACCCAAAGGACGCGAAGCGCCAACCCAATTTTCCGACGAAGCTCCAACGAGGCCTATTATTGCACCCGCCGATCGAACGCGAGTACCCGCCAGAGTCGCCCGCGAGGATTCCAAAAAGCAATACGCCGTCGATTCAACGATCGAACACCCCGCCGAATACTCGAAAGCGCAAGAGAAGCGTCGAGTTGAGCGGCGCACTCGACGAACAAAAAAAAAAAAGAGCCATCTCGCGCGCACATATAAACAGGCGCTCTCTCTCCCCGGCAAAGCTCGCTCCCACTCGTGGCGTAGTCTCTTGCGTACAAACACGAGCACGTGGTCTGGCATGAGTAGGAGAGCGCGCGTCGGGCTTTTGAGGGAATCCTCGGCGTGCAGGAAAGGAGGTTACCCGTCTGGCTGGCGTCTCTCTCTCTCTCTCTCTCTCTGTCTCTCTCGACGTGAGGGTAGGGAAGGCGGAAGGACGAATAAGGCGGGCAGGAAGAACGGAGGAAGGAAGGAAGGGAGAGGGAACTCGACAGACGGAGAAAGCTGCGAGTACGGTTATGTGTGCCGAAGAGCAGCTCTCTCTCTCTCTCTCTCTATCTTTCTCGTGTCGCTTTACTCGTCCCCACCCCACCCCGTGAGAGCGTTACATTATCAATTCCGTTGCGGGCCGCGTATTCGTAATGCGCGCCAAGTCGCGCGGGGATTCCCCGACGGGAGCTCCTTGCGAGAGAGCCGGCAGCCCCGGTCCGAGGTGGCGGGGCGCTTTGGGGTGAGTCGGGGAGTTCGCTCGTTCGCCGGGGGTGAATGGATTTGTTTCGCGAGATATGGCCCGCGCGTTTTTTTTTTTTATTTTGGCGTCGCGCGCAAATGTTACGGTCGTATAAACTTGATGAAAACGAGGCGCACTTTATTTCCACTTGGCAATCATCTTAGTGCAAAGAATGGTAGTTTAATAATATAAAAAAAATGTAATCTTCTTCTCGACGATTGATTAAGTTTTGCGAGTAAATATTTAAGTCCTGCAAATGCGCGAATAAATTTTTTGCGTATCACCGATTCGAAATTTCCAGGGCGAATAACCTGAGACTTTAATCTAATCGTCCGAGTGTTACGTTACAACGCGAAGACACAACTCGACAAAGTACAAGTCTTTTTGCAACGAGATAAACGGCAACATAAGGCAATCGATTCGGTTTTGCATTTAACTAATTGTCAGCGACTCTTTTCTTCAGCTTAAAACTTCCATACGGAAGCTAAGCTTAACGGGAATTATTTCGCTCGTTATTGCCCGTATCCTTTCATTTCATTCGTAATTTTCATTGTCAAATTCCCGACTATCTCCCCCTCTCTCTCTCTCTCTGTATTCGCGTTCCATTTTTCCCTCCGCGCGCTTTCACTTTTTGTTTATTTCTCCCCCCGTTCTTCCACCTCCATACGCGCATTTTCCATCACATTTTCCGTCCCCCTTCCGCGCTTTAACACATATTTTGTATGTTCCGACCGCTTTTACTCTTTCGCTCCCTCCCACATTCTGGTTTCGCGCTTGCACTTTCGCTCTCCCTCCTTTCCCTCCGCGCCGCGTTAACCTACCTTTTTGCAGTCATCCTTGCATGTTCATCTTGCTCTTTTGTTCATTATTTAAAGTTTCGCCGCAAATATCTGCCGTTCCCCTTTACATTTGTTTCATTACGTACGAATTACATCAAAGGAAACGAAAGGATTTTTTGATGAGATTGTACGAGCGATTAAATTTTTAAAGCTTCTAAATCGATCACGTTCAAGACTTACGTATCTGCTAGTTTGTCGGATAACAAGTAATCCAATATTTTTTGCTTACCTGCAACAAAAAAAACGATAAATTAGAAATACTAAATCATAGAAATCCTTAATTTCTTAAAGTTCACTTAAATTTAAATTACAAATTTTTCCTAATGCTAATGAATACATTCTCTAACAGATTCCAACTCCACTCGACTCTCAGGATAAAAACCACCATTAAAAGGCTAGTTTCAAATAAACCCCGTCCGAAGCTCGCCCAGCTTCGCTCTTTCCCATTCAAGCATAAAAAGAATCGAGAACGCGAGCCGTCTGCTTTTTCCTCCCTCTATATACACGCCGGCACATAAAGCGCGTAAGTCGACGCGCGGACCGCTCGATCTTCTCGCGCGGACTTACACCTGTTGGACTCGAGAATATCTCTATCTCTCTCATTCCGCCCCCCCGCCGCCCCGTCGTTCGCGCTCAATCGCTTCGCTTATTTCTTTTCGAGAAGGAAGAGCCATTTCGCCAGGCGGGGCCCCCCTTTCTCGCTCTCTCCGCTTCTGCTTCTCCTCATTTTTCGTGGAACGGCGCTTGTCCTCTTAACCCCCTCGAGAGGAAGCAGTCGTTGCTTTTCTTATCGCGCCTCGCACGACTTTGGGCGCGCGCGGTGCCCCTTTCACGCTGCCGGGGGCCGACGCAGGGTTTATTTTTAATCGGCAAGCTGGGGTAGAAGTTCTTTTAAGTGGAATAGATGGACAGACGACGAATGCAAAGATTTACGCGATAATGCAGGTCAGATCGGTTTTGCAATAATTTTGAATTTCGAAAATATTGTGTAACAAAAATCAATGTACACAAAAACGTTTGTACGTTCTCTTTTGATTTTCCTCGCTGCGCCATGCTCTTCTTCGCATTATTTTCAAACGAAAGAACGATCCTTCATTGTCAAGCGCGGCTCGAAAATAAGTCGAACCAGTTACGCGCAACTCGCCGCGAGGCCTTTCGAAATAGCGGTAATTAAAAAAAAAAACAAGAGAAAAAATCTCCAGCTTTGAAGTCGCCTCATCCAGCTTTAAGCTCCGAAGCACAGCCGGCAGCTGCAGCGTAAAAGGGTCACCCACGTGCTCGCCTCGCACGCCGCCTCTTCTTCTCCGCGGCGATTTTCTTGCCGCTTTGACTTTTTCGCCCCCTCCTTCTCCCTCTCCTCCTTCTTCGCACCCTATTTGTCCGACGTCTCTCGATTTCGCTTTTCCCTTTCCTCCTCCTCCTCTCTCTCTCTCTCTCTCTCGCTCTTTTTGCTCCTCTCCCCCTCCAGCTTTTATCTCGCTTTTTACGAGCCGGCGTTTACTTTCGCTGTTCTCTCTCGCTCTCCTGCTCGTGTTCCTTCGTTCATTCATTCTTATGTTTCATTCAGGCGAGAGCCTCTCCCCGCGTGAGCGCGATTTCGACTATTTTCCCTAGCCTCTCGGCCGGAGCGCTCGTCCGTCCGCCTTTTTGCGCGCGCGAGGCTGAATTTTCGGGCTTTCAGGCTAATTGGCGCTCTCCCGAGGCACCGAGAGATTCGTATTTCTTTTTTTCGAACTTGCTCTGCGGAATTTACTCTCTGGGATTATTTAGCAAGAGACAGTTTTTAAATTTTTGTAGCGTCGAAAATCTTCACAAAATTAATCCTCACCCCGGAACAGAAATGATTTTATTCTCAAACGATCAACTCGGCCGGTAAAGCAGCCTAAATCCAGCACTTAAAAAAAATCGATCCTCGACCATGCCTGCCTCCCCGCCCCTCGATCTCGAAAAAACCTGCGAGCCTTCCTCGAGGAAGGCTTTCGAAAAAAAAGAAAGGAACGCCTCGGCTGACAATGGGCTCGTCTCTCTCTCTCTCTCTCTCTCTCTCTCTCTCGTCGGGCGGCATAACGCATCGGCAGGTCGGTTTGAATTGGAAATCTCGCCGACAGTCCCCGTAGCGTGTCGGAGTTAATTAAGCAAAAAACGTCCGAGATTAGATAGGAGAGTCGGCGGGAGGAAGGGAGCGGCGGCGGCGGGGCCTCCTTTTTGCCCGACCGTCTCCGATGCCTATCCGGACGGTGCTCTCTCGCCCAGCCCGCTCGGGGATTCGCCGCGAGGCGCGCTCCTCCGTAAAAATCCCTTTTCCCTTTTCGGCGGCCATTGTCTCTCGCTAATTCCCCATCAGCGACGCCGAGCTGACTGAGCAGCCGAGAGGGGCTTTCGGTTTTATCGACCTGCGACTTCTTTCGCGCGGCCCGGGATTTTCGTTTTGAATTTTGGCCGGCTCGTTGAGATTTCGACAGTGGTTTTGAAGGCAGTCCAATTGCTGCTCAAAGCAGCTTGTTCAAAGACAGTTGTGATCTTTGAACGGAGAGAATATTTTGCGAAAAATTCTTTGTAAGAAAGCCGAATTAATTACGGTTATATTACGAGTTACACCGAAATCCAGAACTGAAGACACCTCACCTTTCCGGCCGAAATCCACCCGTACCTGCCCAGCAGCTAATTCCCGCGAGCCTCGATAAAACCTGCCTCCAAACTTCTAAAAATACCCGCGGCGAAGTGCGCACACACCTACGATACGAGAATCCGCAGCGCCCGCTCCGCTATCTTATCAGGCGAGCGCAGTCCAGGGGCCCCGGCGATTCCGCTCGGCCGCGAAAACAGTCGACCTGCCCAAATACGTTCGCGCGACCTTACGGAGACCAGAGGGGGGGGCAAACTCTCTCTCTCTCTCTCTCCGTTACATAAAAGAGCACTTAGACTCGTTGCGCGCGTACTTTCATAAAGGCAGGCATATAGCCCGTAAAAATAGCCGATCCGCAGGCAGGCTCGCCGTCTCGCTCGCGGGCATTAACGACTATTTTTAAGCGTCGCCGTCGACGACGACGACCGGCCGGCCGGCTCTCTCTCTCTCTCTCTCTCTGCTCTCCCTACTATTCTCGGCGCGCGCGAGGCGCGAATGCGGAGGAGAGAGGCTCGGCCACGGAAATGAAAAGAAACGGAGAAGGATGCGAGGACGGGAGATAAGGAAGCGCTTTTTTTCGCCTGCGCAAATAGAGGGCGGGTTCTTTTTCTTCCGAATAAGCGGCGAGCCGCGCGCTAAGCAGGTTTGTTAATGGAGTGTGGTACCGTCGTTATAAGCGAATTTCATAGATGCGGTAGCTTTTATCGTAAATTTAAATAACTTTCTGCGACACTTTACTGTCCGTACCCAAAACTTCCTTTCGTAATATCTAAATCGCCGGTAAACTCCAAGGAATCGCTGTTTAACGCTAATAAATTGCGCAATTATTGCGAACGGGAAGGAAAACGGAACGAACGCAATCAACGTCGAAGACTACCCAAGCAACGAGCCAATCCCCCCCCCCCTCTCCAAGCAGCCAGCCGCCCGCCTCTCCTCTCTTCGCAAAAATCGAAGAGGCGACGAGCGGACGAACTCCCGGGACAGCCGCGGCGGGCGATTACGTTCGGCCGGGCGAAATTCCGGCGCGGCCCGCTGGCGCACATCCGCGAGGGAATATCGAATATTCGAAGGCCGGCGACCGGCGGCTTCCGCCCCTCTCCCCGCCGAGGAAAGCGCCTCCGCCGCCGCGGGAGCGGATTTCGCGACGAGCGCCGACTGCGGGGAGGGCTGTGCTTCGCATCTGCGCCTCGTCGCGCTTTCCGGCGGTCGCGGGTGCCGGGGGACTTTGATTAGCGATTCCGAGGCGAGCTGAAAATTCGGACGAGCGAGAGAGCTCCTCGCTGCTTCGAAGACGCATTCTCGAACGGAGGAGCGATAAAAGGATGCTGGAGAAACCGTTAGGGATCCCCCGGTACCTGCGGAGCAGCCGAAAATCTTGAAAAGCAATTTGTTTGACGCCGCTTTACGACCCGGCCGGAGAACTGCAGCGCATTCCGACACGATAACCCAAAGAATCATTCCCGAGCCCGCCGTAAAATCGCCCCTCGGCTCTCTCTCTTTCGGGCCCTCGACTCTCCCGACTCGTTCCAGTTTAACAGCTCCGAAAACTAGTCACAATACTCGTCAGATTTCACTTACGCGCTCTCCGCCCGAGCATATTCGTACTAACCCCCGCGGCCAATCAACCGGCGGCCCGCCCGAAAACAATCTTCTTCGCGCGAGCAACAAGTCCCGCGAATAAAACGGACTCCCCGGCCGGGAATCAATCGTTCCCGAAGCTTCGCATTATAAATTAGAATCGCCGCGGCGAGTCGCGCGGTTAAGCGATACGCGCCGGCGTCTCGCCGCGCTTCGGCGCATATATACGACCGCTCGCGGGGCAATCTATACGGCGCGTAAATCGCGTCATTCGATACCATCGAGAAAGAGTCGGCGTAGGCGCGGCTGCGCCGCCGCCGAGCCGACTTCGGCAAATCTCTCCTGACTCGTGCGAAAAATTGCGCACGCGTCGGGACGGGGAGATGATTAGGTGCGCAGCCTCGTTCAGGGTTTTCGGGGAAACTCGTCGCGGTTTTGGAAAAAGGGCAGCGCGCGGCGATTGTTTTTCCGCGATGAAATGGGCTTTTCATTGTTTTTTTATATATTTTACGGTAGGGAGATATTCGAAATTTAAAATTAAAACAAATTGCTATCGCGGCGGCGAGCGATGCGTCCGCATTATTAACGACATTTATCGTAGAGAGATAGAACGTATTTTTTATGCGAGCTAAACGCGCTGCGAGAGCTGTTAAAAATAATTTTAGCAGGTCGGCAAAGGAACACTCGGGCCGCAGCAAAATAAAAAAAAAAAAAAGAAAAAGACAATAAAGCTTTTTCCAAACTAAACCAAAGGATAAATAAAAGCAGTCTTTTTATAGCCTCGGTGTATTATTGGCCGGGACAGATTCAATTCATTCCATTATCGTCGTAATACGTTAACAAAAATAATCGAAGCAGTCGCTAAAGTTCTAAGAATGCAAAAAAAAAGAATCTATGCAAAACGTTAAGAACGTCGAGCTAAATCGCCGTGTATTACCGATAAAAGTTACTGGCGCTATTCTAACCTAAAATACACGTTTGATTTATTACGCTTAATTATAACTCCTGCGAGAGAATGTACGTTCAAAAGTTAATCCAATGCTCGACACGGCCGCCTGTTTATAAATATATGATAAATATATCTCGGGGTTTTAAAATTCAATTCGCACATTGCGGCTGAGCTCTTTTACAAGCAATTAAAGCGAGGCAAAAAGACACAATCGACAGAGCGATTTGGAGCAATGTGCACGCAAAAGAGCGCGCTCCCGGCAGCGATCTGCATTATCAGGCTCTCGCGAGAAATTTCGAAATCGCGGCGGATCGCTAATTGTTTAGTTGTGCTCCTTGAAACGTCGGGACAGACGCAAGTAGCCGCGAGCCTCCATTTTCAAATCCTTCTACCAATTATCCAATCAATCGCACTCGAGCCAACTGATACCGCAAATTTCCCAGCCCTCCTCCCCTCCCCCCGTCGAATCCCAGAACACATCTCGAGAACGGGGCGCGAGTTTGGAAAAAAAAAACACACCGCACGCAGGCTGCAGCGGCTCCCGAGAGCAAGTGACTCGGCGCCTCTCCAAAATAACTGTCTCCTCCGACTCGGGGATAAAAAAGTCCGACTCACCCAGCCTTCACAAAGCCCGTCTCTCCTCTCCTCTAGGTCCGTCGATCCTCCCGCACAGCAGCAGGCACAAGTGTTTCACTCTCCCCGCGTGGCTCTCTCTCTCTCTCTCTCCGGCACAAACGCGCGCTCTCCTCTGAATACTCACTCTCGCTTCGAGTCTCGCGCGGACACCTATATACTCGCGCTCTCTCTCACTCTCTCCGTCGGGCGCGACGGGGGGTCGGTCCTCCTCGTCGAAAGAGCCGGAGAAAAACACGGAGACAGCGAGGAAATGCGCGGCCAAGAGGCAGCCGGCGATAAAGACGCGGAGAAGGAAGTAGCGAGGGAGGAGAGAGAGGAGGATGGAAGAGAGAAAGAGCGCACAGCGCTCGCCGGCCGCTCTTACTAAGGAACTCACCTCACTCCGCGAGCCGCCGACTCCGACCACCACCACGCGCCGCCGCCGCCGCCGCCGCCGCCGCAGCCGCCGTCGCCTGCTGCTGCTGCCGCCGATGGTGGGGGGGGCGGAGGGGCGCGACGCAGACAGATAGCCGCGTCTCGCTCGCTCTCCGAAGCCTCCCAACGAAAGTGAAATGGCATTCGGGCAAGTGCCCGCCGCCGCCGCCGAGCCTCGGAGGAGAGGGCTCGAAAATTCCCCGTAAAGAGTCTAGGTACCGCGGAGGAGCCCCCGAGGGCCCCGGAGGGGAGGGGGGCTTTCTCTCGCGGGCTCTCTTCCGGCGCTTTTTTTAATGAGCCCGATATTCGGACGGAACGATCGCCGCTTTTTCCAGCCGGGATGACAACGCCGGGGAATGAAGGCTGTATTGGGGCAATTGGTCGGCGCCTTTTCTTATTTTAACGAGAGAAATTGCGGGGCGAAGCGTTCGGAGGAGGGAGAGACGCTCGCCCGGAGGCTGGGATCGGGATTGACGGCGAGTTTATTTTCTAAAACGAGAGGAGAGCGAAGCTGCACGCACGTTGGTTTTACGGATTGTCGTTGCTTAAATTTACAAATCGCCCGGATAATCGGGCATATTTATCTCGTCCAATATAAACACCGAACGATGAAGACGTTTCCCCACCCCCCCCCCCTCCGACCATCGTCGCGCATCTCTCTCGACCCCGTCGCAAAGATCTTCTCCGAGCCCGAGTTTCCCCGATATTCGTCGGCGAATTAGCTAAACCGATCGCACACAAAGGCGACCCTCTCCTTCGGCCTGCCGTACACTTGCTTAGAAGCAAAAGTAAAAAAAAGAAAGAAGGGAATAACGACGGTCAGGAACCGACCGCATATAAAACCCATCTGGTCCTCGGGGCGAAGAGGAAAAAAAAAGCAGCCCGGAGTAGCCCACCGTTTCATTCGGCATGCGGTTGTATACCTGGGCCACGAAGCAGCTCCTGCACCTGACTGGCCGGTCGCTCCTCGGAGTGTGCGTGTGTGCGCGCGCGTTCGTGTAATTGTGGGTCCGGAGAAAGAGGGCCGGGGGAGGGGGAAGGGAGCGGAGAGAAGGGATACACGTCGCTCTCGAGGGGGGCTTCGCACACGGCTGAAAAGTCTCGCGGGCAGGTTTTTTCCGCGATTAGTCACGAGATTATGCGTTTGTTTCGTGCACACGCGCGGCCGAGTACCGGCCTCTTAAAACCACTTTGATATTATGCACCGACGACGGCGGGCCGCGCGGGGAGCGAGAGCTGAAGGTCGGGCCGAAAAAAGGAGGCCTCCATTGAAGAAGGCGAAGGCATACGTACCCGCGAGTTTTGAGGGAAGAAGGAATAAAAAGAAGAAGGAAGCGCGCCGATCAAACTCGGATCGTTTTTCACCGGTCGTGAGAACGAGACGCGGAGGTGCGGGGGGAGGGGGAGAGGGCCCCACCGAAGGGCTAAATTTTCGGGGGAGAGCCGCTCCTCTCTGCATGATCCGATTGTCCGTTCGTTAGTCCGGCGAATACATATATGTGTGTGTGTGTGTATATATATATATATATATATATATATATATGCGCCGGAGCTTAAATTCGCAGCCGGAATAATGCGAGCAAGCGGCGGCCTGCTAAGTTGGTTAGGCTTCGTCTGCAATACTTTGCAGGCGGCGGCCCTCCGCGCTTTCGACATAATGAATCCTCATTGTGACCGGCTGAATGGCGGCCTGAATTTAAAGTTGCGAATTGAATTATCCGCCGCGACTTTATCGAACATATCCCCCCCCTTCCGACGGTGTTTGCGATTCGCGCGATGCGCGGTTCGTCGGCGTTAGCGCCGCATTAATAACGTCGCGGCGCGCTGCTCCGTCGTAGGAGGGGTTCGGTGTACAACTTTCCGTGTACAAGCGACGGTACATATAAGAGGAGGAGGAATCTTTCTCTCTCTCCCTCTATCTCTCCCTCAAGTGTCAAGGTCGAAATTAGCCGGCACTAAAAACGGAATAAGGTGCGAGAGGGAAACCGGAAGAGGTCGCCGGATATAGAGCGAAGGAGCACAGCCCAGAGAGCGAGAGAGCGGGAATGACAAAAGAGGTTAAAAGGAGACGGCGAGAGGGAAGGAGAGAAAGAAAGAGAAAGTAATACCGGGAGGAGGAAGATGCCGGTAAGTAGGTGAGAGACGAAATCGAGAAAAAGAAGACGGCGAGGGAAAGAGCAGCAGCGCCTCTCTCTCTGTCTCTCTCTCCTCTCTCTCTGTGCACGTAAACGGAACGGGGGATAGCGAGAAGAATACACGGAGCATCGCTCGCGTGCGGACGTTCTCGAGAGCTGCCGACGAAAAGGATGCCGCGGAAGCGGAGAGAGAGGGGGAGAGAGTGCGAAGGACTTTTCGGACAGAGCTGCTTTTTAATTAAAACCTAGGTCCTCGTGTGTCCGGGTATTATTTCGATTTTGACGGCGATCCGCGCGGCGAGTTTCGTAGACGGGAGAGCGTTACGCAACGGCGTTTTAATTATGGAATTCCGATGTTCCCGAGGCGCTCTCCCGGTTCTCGGAAGCGACTCTCCGGGCGCGGGGATTGATGAATTATTTCGGGCTTAATCGAGGACACACCCGCAGAGTCCGAGGCGGCTTCGAAAAATTTTCGAAAACTTACCCCGCCGCCGAGAACCGAAATTCGCACGGCCGGCTTCGTGGCAACCCGCGTCGAAAGCTCTCGCTCGAGAAAGCGGAGTGCACGGGAGGGGGAGGCCGCGCGGCGGCGACTGCGATCGAGAATTGCAATTTTCGAGCCCCTAATCCCGGGGCGGCAGGCTCCGCCCTCCGCCCGGCATTGAAACAAAACGAGAGGAAGAAAAAAGGAAAGGAGAGAAAGAAGAAAAAAAAGGAGAAGCGTCGAGAATCTCCAGACCGAAATCTCCCGCGCACAGCGTCGCATCTCTCTGCCGTCCCGGCGGCAAAAACGCGGCCGCCTGCAGAGGCTCACACTCGCGCGCACGCACACAGAGAGGTACGGAACTCGGCGGCGGCGGCGGCGACGGGGAGGGCAGAGAGAGAGAGAGACCGGCGGCGGAGCAGCGACGCATAGCCGAAGGAGGCAAGGGGAGGTAGGAGGAGGAGGAGGAGGAGGAGGCAGTCGCTCGGCTCGGCAGCGTCCCTTAATGAAAATTCCCTGGCGTAGCCGCGGCACATTGATCGGCCGGCCGCCGAATATCGAAAATTTACATCGCCGGCGAGCCTCGCCTCTCCCTCTCTGCGCGGAGGGAATGCGTTTGTGCGCCGCCTCGTGGTGGAGTGAGAGAGGCCGAGAGCTTGGACGGGAGGGCTGTGTGCGCGTGTGCGCGTGTATGTGCGTGTGCGAGGCGGCGACGAAGAAGGCAGCAGCTTTGTACCCCTTTTTTTCTCCGAGCCGCGGGTACAATGCGAGCGCAGAGAGAGAGAGAGAGAGCGAACCGGCCAGAGGAGAGCCGAGTAATGGGCGCGCGGTCGGTCTAGTAAATTGGGAGAACGGCGAGGGCCTCTCGATCGTTTTTTCAGCCGAGGGACACGGAGGCGCGATTGTCGCTAGGCGACGTTCCGTTTAATGACTGATTCGCTCGGCAGCGGGCCGATTTTCGTATTGTTTTTCGGTTGATTAGAATATCGCCGGGAGGCCGCTTTCTAAACCAGCTGAGAATAAGCTCCTTCGATGTTTAAACGTCGGGCGCGTGTCAATTCATAACTCAACAAAGTAATTGCTCGCTCGCGAGTCAGTTACCCGCGAGGATGCAAGCGTCTCCCGATGTAATTAAACCTCGTCCCGCAAGCTCCCACTTCATTAATCCAGGGGAGCCAACAAGCACACCGCGGCTTTTTAGTATAAAACGCGCCTTTAAGAACGCATTCCTGCGCGGGGGCCTTCCTAAATAACCTCCTACAAACCGGCAGCCCCGCCGCTCCGTCTCTCTCTCTCTCTCTCTCTCTCGTTCATCATTCGCGTGCGAAGCTATCCTACACTCGCGGGCGTTTGAATCCGCGTTCGGGCGCGCGCACGTACGACAACAATGCTGCACGTGTGCCGGTGCCATCACACCCGGCGCTCTTATCTGTGAGGGAGGGAGAGGGACACGACGAAAATCGACTGGGTGTCTGTGTGTGCGCGACGTCGCCGCCGCCGAGGGAGGGGAGGCGCGAGAGGAGAGGAGAGAGCAGTCGCGCCGGGGAGCGACGCGCCTAACCCTCTCTCTCTCTCTCTCTCGCTCTCTGCTCTCTATCTCGAAAGTAAAGCAAACGAGCGAGGGTGCAAGGAGGGAGAGAGAGCAGAGGTCGGAGGCCGCAAGGTATGCGGGCGACAAAGAGGGTCAATCTATCGAAGCCCGACAACCGAAAGAGCGAGAGGGGCGAGAGGGGCGAGAGAGAGCGGCGTAATCTCGCGGGGAGAGAGAGAGAGAGGCTATGCAGTTCTCCCTCCCGAGCGGAACGTACGTGATCTTTCGCGTTGACGCTCGCTTTTTTATTTCTCACTTTTTCGCGTTTCTACTCCCCCCCACCCCGCCTCCTTCCACGGGCCGCCGCGCGTTCTGTTCTTTTAATCGTTATTTTGTCGCCGGCAGCTGCCGCCGCTGCCCGGCTCTATTTCTCTCTCTTTCTCTCTCTCTCCGTGCTGCTGCTTTCTTCTCCTACTTCGAGAGCCGCTGCCCAATCTTTTATTACGGAGACGCGCGTTGCGTCATTGATTGAATTTCGGGGACTGAAATCAAGCTTCTCGCGACGAAGCCCCGCGGTGGCCGAGCGGGCAGCCGCGCGGGGCGCGCGACTCTTCGAAATCGGAAAGCGAGCCGGAAATTTAGCGGCTCGATTTCGAATTCCGCGCGTCCGCCGCTCGAAAAGGTGAGAGGGGGAGAGGGAGCTTTGAAAAATTCAGCTGTTAAAAGCTCGCGCGCGACCGCGCTGGCATGCGCGTACACGAAATCAAGCCGGTTCTCGATAAATACTCCGGCCAGACTTGACTGACGTTCTTTGAACTCAACATTTATTCAGACAGCGGTGAAAAAAAAAAAGCGGAAGCGAGCGACTCGCCGATAGCCGGAGCGCGCGAGCGGAGTCTCGAAAAAACAATAGGGGGAAGCTGACGCGGAGAGCTGAAATCCCCGATAGAGGGTGGAACTTTTGACTGGGAATTTCGCGAGGAGAGAGAGGGAGAGGAACGAGAGTAGAGAGAGACGTATAATCTTCGATTAATCTTTCGCCTCGGCTTCTCCCGCAGTGAGTTCTCCGTGTGTGCGCGCGCGCGTCTGTGCGCGGTTCTGCCTGCATCGAAAGCTTGGCACGGGACAACAGAACGGGTTAAGAGGCACGAAAATTCGTCCCTCTCCCGGCGCTCTCGTTTTTCGACTCTTTCTGCTTTGCGCCCCTCCGCCGCCCGCCGCGAGTCTTCTCCCGCTTGCTTCGCTCCCCCGATGGTCTATCTCTCGATCGGACTATCATTTTTCTTTTCTTCCCTTTTTCGCTCGTCCCGCAGCGTGTGTGCATTGGCGCTTAGGACCTCCGTAGTTTTAAGCCAAGTCCAGATATTGGCCTTTTTGCGAGAGCGATAAATCGACGGACTGCGGATCGGAGGACTGTTTTTTTTTTCTTTTTTTTCTTTTTTTTGATGGAAATACACGATCGGCGGACCAAGGATTTTTAGTCCGCTTTTCGGTGCTTCTCGTCGACTCTGGCGATTTTGACGAATACGATTGATCATTTTTCAAATTTTACGGGGAAATTGAATCCTCGGCGACTCTGCACCAAAGGTTGCGGAAATAACGCTTTCTACCAGCTCGCTCGACGCGTACGCACACGTAACAGGTTCAATTTGACGTCGCAGTTAATTAGTGTAAAATGAAAATGAACGTAAACCTAGAAAGCAGTGGCATCCGGTGATAATTTTGAGCAGCAAAGCTTAACGAGATATTCATCCTGCAGATGGTATTTTATAAGAAACGTCAAAATATAAATATCGTCGAAGAAACGAGAAACACAAACAGTAGGCAGAGGCCGTACACGAGATGCTTTTCACTCGTATTACAAGTAAATATTTTCCGTTTCATACGGGGGGGAAAATAAAATTTCTCGGCGGGGTAAATATTGGACCGTCGTATAGAAAAAGAAACAGAGAGAAATACAATGTCGCCGACAAAAGAGAGAGAGAGAAAGAGAGAAACGCGGAGCGAAAAAAGGTCGGAAACGCGTTCGCCGGAAAATGGAGGAAATAATAACGACGAAAGGAGAGCGCGAAAAAGCGGCAAAGATAAAGCTCCGACGCGCAAGAGAATACGAAGCGACAGCGGTAATCGAAGGTACGACTCGCCGCTTCCTCTTACCGAGGGCCGGAAAAGCAAAGCTCGCGCGCGGATATCGAGTGACGGGGGGGAGGGAAAATTGAATTGCACCAAGAAATTAGGAGCGGAATTACTTTTAACGAGAGAGTGAGAGCCCGAAACTCGAGGCGCGCAACTATTGGCTATTATTTCTGTTTACATCGGCGCTTATTTGCGCCGGAGGAGAAGAAGAAAAAACGCAGAGAGACGCGGTAGGAGTAACGAGCTGCCGCCTTTGTGATAGGAGGCCGCGGATAATGTCGGAAGCTACGGCGATAAGTAGAAACGGTAGTGCCATCAGATAAGCCGTAAATGATGAAACGCGAAAGCATTGATTGTCGTGTACTTTTCTGCTTTTTTTTCGCTGCTTTTCGGCAATTTTCTTCCTGAAATTTGAACGATTGTCTTTTCTTTTTAAGCTTCTCATGCGTAAAGAGAATTTAAAGTTCGTGTATTAAAAATTAAATGTAAATTAAAAATTTTACTTTAGAATGATTTAGTGCCAAGTTTTCCAAGGGAGAATTATAAATTAAATAATTCTTCATCGCATTCGTGCAAGCCTTGAGAAATGTCGCGTTTATATATAGCTCTGGCAGGGTCATTTTTTAAAGCTCATAAGAAGCTTAACATTACTTAATCTAGTTTAAATTCATGTTGCTTTCCTGTAAAATTCAAAACTTATTTAGAGAATAATCCTTAAATAACGTAAAAGTTTCCATAATTTGAGGCTCTCGAAAACTGCGCACAAAATATCGATACGCGAAACTATACCGATTCAGCTCGAAAACCCCAAAGCTCGCCCGATCGCTCGGTCGGTACGGCAGCCTCGACGGGTCCTCCCTCGTTTCTGCGCGCTCGCAGGACTTGCGACAAAAAAAAAAGGGAAAACAGGACCTGTCCCTAAAAAACCTCGAGCACGTATAATAGGACAAAGAGCAAGATAAATATAACGACGGAGGCAAGTCAAAGGAGCGGTGCACATACGAGAGTCGAAGGGGGAGCCGAGAGGCGAGCGCGAAATCGCGAAATTCGGCGAACGCATCAAAGAGAGAGAAAGAGAGAGAGAGAGAGAGAGAGAAAGAGTGGAGGGAGCGAACAAGTGCACGCTAGAGAGAGGATCGGAAGGAGGGAAAGGGAGAGAGAGAGAGAGGAGGAGGACGCGGACAAAGGGAATCTGCGGCTCGGCCGGAGTGTGTGTGAGTGCGAGCGGAGACCGACGGGGACAGAGGCCGCTTTTGTGCGGAGGGGGAGGCCCCGGAGAGAAAGAGAGAGAGAGAGAGAGAGAGAGAGAGAGAGAGAGAGAGAGAGAAGGAAAGAGGCTTCAATTGTTTCGTGAGCGCGCGCGCGCTGCCGTGGCCGCGCGTGTAATTTGACCTTCAATTCCCGATGCACGAATGTTGTATTAATTCGCGTTTCTTTCGCCGAGAGGCGCATGTAAGGGGAATTTATATATATATTTCGTGGATCGGGGCCTTAATTGGAGAACGGAGGAATGAGCCGAGTGCTTTTCGAGGAGGAACTAAGCGGACTTTGAATCGGCGGTCGATCGTTCGGGTGATAATGCTCTGTGATTCGGTCGGTAACGGAGTGCAGGTCGGTAAAATTTTATTATCCCCCGCAACGCGAAGGTCGTAAGACCGTTGCGCGAGTGTACAGTAGCAGCGCGATTTCGTTTTCTTCACTGATAAAGCATTCAAAAGCCTACGAAATGACATTCGACGCCGAGCACCGAGCGCCGCCATTAATCCGGGAGACATTAAAACAATCCTTATTAGCCAGCTTCCAGCTCCGAAGCGTATAAGAGGCGGTAATGCAGTCGTAATTCCCGGCGACAAAGCGTCCGGCGTCCGAGCGACGTCGAAAGGGACGCGCGGAAAAACCTCTCTCTCTCGTTTCCCCGCGCCTCGTTTCTCTCCCCCGCCGGCATTGTAATTAATTTCTATAAACAGTGCGCCGGCAACCTAGGCGCTCTCAAATCGCGTTACTCGCGTTTCGATAAATATCCTCGGTACTCGTCGCCGCCGCGGGATTTCTGCGCTCTCTCGCTCGCCGGAGATTATAAACATTTCGGCCCAAGGTTTTTTTCTCTCCCCCTCTCTCTCTCTCTCTCTCACTCTGCCTCGCGGCTTTTGCTCGCGAACGAACGGCGTATAGCAATTTCTCCCCCCTCCCCTTCCCGAACGGATATACATTCGGGGGAGAGATGATTTTTTTCGGTTGTTTCTTTTTTTTTTTTACGGCGAAGGTTTTAATTGACTCGGTTGCAAATGAAATTCTTTTTCTCGGCGCTTCGAGTGAAAAAGCCCCGCGCGCCGCCGCAAAGAGAGAGACAGAGAGAAGCGCTATGGGCGAGTCTCGTTTAGCGGCCATAGCAAATGGTGCTTATTAGTACACTTTAACACTGGCTACGTAATTGGAACCTCCGACATCCGGTGAGTGTATTTGCGGCAAATCAAACAAAGAAAACGCGAGCCGGCGGTCTTTGGAGCTGCGGGATGATAAAACGGAATTTCGAGCATCGACGTACCAATTAGACATGAAGCGTCGACTCCGCATCGACATCATTCGGGGTTCACCGCTCGATCTTTCGATCGAGAATTAAAAAATTTTGTCACGTCCGTTACGGCATTTTTGAAAATTTAACTCGCTAATCGCAGCGCCGCCGAGAGGTTAGTCGCTAGAATCTACCCCCCGAGCTGCCGATGCTCCAAAATAACGAATTCATCCGGTCAACCCGAAAAACTCTCTCTCTCTTTCTCGCAGCGCCAATCTCCCACGGCGCGCGAGCTCCGCTGCTTAACCGAGAATCCTATTAATCTCCCCTCCTAATTAGCCGCAAGCCTATTAAGCCAGAGCGCACTCGGGGGCATCAAAGCACACCTCTCCTAAACCCGCTCTCCGAAAAATGAATTCAGACGTCGACGCGGCCGCCGCTCTCGGATCCCGTCCCGGCGGCGGCGGCAAAAATCTGCGCGCGGAGAAAGCTGCAGCGGCGACGGCGGCCGCCCCCCGCGCAAAAAAGCAATTTCGGCGAAGGGAAAAAAAGGCGAGAGAGAGAGAGAGAGAAGAAACGGGCCGACGCCGGCGGCGGCTGTTGCCCGGGCATGTGGCCTGGCTCGTTCGGCCCTGATTCGGCCGCCCAGACGAGAGACGCCGCGCGCGAGAGAGAGATGCGAATCCAGTCGGTCGCGTTCTTTCGGCCGCCGAAGCTTCTTTCGCCCCTGCCTCTTTTACATACGCGCTCTCCGGCTGGGTGTGTGCGCGCGCGCCTGTGCTCGTGTGCACGCGTGCGCGCGCGAGAGAGTCTGCCCAAAGGCCGCGTGTTCGGCTCGAGGTTAAGGCTCTTTCACAGTGGGCCTCGCAAGGCGGAGAGGAGGCGAGTATTTTACGAGATTTTCGGCCGAGGCGAGGGAGATCGAGCGGCCGGATGAATATCTGGCGGGTTATTAGTTGATCGTTGGACGATTGTTGCGTAAACGTTTGCTTTGGCGTTAATGGAAAGAGGATTTATTGATAGAGGATTGGCGGAAATATTTTTTGTACTATTCAGCTAGATTGTCTTGAAGTTTTGAGAAAACGGTTAAATGCGCTAAATATAAAATAACAAGAAATTCAATAGGTCTCAAAAAATTTTATTACAAAAACTACATGTTGGTTTTATCACTGCGCGAAAGCGTCAATTCCATTCTTAAAAATTTTAAATTCATCCACACGTGCAACGGAATTAAAATAGAACACGTGTGCCTCGAACGTCGCGCATCCGTTGATCCTTGAGAACACCATTAAAAATTTATTCAATCGTAAACTGTAATACTAGATCCCCGTTTTTCCAAAACAAAAAAAAAAACGTTTAAACCAAAAACCCGCCCCAAACAGATCCAAAAAGAATCCGCCAAAAAGCCGGCCCAGGCGCGTCGTCGTGCAAACTCCTTAATCCGCGCTCCACACTCGAATCCGCGTCCACACAGACGGTCACTCACACCGAATCTCGGGCCGCGTCGCGTCCACCCGCCCGAGGAGCCGCCGCGCGGAGCGAGCGAAAGAGAGAGAGAGAGAGAGAGGAGGCCGAAAGCAAAAGGGAGAAAAGCAAAAGCGGCTTCTAACCGGCGGCTCTCTTACGCACACATCCGCCGCGGCGGGCAGAATCGCGCGCTCTCGCGCGAGCCACGTGCATGTGAGAGAGAGAGCGCGGCCGTATAGCGGAATAACCCGTATGCTCGCCTCGCCCGCCAGAGCCGCCGGACGAAGAAAGAGAGAGAGGGAGAGAGAGTTGGTGTCAAGGACAACCAGGAGGAGGAACGAGTCGAAGGACTGTGTCAGTCGTTGATACTCCTTCTCTCCGCTTCTCTAGGCTTCGCTCTTTTCCTCCCCGGCGAGGCTGTTGCTCGCCGGAGCAAAAGCGGACTCCCGCCGCGTCCTTTTCCGGAAAGCGGGGGTCGGAAGAGGAATCACGCGTCGATGGAAATTTGACGACGGGCTATATATAATGATGAATGCACGAGCTCCGCGGTTAGGCCGCCTTCTCTTTTCGGGACTCGAGGCGACGGCCCGCCGCTTCTCTTCGCCGCTTTCGAGTCGGATTTCGAAGCTTTTCGAATCGTTAAATAATTTCAAAGGTCATTCGCCCCTGAAAGAGAGAGAGAGAGAGAGAAAAAAAACAGAGCTTCCACTCGCTCGCGGTCTCTTGTTGCTTAGCCTCCCACTTTTCCGTCTCGACGAGTCGTTCTCCCCTTCCTTTGTTTACGTCTTTGCTAAACCGATCGGCGCGCTCTCGGTGTTGCGTTACCAACGCCCACCGCTCGCTCCGGCTTTTATTAACCACCCGCGAAACGGCTTTACTTTCGTTCGAAAAACTTCTCTCTCTCTCTCTCTCTTTCCCGACCGCCGCGTTCTCGCTCCGTTCAATCAGGAACGATGGCTCGTTTAATTAGAGCGCGGAGTCCCCCCAAAGAAAGTGCGACTCTGCGTCGAGTCGAAAACGTCCGCGACGAGGCCGCGAAGCAGCGCCGTCCGATTTCAATTTGCGACCGACGAGGAGGGAAGCGGCAGGTGAGAGAGAGAGAGAGAGAGGAAAAGGCGCTTGTAAACGAATTTTCAGCACACTGCGTGCGGTGCCGATCCCCGACGGAGATGGAGGGGGGGAGAGGAAGCATGCGAATGTGCGGAGGAAGAAATTGACCGAGATGGGGGTGAAGAATGTGGGTGGAAAGGGGGTTAAGAGTCGAAAAGAAAACTGTATTAGGACGCACTTGTTGCGACCCGGGCGCACTTCTTTCTTTTTTATCTTGTGCGTATATTTTTGGCGCGGGTTGCTTTATTTTTATTTTGTAATTGGTGCGCGTAATTATAGAAAAGATTTGTAGCTAACGGCAATGCTACTTTGCAATGCGATACAGACGGGATTATTTGACAAAGGGGGCAAAACTTTTCGGAATAATTTCCGAAGGTTAATTATGTTTCAGTAATGCTGACTGCAAGTACACT
>JAWWEM010008272.1:12083-27321 GCA_035582935.1 Ormyrus thymus | reverse complement strand
TCTCTCTCTCTCTCTCTCTCTCTCTCTCTCTCTCTCTCTCTCTCTCTCTCTCTCTCTCTCTCTCTCTCTCTCTTCCTTCGCTCGGATTTCTCTAATTTTCTCATTAGGACACTCGAACTTTGCGGCTTTTCTCGCTGCGCTTTTTCTTTACAGCTTTAGCTCCTTTCTACTTTTTTTGCGAGCTTTCGCGGGAGCTTCTTTTCCCTTTTGTTTATTTTACACTTTGTTGGCCTTGGTGTTTATTATTTTTATTGGAGTGCTTAATTACAAAAGTTCCCTTCTTTTAGTCCTTATTTTAGAATAAGGATACTTCAGTATTATTGGAAGCAAGTTTCTTCTTAAGTAGGTCACAGGTTAGTAACAATAAAAGCAAATCTTGTATACATTTTAAATAAGCGTTAAAAGCTTTAATTAAAACTTGTATTTTATAGAAGAAAATCAAGAGAATTATCTGTTTTTCCAACAGGTTTGTTGATCTTTGCGTCTCAATTAATTCTACTAAAGCATTGAAGAAAGTTCAGCGTCAAAGTCGGTTATGACTGGGCTACAAGTATTAAAACTGAATAACAAATCCGACTATTCTATTTCTATTAAAATATTGCACTTTCCCCAGCTTCCCCCGCAGGTTTTCCCGTTTCCCAGCAGCTATTTACATCCATCACTCCATCAGCGCCTCGATCCAGTTACGCGTGGAGTCTATTTTTTCAGGCGCTCCTCGGCTATCTCGTATCAACATGTACATCTTATTGGCAAGTTTGCGAGCGATCGAAAGAGTAGAAAAGAAAGAGGAGGCGGGAGGAAAGAGAGAGAGAGAGAGAGAGAGAGAGAGAGAGAGAGAGAGAGCGCGACTAAGAGCGGAATCTTTCCCGAGGACAGAGAAATTTCCAAGTGGTGCAGTATATCGAGGCGCGCGCCTGGCGGTGCCTCTGGCAAAGAATATATTTCAATCCCTTTTCCTTCGCGACATCGTCGAGCCGCCCGCAGACAGCCCCCCGCCCAATTCCGTCAAGTCTCTCTCTCTCTCTCTCTCTCTCTCTCTCTTACTTCTTTTTCTGCCTCTTAGATTGTCCCGGTTTTGCGCGCGGAGTTTTTCTTGATTGGATTTTCATCGGGGGCCGCTTGCATAAAACATGCACAATCTTTTTCTTTTCCCTTATACACGCCTCCTTCTTCATCTGTGGATATCTCCGCCGCGTCTCTTTCGCCTTCTTCTCTCTCCTTTGTTTCGTCTCTTGCACCTCCCCCCCCCCCACTCGAATCTATTTTGTTTTCTCGTCGGTTTGCTCCAAGAGCGCCGCTCCTCACATTCATATATCCCGAGATTTCTCTTATTGTCTTTCTGCAGTCGAGGAGGGGGGAGATTCGGGCCCGGCGCAGCCTCACGGCTTTATCCACTTATCTGCAAACTTTTTCTAGCGCGTGTCCCTTTGGTACACTTTTGCATATGAAGTAAAATGTCGTTGCAACTTCTCGCCTTGTAGCGTTGACAATGATGCATGCCTGACCGTTTCCTCTTGTTTTCCTTTCGCTGTCTTAACTGACGTATTCAGTTACCAAATGTATTCGCTTCGTTTTGCTGGCGCGGTTTCTTCCTTGCTGGACCCAAGCTGATTAGGCATCGTTTAAAAAGTATTCTGACTTTCGTTTATCATACATCAGTCTGTGACGAGACCGCAGATTTAAGCACCCGTTCACAATAATAAGATCCGAGTTTGCTCGGTGCTAAGCAAAACGTAATGTTTGCTACCCCTCCCCGTCGCGAAAGTATACATTTCGGGGAACGAAACAAGTTCGCTCTCTCTCCCTGGGACCAGTGGCTACAGTCATCGACGCACAACAAGCTCCTGCAAAACTGCTCCTAAGCGACAGCCACGAGGAAAGACGCAGCTCGCTCCAGGGTCACCTCGCTGATGGAGGGATGGATCCCGGTCCCGAGGGGTTGAGCGAAGAATTTTGGCCGCAACACACCAGCTAAGGACGTCCAAAATAAGATAAGTAGCTGCACTACCGATTAGTAATTGGAGCCTGCCCGATATCCATTGGGGTTTAAGTAACCAGGAAAGCGAAAGCGCAGTGGGATTCGCGCGCGCTGGATCATTCGGTTCGGATTGCGAATCAACTGATTTTTAAATAAAGACCGTTAAAACTAATATTTGTTTATTCCCATTACTACGCTGTCCAGCAAAAGGGTAAGCAAAATATTACAAGTTGTATCGCGAGCATAAAAAATTGTATGAATATATGCACCGCGAAAAAATCTTTTGGTTTACTTTGAAAATCGCGCGAGATAAATCAACGCAGGCCGTTTCGAGCGGAAAAACTGTAAGTTGGAAATAATAAATAACCCCGGCACACTGCAGCTGATATAGCAGTAAAGTCTATTACACTTAGACCTAAATAATAAAAATAGTAAAAGAGAGAGTAGCCGGAAGATGAAACGCAAGATGGAAGACTCTCGCGCCAAAGCGCGATGGGGCGGTGGACGAGACATCCTCGAGAGGAGAAGGGAAAATGAAGTGCAGGAGGTAGACATAAGTCGAAGAAGGATGGAGAAGCGGAAGAAACGCCGTCTCGTTTCCTCGTTCCTCTCCCATCCTGGACTCGACTGGAAACGTAGTTAACAACTTGGAGTTAACAATGCAGCACCGACGAGAGACGAACAAGAAGAAGAAGTAGAATAAGAGAGAGAAAGAGAGAGAGAGAGAGAGGGAGAGCCATTCGTTGGTTCTGCTAACAACCAAGTAAGTACTCGGATACGCTCGGCTGTCTCTCCGCGTCGGATTAAGCCGAGGCCCGGCTGATCAACCAGGCGAAACTTAAATAATATGCTCGGAGGGATACTTGACAGGTCGGAAGCGGAGCAGCAGACGACGACTTTTGTGTCAGCTGCGAGGGAGAGCGCCCGTTTGTTATATTGCCGGTGGCGGAAAGCTTGAAACGGTTGCGCGTCAATTGTTCGAGCACCGACAAACGAGAGAATTCGGATCTCTTCGCGGGATCGAGCGAATTAGGCGACACCTTCTTATCGTTAATTGCATTACCCGGCTCGGGACTTTCCCTGATTCTCTCATGCGTGCAATCGGGGAAGCTGGATGGCTTAAGCTGTTTTTGTTTGCGTCGAAGGTGCGAGATTTGACGCGTTTGCCGACGGTAATTGCCAATCGTAATTATGTTTGTTTCACGAATGATCGTCAATAATTTGTTTGCGATGGAAAATTACATTCAGAAAAATAGATAAGAGGTAGCAAGCATAACTTTTCAAATAGTTATATTATAATGCAATATACAAATAAAAGATTTTTACTGCCTATTCCTATTTATATTTTGTATATTTAGAGATTTAATTCATATTTAGAAACATATTGAAGCGTAAATTTTTCAAAAAAACTTTATTTCAACTTATACAAGAAAGAAATATGAATTTACATGGAACAGTTCGAAGTCACTATAAAGTGGCTTTTTGGTAAATGTTAACTGATTTCAGCAATTAATTTGTAATACATATATTAGACAGATTAGTTGAATACGTTACGTAAACAGGAATGTAACATTTTCTGTAAGCAATCATAAGTGATACCGACGCTACTATAGTAATTTTATTGGAACTAATTCATGATAAATGTGAGTGAAAATGTCTAAAGTTGTTCCCCTGTTAATTTAGTACAATCTGCCAATACCTTAACGAAAAAAAGCGCAAATATAAACCTCCAGCTACTTCTTTTCGACTGCGGCGCGAAAGTATGCAGGCGCAGAAAAAAGAAAGCAGAGAGCGACGGTAAGCTCTAAAAAGTGAAGAAGAAAAGGGGCGGGAAAGCCGTCGTCATTCGCGCTGTCCGTAATTTCAGACGCACGGCGCGGAGCGCGAGAGAACAAACAGCCGGAGGAATAACAAAGTATCGACTTTTCGTCTGCTCCCTCTTTTGCCACGCGATTGAAAAGTAAAAAAACGTTGCTCTGCAGCCTCGGACCCGCCGACGGAGACTTGCCACCGCTCGAATAAGACAGAGAGAAAGAGAGAGAGAGAGAGAGAGAGATGAACGGGGGAGAAGAAGCGAGACAGAAATGCTGCAGATGAAAACGAAACGTCCGAGACGACAAGTCGCTCCCACGTTTAGATGCCCATCGATCGAATCGCTCTTTCTCTCTCGCTCGCTTTTCGCGAGATCTCCGTTTTTCCATTCTTAAAAAAGGCGGGGGCGCAGCCGGCTGCTAAAAAAGATAAATACTCCGTGGAAAAGATGGCGACGAAGAGCTGCACTGGCAGATTCGAAGATAAATAGAGAAAGGCAGATCGTTGGATTTATCACAATTCATGTCTTTACTCTTAAATTGACGTACGATTACCCCGTGAAATATATTGTCGGAGATTGCTGTTTTTATTCGATTGAACGAGCTGAATAAAAAGAGGTATTTTATTTTTGTCGTAAATGGCAAAGGCTGCTCTGAATTCATTTACCGTGAGTGTCATTTGTACGTTTCAGTTGTTTAGCCCAATGAAACTGGCGAGTGAATTTGAGCATCGGCACGAGCGTCAGACGATTATTAATACTAATTTATAGGTTAATTGCAATTTATCAAAGCTTTAACGCGAGCCGAGTTTAATTAAAAGCCCGAGTATGCGAAAACAGAGCTTCCTCCGCGAAATTTCCGAATTTCACCAATTCGACGTACACAATTATTTCCGCGTCACTTGCCCCGCATCTCCGCCGACGGAGGGCCAAAAATCGTCTTCGTCCCGTTTCACTCCCCCCCCCCCCAGCTCGCGAGTGCACTCCTCTCCCGGGCTGTTTATGAAAAAGAGCCGGCGCGGACACGACCCCGGACGTAAGGCGAAGCCTCCTCCGGGGCTTTTAACACGTGTCATCCTTCCCAAGCCATGCATCTCTATTCCCTCTACGGAGGGCTATTCGTTCGACTTAGATCATCGCGTCTTTAGCATCCTCCCGGTCCCCCGCACGACCCTTGTGTTTCCAGCCTGGGCTCGCACGTAACCCCCGCCCCCCCCCCTTCCCTGCTTCCATCACTCTTCTCGCTCTCGACGATATATTCATCCGATGTGACACTTCGTGCGCAGCAGACGCTGCGGTCCTAATCTTTTTTGATGTTTATACTTTGGGGATGAGCGAGTGATTTTTTTGGACGGTAAAAGTTATTAAAAATTTCGGAGTTTTCAGCTGGATTGATTTTGCAAAAATTACAAAAATAAAATGAAAAAAACTAACTGATAACTTGAATTTTTATACAAAAATATTTATATTTAGACTTTTAAATATTTATGAAGTAAACATTTATTTTCAGCCTGCTTTCCATAAACCTTTGTGGAGGTAAAATAGTCGAGGTTAAAGTCGTTCCGGCCGCAGCTTAGAATTCAAAGTAAAGATAAACGAGACGTGCGACGACACCGCGACGAGCAAAAAGGGAAAAAGCAAGTACAGAAGATGGAGACGGGAAGCGGTGGGAGAGTAGTCCGTTTGCACCAACACGTACGTACATTTCACTTAGTCCGGGTGCGACGGCATTACAGGTTAACGCGACCTCTGAAGGAGGGAGCAAGAAGAAACGATGGACGATATGATCCTTCGGGACCGCGGAAAGAGAGAGCTCAAGAACGTGATATATTCCCCGCGTTCAGCCCCTCTTTCTCTCTCTCTCTCTCAAGTCGAGTTTCGCTTCCTTCTTACTTCGGCGCCTTTCTTTTTTCCTCCGCTAACCCGCCGGCCGCATTCCTTTCTCCTCCCCCCCTCGATTCTTTTGACCCCCTCGAGGGAATCACTTTTCTTGGTTTTGCAAGAGG
Source organism: Ormyrus thymus (assembly GCA_035582935.1). Lineage (NCBI taxonomy): Eukaryota > Metazoa > Arthropoda > Insecta > Hymenoptera > Ormyridae > Ormyrus > Ormyrus thymus. The sequence continues at coordinate 21,527 of JAWWEM010008272.1, read as the reverse complement.
CGCGTGCTCCGGTTTCGTTCGCACGCCTCCTCCGGCCTCGGCCGTTTTTACTTCTGCTCTCGCCCACCCCTCCCCTTCCCTTCTCCTGCACTATCTCCTGTTCACGTTCTGTTCATGTATTTTCATCTGTAAATTATAGAGAAAAGTTGCGGGGCCGCAGGTCGGCCCTCGCTGCATAATTCACGCGCTCTGCGGCGCTTTTCGGGAAAAGTTTCGCTGCGTAATTGCTGTTATTAATTGGGCAGCGATACGATTTTATTGGGAGGAAGAACGGAAAGTATGCTGAGTGTAGTTTTGGTTTTTAGATTAATTATCTTTGGAATTTGATTTATTATTTTTTTTTTTTGTTGGGTAACGTATTGCCTATTTTGAAGTTATTTTGAATAATATTTTGATGTTATTGAAAAAATTTTTTATCCAGTTATTTTTAAGATTTTATTAATATTATAAACATTAAAATCAAGTGTTACCAAAATTTTTAGGGATCTAAAATGAGGCCTCGAATAACTCAAAATTATGGTCACATTTACATTTAGAATATTCCGTTCATGCATAGAACATCTTGTAATCGGATTAGCGAGAAGTAACCGCAAATTGAATGAGGGAAACAGAGAAAGTCACATTTGCAGTTAGAGCTTGAAAATGCCATACAATTACAGAATGCAGGCACGAAGCGAACACGCGCTATCGAAGTGAAAATAAGGTTGTTAATAATACAATAAGCGATAATAAGCGTGATTGTGTGCATCACATTTACGCGTATTCATTTCCTTATTGAATTATTAACTTCTTTTCTAAATTAAATAAATTAAATTAAAACAGTTTACTTTCAAATTGCTGAGCGAACAAATACAAAGAATTGTTTTTTTTTTTTTTTTCAAAAACATTGCACGTAAGTCTCTTCAATTCACTCAGAAAAACTCCTAATTCAATTCAAAATCAATTCCAAGTTTATTTGTCAAACTATCTCTCAATACACCAAACGTAGAATCAATATCGCTAAAAGACTCTTTGCTCTTCCCATCGTGCCCGTTAACGCACGATCGACTATTACGCGCACGTGTGTTCGTGGATTATTCCTCCTTTTGTTTGCCCGCAAGCACGAAACATCTCTTTACGCGCAGCGGCGACAGATAAAGGGTGCAGAGGAGAATCATAAGAAAACATAAAAATGTGAGATCGCGTGAACGAGGGAGAAAGCAAAGTCTCCGTTTGCCGGAAGGAGAGACGGGGCGAAATCAGTAGTAAAAGGTCGGTATGGTCCGCCGGCTATACGGTGCTGATCTCTCGCTCCCGTCTTCTGTTTCCTTATTTAGCAGGTTTGTTTTTCCAACTAAATTGTACGGGTTGACGCTCGCGTTGATTGCCTGTTGAATTCAATATGGAGATCTGAGTAATTTCTGGAGTGTACGAAGAATAAAGAAGGTTTTTGATTATTTTGTTAATCGAATAATTGCATTTTTCTGTTACTAAAGAGCTTTAAAAGGAACTATTTTGTTGAATTTTAAAATGATTTTAATAGTTTACAACCTTGAAGGTTTATTTAAAAATACAGAAGCAATAAATAACAATATTACATTTTTGTTTCGCGGTTTTATCGCACTATACGAGGAACAATAATTTTTCCCACAAGACAGACACGCTAAAGAGCTGCAAAAAACTGTCCGTAACCCCGTTCGAGTAAAAAGAAAAAAAGAAGACAATACATTCCAAAAGAGATCCGTCCCGAAAACTGTTCGTCCGAGGAGCCGTCTTACGTATCAGTGCATCTCGGCAAGAGACGAGCGAGGAACTTTGGCGAAGAGATAGAGAAAAGTAACGGCGGCCGCTTCGAGCAACTCGGATTGGCCCGAAATGCTTAAGGGCAAAGCGCTGGAAACGCGCGCGATGCGCCTATCCGATGGAAAAGATTGACGTTTCGGATCAATGGCCTTCACGAGAGAGAAAGAGAGAGAGAGGGAGGGAGAGAAAGAGTCCTCGAGAGAAATAAAGGCGACGCGCAATTCGACTGGGGGGGAAATCGAATTTCACGGGGGCCCGCCGGTGAAAATGAAAACGCCGATGAAATATTTATATATGTTGCACCACCTTACCTCACTAAATTTCGATTTCGCTCTCCCGCACCTTTCTCCCTTACTTCGTCGCGTTCTCTCGCAGGCGTCGCTTCTTCTCCCCGCTGTTTTGGCCTGTTCTTTTTTTTTTCCTTTAGTTACGCGTTTCGGGTAGTTTGCCGACTGCGATTGGAGTCACGGAGCGTAACGTGATCTTGGATAATCGATTTTAAGGTTAGGAGTTGGCGAGTTTGCGGATTTCCGAGCTCAACTTTGCGAGAATAAAATCGATACCGTTAAAGGCGGTTCTTCATAATTATAACTTTGCTGAAATTTTATTGTTAGCCGAAAGTTTTCATTGTTATAAATTACTTTTACGTAATATAATACCTGCTCAAATACACTCCCTTTTACCGGGTTAAATCAATGTTACTTTACTGCGATTGTTGGTAGAAAAGTAAACTGCATTTTAGTTTAACCTTGCATTTGTATTGGACAAATTGGAAAATAAAGAATTTATTTATTTATTTATTTATTTATTAATCCAGAGTTACATAATTTACATAACATACAAAACGCTACAGTTTGAGTATATATACAATTTCATTATTTTATTATTTCATTACAAAATTAAGCGTAGCAAATGCAAAGCAACTATTTTTCGAAGCCTCGTAAGAGTAACTATGTCGCCTGGCCACTTAAGGCGAAACTAATTATTCCAGCCGTGAACAAATCCACTGACTTAGAACGCCATTAAATTTTGCATTACAAAAGAATCATAAAGCCGGCGCTTGCGCGTTTGCAAAGCTTCCTTGTTTTGCAGGTGCACCTACGTATACCGTTTCAGCCTCTGCCGAGTCGTCGGCGACGGCAACGCGGCGGCGACCCGCTGACCGTGTCAATTTCGAAGGTTCTCCAAGGGAAACTCCGCTCGATTTGTAATTCGAGCGTAGTTTGCTCAAAGCGCTGCCGCGTCGGAGTTGAGGGATCGCGCGGATGAGTTATACCGACTTCTTTTCCCCCCCCCCCCCGAGCCGAGTTAAATGACGCGCGACTCGACTATTGTTTCAAAACAATCGCGCCGCGCGATCGCAGCTGACGGAAAGCTAATTAGAAGCGAGAATCGGCTCATCAATGCGCCATTGTTTCTCCGCGTTAGTTGGCTTTAGAAACGCTCTCCGGGCGAAAGGCGAGAAACTAGATTTTATTCCGAAACAATTGAATTGATAGAAAGTTTAAAAAAAGAAACGAAACTCGCAAAGCTCAGTTAATTATCGCCACGAAGTAATTGGAAAAAACGAGTCCCTGCCGTTTACCGTAAGAAGGGCGCAGCTCGTCTTCGCAAAAGGAGAGTCGCTCGGAGCTCGGCTCGGGTCTTCTCGAGCGCGGCCTTCCCCGCTTAATTCGCCATATTTTTCTCCGTCTCGGCGATAACCGCCTCATCAGGGCGTGATAATGCCTTTCATAAAAGAAACAAGGCAGAAATCCGGACTTTATCTCAGGGGGGGGGGGGGGGAGGGCGCCGCCCCGGCGTGCGTCTGCCTCTTCCGCGGCGAGTAACTCCAGGCGTCTAATAAGAGTCTAAAATGCACGACTGCCGAGCGCGCGCTAATCCTGTTTCCTAATGCAACGAGCCGGCGCGTCGATTATTTTCACGGACCTCTGGAGAATATTACCGGCGCGCGGCGCCCCGGCTTCTTCGCGTTATACTGCACTTCCGAAGTAAGTATAATCGGGGGGAGGGGGGGGGGCGGCAATGTATTCGAAGAGTCGAGGTGAGTCATATACCCTCCGCCCCCATTAATTACCTTTTAATTAGGCTTCTTGGCGCAGTCATCAGTTTTCGGCGTTTCTCTGTTGGCTCGAGTTAACGCGAGCGAGAGACTTTAAAATAAGCCGCCCTACTTGCTTTGTCTTGGGTGTTCCTTGCTTTCTTTTGCGTCAATTGCTTAATGCGAGTACTGGCTTGATTAGCCATAATTTGCAAATAAAAGCTGATTAGTTCAATGTCAGAATTTTTTAATGCTTGTAGTTTATGGAGACGCATTTTCTTCGAGGATCTTGGACGTTTATCTTAGTTTTCTTTGTCAGTTGCTACTTACTAGTTTTTCAATCAAAATTGACCCAAAACTGTCTGGCCTCCTTTTAGTTTCCATTAAAAACTTTTGTTTCAAATACTTGGCGCGGCTGCATAATAAATAATGTTTTAACCAAAACGGGAAGATTTAACTTTTAATGGGTATAAATATAGATGCTAATGCTTATTGGAAAGTTCTTACGTGCCGCGGGAGTTTTGCTTTGTTTTTTTAAAGATCGGCTCCTTGGGCGAAAAAGAAAATAGTTACGGTCGCGAGCATAAAGCTAAAAATGAACAGGGGGACTGGGAATGGAGCACTAAAAGATTTCGAAGCCGATAAAATTTTCAATCTTATTATTACAGGCGAGCGACAGGAATTCAGCCTTTAAACACTTCAGGATCTTCACGGCGATCTCGGGCCATTATCATTTCTAATGTCCATTTTCCCGTCGTAAGAAAAACTCTCCCGCGGTAATGCGGCGCGGCGGGGGGAGAATCGTAAAAGAGGGTCTACTTGCGGCTAAAGCGAGAGAAGCCCGCCGCGCGGAGAGGAGGAGAAGTCGTCGCCGCCGCCGCCGCGCGGCGTGTCACGGCGGGCTTAAGCAGCTCGGGGACGAGGTTGGAAAATATTTTTGAGGACGCGCGGCGGGATCGATCAAGCCGCGGGATCGAGGAGCACTCTTGTCCGTCCGGCCGGCAAAAAGGAAGCCTTGGCCGAGCGGCGAGGTGATCGTACAGATTAGGGGATTTGCCGCGGAGATTAGAGAGAATCGATGTTGGCCTGCGTGTCGTCGATTTAATAGAATTTCGCTCGCAGGATATTTGAAAGAGAGAGCGAGAGAGACGGCTGCGCGCGAGCAGGCGCGTTTAATAATAGCGGCTCAATGACAAAGTAATACACGCTCGAGGTTTATCGCTCAGAAGATTGAATTTTAGCTACGGTGTTTGCATTGGGTACTTGTTAACAGGTGGGCCAATTTGAATGCTTGTTTATTAGAAAAGGCGACTACCGAGAAGTGTTCGAATTATAAGTGGTGCAATTGCGACGTAAATTGCGTGAAAAAATTCTTCATTTTTCAGAAAAATTTAATAAAAATTATAGATTCATTTAGTCTCTGTAAGTAATTAAAAATTTTCAATTTTAAATTTTATAAATAAAGATGTATTAGTCAGTCGAGTAATTTAAGCACTGATTACTGGTGTTAGCAATTATAATTATGTGATTCGGATGTAACAAAAATATTTATAACAGTATAGGTTGAAATTAAAGATTAAATCCATTAAAAAATTGGGAGACTTTTTAATGCTTTCAAACAAAAGTTTCAAAACTATCTTTACAACTAAAAAAAAAAGACTAAGCCGTTTTGCAGCTGGCGTCACTTTTCAATAAATTCGTCCTAATGGAACACAAATCCCGACTGCCGCGACATATAAATCTTTTATTTTCGTTACACTCTCTTACAGCGACACTTGAAACTAACGGCCTTGTATTCGTCAACAGGCTTGGCACGAGCCAGCTTACGTATCCCATAAAATTACAACTGCTCCCATAAAATCGTTGGCGCGGCTTCCCACGGCGAAATTTTTCCGAATGTCCCCCCCGTACCGCTCGCAATTACCCGCCTCCCGTAGCAGCTTTTTAACAGTGGCCATATTTCTCGCGGCAACGGCAGGCGAGACTGCGCCGGCGATCTTGGCCTTTGTTTATACGGAGTAAATATCCCAGCTCTTTCTATATTTCTCTCTCTCTCTCTCTCTCTCTCTCTCTCTCTTTCCTCAAAGCAATTTCACCTAATAGATGAACCGTCTCCTTCGTCAACATCGCCGACACGTTAAATCGCGCGGGGAATAATACACAATAATGGCGCGAATCTGAGGTTGCCGGTAGAAGGGAAGTCATGACCGAAAGTTTATGGGCAACAAAGACGACGACGACGACCCGACGGCGCACGTCGAAATTGCACAGTGGCTAAAACGGCTGAGAGAGAGAGAGAGAGAGAGATGCGCTTTGACCTTTGCAACGAGGCTGGCAAACGCTGAATCCTCTTAGTGCAGGAATCTCTCTGTCTTCTAATTGTGCTTTAATGAAATGCATTCGATTTAAATTTGACACCTAAGCGAGCTGGGTTGTTATTAAGTAGTCGAACCATTAGGAAGTCTCTTCTGCTAAACGCGACCTTAATGTTTCATTGATTCACATTTGTTTTTCTTTCGCTTTCAACGCGATACTTTTTACAAAGCCGAAAAGCAGCGACATAAAACACGAAAGCGTATGGAACAAGTGAATGAAACGAACGGCGGCCAAAGCATAAATTAAAGAAAACTGATCGAACGTACTACTCGATGAAAGAAGACAATGCGACGAAAAAGGAAAAAAAAAAAAAAAAACGCGCGGAGAGAAAGAGGCCAAGAGCGACTTGGAGTCAAGTGTCGAAAAATCTCAACAATAAAAGCCAGCCACTGCACATCTCTGCGCGCGTGTCATTGTATGAGCGGTGCGCGCGGCTAAATTCGGACGATCGAAAGCTCGCCGGAAGCTTTTCTGGCGCCCGCTTCCCATCGCAATAAATAAAAGTACCGCTGATAAGCCGTTCGCGTTTGCAGAGAAACCCCCTCCCCCATTACCGGTGTCCTCTCTCTTTCTCTCTCTCTTCTTCCTTCCAGCAGCTCGCGGCTCTGCTTTCTCTCTTCCTGCGCTTCGCTCTTTTTCCGTTATACCCCCGCCGCCGAGTGCACTTTTTTTCCTCTCTCTCTCGGGATATTTCCCCAGCCGAAAGCCGCGGCGGAGCGTTCTCGCTCCGTATGCAAAATTGTGACCGATGCATGCTACCTTCATTCTTTTGGCCGCCTCTTCCTGCCAGGCGTTTTTGCCGAGGCTCCGCGGATTTTCTTCTTCTTGTCCGATCTATCGAGCGAATTGCCTCGTCTTTTGTGCCGGCTCGTTTCAGGTCGAAGGAAGCGCGGGGTAATTAGCTAATTACTGTTAAAATTTTTAAACGCAACGTCGTGTCTGGTAAATGACTGCCGAAGTTAACGTAAAAACGGATTTTTCGGTATCTTTGCGACGTGCGGTCCATCGTTATCATGCCGCAATATGACTCGTGCCGATAAACGGCCATTTTCGCTACAATCGATCGCTAAAATAGAGAAGCTACTCTAGATAACGAGCTGTAGTTATCGTTTAGCTGAAATTACAGACCTTGCAATAGACTGAGCGATTTAGATTGCAAGAAGCCAGAGGGATCATATTAAAACGAACATTTATTTTTAATAAGCAGAGAAGTAACTGTTGCATTGTTATTATAATTGAAATTCCGTACATTTCATTGAAACATTTACCGCATTAATTCATCTCAACATCCCAAATTCTATTAAAAATGATATTATTTCCGTCGAAATCAACATTCACAGTAACTTCCGTCAAGAACAACACCAGCCTCGGCTTCCCAACTAAAGTGTTAAGTTATACGAACACGTATGTTGCTTCAACCTAATTGGATAAAGTCTGAGTTTCTGTTTTGTTCGCGAATTGAATCTTTTTTACCCGAACAAACGTAAACCGAGCTCCAACTCGGTTATTCGAAGCACCGCTTTCGAGAATTTATTCGCCACTCGGATGTTTTCCAGCGCAGAGCAAAGAGACAATACCGCACGCATTAAGACAGCGTCCGCGAAAAGACAATCGTCCCCGGGCGTATTCCATCCGTCGGGCCGCGCGAGAACGGCCGAGATTACAGCCCGGCATCGGCCCAGTCCGCCGACGAGCGACTTTGGCCAAATCCAGCGGGTCCGGCGAAACGTCGCGAATGCAAAGTCTAAATCGCGCCGCGGCGCAGAATGCCGGCCGAGTAATACGGACGCGCGTGCGAAATTTCCCCGAGATAGAAGCCTCGTGGCGCGCGCGCTGCCCGCTTAGATCCGGTCCGGCGCTGCCGCCGCCGCTGGCGGTGTGTGCATTCCAGAGATATCCGGAGGCCGGGGGCCATCACGTGTACAACCGTAAATCCACCGGCGGCTCGGTCTGCCAATAATATATAATCCATTGGCGAGGACCGCTGGGAGTAAGACAAAGAGCGAGAATGACAATGGCCCGGAGATATGACGGATATCTCGCGCGGGAGAGAGCGGGAATTTTCGACGATTTTCGAGGAGGAGCTCGGCCGACGAGTCTCCCGTTGAAAAATCGCTCGAATAAAAGGAGTGCCGAGTCCGGTCTAATTAAGTAAGGGTTAGATTCTGCGAGGGAGTCGAAATTGTTGCCCCCTCCTTTTTCGACGGGGGGGGGGGGATTGAAAACTACTGAATTTTACAATTTTACGCGGGCAACTTTTCTGCCGGTCTTTTTTTGCCCCTTTCAGTTTCTGCTTGCGTAGTTGCCGCGGAAAACTTTTCACACTCGCGCAAATGCTTTGGGCCTTTTTCAACTTTTTCAACCTACCTCGCATAACGCGAAATATTCATTTTGCTCCGCGTTATACATTACACCCAGTGGCGTTCAACTTTTCTGGAAAAAAAAAAGATTCACATTAAAACTATATATAATGCTCGCTGCATCGTGAACGGTGCACGCGCTTGTCGATAATATTAAAGTTATTAAAGAGGTGCTTCGAAACAGCAAGAATTATTTACGCAGCTCGATAGAAATGTTTTCGAGCTTAATCTGCGCTTCTAATATATCTTGCATTGAGAGCTGGGCCAATACATTCTCTCATTGGACCCATCAAGTAATCCTCATTAGTCCAACCATCCTCGATAACTAACCTGCCTTACCAACGACGATAGATATGATATGCAAAGGGACAAGTATCTACTAATAGAATTTTCGTGGAACCGTTTTAGAAACTTGACTAAAACGTAAATTCTACCGTTGCTTTAACAAAAATTGCTTCATATTATTTAAAACGTTGATTATTTTTATCGAAACCGAACTTTAAGACTTGTTATATACCTGAAGCAAGGCGGCAGTGCAAGGCAGTAAAAGAAGCCGAGATAGGTAAGACGAGCGACTTTATATTTTTTCACAATCTCCAGATTAATTTTTCGTTCTTAATCCGTACTTTCCCATTTTTTTTAATAAAAATCTCAAACGAAAGATTAAAAAAAACAAGCGCTAATTAAAAAGCCGCTTCCCGCCACTGCTTGGGAAATAAATTAAAAGTATCGCTCTAGATTTTCTTTCTAGCCGCGTTTACGCACAGCGCACCGTACCGCTTTTATCGGCGAAACCGCGCGAAACTTCTCGGCAGGCTAATAAAATCGTCGGCCTTTCCGGGCTTATCAGTTGTGCGAGCCTCCGAGTTTAATCCTTGAAGCGAC
>JAWWEM010008224.1:0-27349 GCA_035582935.1 Ormyrus thymus | reverse complement strand
TATATAAATTTCACCAATGTTAAATTGTGTACAATGTTTACGTGCACGATTCTTATGTGTATAAAACGCACCTTGCCTAAAAATTAGAGAAAACGAAAAATTAGTGTGATTTACCGGGGTATTTTGTGTAATTTTTACGTCCCTGCCAATTGATAATTTCATTCAGGTTATTTGAATTATATGCTATTTCTTCGAGGCGCTATTGTCAAACTAACGACGCATGCGCGTTAACAGTAATTATACGATGCTTATCTTATTTTTAGTACTTTACTCGCAATTTTCTTTTGATATGTTAATATAATGTTTTTATTAATCTAGCGGATTTCTCCGAGAATGTCTAAATATGTCTTTGTTTCACGAAGACTCATGATTTTATTTCGGAGTTTTCATCGATTTTGTTGGCGAGAATTTATTGAAAGCGATTTTTTCGAAAACGACTTCGTCAACCATAGAATTTCTTTCTCGTAAATGAATCTGGCATAGTTTATTTACACTATTGTCGAGTTTTAGAGATGTACGTGATTTTATTCAAAAACACCGAAGACTCCTTAAGTCTGTGCACATAACTATTATGTTGAGAAAGTTATTACTGTAATGCAATACTTGAGCACTTATTGCGTTACATGCGAAAACTATCTAAACTCTAATTACATAATACAAGAAGGGTGTTAATGAAGTGCGAAGGGAATTAACATGCAACAATATGTTTTGTTTAATGAATAGTCATTTATTTATGTGCAGAGCATGTGCATAAGATAAGCAAAGCACAACTTTACTTCTCGCAACTTTGATGCTAAATGATGCACAAACTGTCTTGTTGAATTCACTTGACTACCCCGACAGGCTGAGTGGGGTTAATCCTACTAACAAACTTTGAAAGGTTACTAACACTTTACTATAAACATAAAAAAAATCAAGAATGCAATTTGTATTTCAAATTTAATTATAATTCAGTTATTATTATTACTTTTTAATAACAATTAAATAATTGTTCATTGTACCAGAAATTTTAGTCACTGCAAATGTATTTTTTTTTTAATTTTTAATAATTATGTTAGTGACATATTTAAAAATATAAATAAAAATCTGTTCCCATTTTTATAGAAATCTCCAGAATCTCCTGAGGTTTTTCTAAATCTTTAAATCGCGATCTTTTGATAACAGTGGGCTCTAGAATAAGCTTCTTCAATCCTTTATCTGTTCTTCTTTATACTTGCTTCTCCGCAATGTCGTTTGTATTTATCAAGAAACCTCAAAAGATGCTTATGATCCTCCTTACAAGCAAAAGGAAATTCACTGTCGTGGTGCGTTCCTTGATCCGACATTTATCCCCACAAACGTGCCTTATCTCGCATTGCCTGCTTTTCTTTGACTACTTAGACGCAGATCTAAATATGTTATCTGTATATATATATACAATATATATAGGTGTCAGGTTACCGATTATAAAAAAATGTATTTTTTCGTGATAATCGTTTTTAGATTTTTACTAAATTGTAATTCTATAAAAAAATCAATAATTTCATTTAGAAATATTGAAATTGTGCTAGTTCCGAAAACTTCCCAGAAATTCGCTATTCATCTTGAACACCAAATACATATTGTCAAGTAACCTTCCCTAAAAGTCCGAATCCAAAAATCAAAAAGAATTCATCCCTGGACCGAAAAATTAATCGGCATGCACAAGTGCGCTAATAGGTGCCCGGGGAGGCACCGGACCGACGATTTCGGCCGGTGTAACGTCGTCGATCGCGCTCACGCGACTCCGGAATCGAATTAGCTTGCACTTTTCACTCACCCCCCGCTACACGCTGAGCCAATTCGATTTGCGACGAGTGCTAATGCAATTGCCCGGCACTTCACCTTGACGGGGAGAAGGAAAATTAGGCGCGCACGTGCATCGCTAGCTCCTGCCGTTATCGATGTCTGAAGATCTGAGCCAGCTGGTGGGGTTCAAAAGGGAATTTTGAACAAGCCTTTTTATTCAGGCTCTGGCTGTGGAGGTTGTCAATGACGTACATTATTATTTCAACCTTTACAAGGTAAAAAAAAAGAATAAATGAGTAAACATTCTTTTATGTATTGGAAGTTTATTGCTAAATTGTTTGCTATAGAGTAGAAAATGATACATTTTTACAGAAATAGCTTTCCTTTGAAATGTTGAAATAATACAATTTTGGTGCATTACTCTATTTAAGAGTAGAATATAAAAATTTAATTTTAATAATCTATCGTTGTTGTTATTCAATTTGAAATTACTCAATGAAATACTTTAGCCAGAGTTTTAAGGTATTTTGTTACGGAACCGGTCTGAAGCAACCACAATGAAGTACAAGTACCCCATCATCCATTTTTAGTTCGCAAATATGCCATTGATGACCAATCATCATGCATTCTTGAAAGCACTGAAATTCCTGGCGTGTTTTACATGGTTTGCTCGTATTGCATGGCGCACCTAAAAGTAACTGCATTTTAGCAATAAAACTCGTACGAAAGTTAGAAATTATTTTAAAAGATTGCTTTTAGATTGATCCCTAGACGTATCTACATTTTTTTACATCAAATAAATAAAAATGTTCTAAAAAGTTATTTGTTTAAAAACCTTGCCTGCACTCATTCCGATGAGAAGTAGAAAGAACAGCAAACGCAGGAAAACCATGTTAGAAAATGTACTGCGATCTTTATGATACTTGCGCTATATTCTAGAATAATGTACTAGTCCAATAAAAGTCGTCTTCCTCGCTTTTATAGATTCTCCGTCTACCGTAAATGGCAATCCTCTTGTTTTATATTACGTAAATATATACTACAATTGTTATTAAAAAGCCATTAAAGCTCCAAAAAAAACTTGAACGCAATCCTATAATTTCGACAAATTACTTGATGTACTCTAGCCGGAAGTACAAATTCAAGGTTGAATTTCGTTCATTAAATTAATGCCCTTTCTACGTAGATTTGCTACTAGAAAATTCTTGAAAATTTCTTCTTAGATTACTTTGTTTTACATTTCTAGAGATTATACTGTGCACGATTTTGCATTCTTGCATTTTCGTTAGAAAATAGTCCAAGCCTATATTCAAAATACTCCATCTAAATGCATAAACCTTTAAACTTAAAAAAGCTGCAAAATATTTTTCCATGAATTTCTAATTCAATTTCGGCGGCCGGCATATCCCCCGCTCCGAAAAAACAAATCCGAGATAACTCAATAAAAAGCAGTCGGATAATCTAAATACGGGCTTGTGAAGCCACGCGACGCGTCCCAACATGGAGAAACAGATTCCACTCAGCAGACACCGATGGCAGTGTTCGGTTGCGCATACACACGGCTCGCCACTCGTGTTTATCCAGCGTGTTGACGCATGCACCGGTTGAGAGATGGACCGCTCGTGGAAATAAGTCGGGGAGAGAGTCTCGAGAGCTTTTAGAGTGCGCACGCTGCTGCAAGGCTCTCTCTCTCTCTCTCTCTTTCTCTCTCTCTCTCTCTCTCTCTCTCTCTCTCTCGCTTTTTAATAAATAATGTAGCGAGAGCGTGAGAAAAGCCCCAAGAATATGACACGCTCGAGGCGAGCCTTGAATTATTGACGCGTACGGGAAGCGTTTGGAGGATATCATGGAACGAATGCTTGATTTAATATTTGATTGTGTAGTTGATTTAAATTTTAATTTACATTCAATTTTCTTTAGTGAGAGTAGTTTTGAATGCTAATGATAATGGCTTTAGAAAGTAAAGCTTCTTTGTTAAAAACAGTCAATGTTTAAAATAGTTTAAGCAAGTTTTTAATATTTTTTTAAGTCCTTTTTACGAGAAGAAACATAAAATACTTCGAACTATAAAAATCCCTTCGAGAATATGAAAACTATCTTTCGAATAAAATTTCTATCCGCAGGAATCGATAGCATTCGAACCAGGGCAGAGGCGTATTACTTTGACAAAACATCAGCTGGGCTTAGTCGTGCTACGCAGTCGGCCGGGCAAATAAATAAAGTCAAATCTAATTAATTTGCTGCCCGGGGCAAAGTACAATAATTAAAAGTTCCCGCTTAAACGAAAGCGACTTCTCGCGCTCGCCGGAAAAGCTTTGAAATATGAACGCGCATCCTCTTTATCTCTCTCTCTCTCTCTCTCTCTCTCTCTCCTGGAGGTGGTGGAAAAAAGAGGCGACTCCTCCCCCAAGGCTATCCGAGACGCTACACAACTTCCGGTTGTACGCAAAAAGCCCACAACGCGCGAAAACAGAAGCCCCGCCATTATGATCTTTGTAGGCAAACTTCCGCCCAAAGCTTTCTCTCTCTCCTCAACTTGCTGCTGCTCCTGCGGCTTCCATGAAAACTTTGCTAAAGATTTCGTTCATTTTCTTAAATAATTTGTCACAAGTTTTTTAATCTTTTTTTGCTTGACTGAAATCTGCGTGTTATTTTCTTCAATTATACGCATTTTCCAGAGATCTTATTATGCTTTATTCATTTTACTTTTGAAAGTTTTTTGCGAAAGGATTTAATCTTACTTGTACATTAATTGTGAAATATGATTCTTTTTTATAAGATCCTGTAATTTAAAACTAGAATTTTAAGAATTGAATGCCCTAAAGCTCCGATAAGTATATTTATAAATTTTTTCATTGCATATTTTAAACTATAATTTGTTAATGCTATCTTTTTGAAATTGCCACGAAAAGTAATTGTATAAACGCTTCTCTTCCCCACCGTATTATCTTTTCTCGCAATCAAAACAGCTCAACCCAAGACAAGTTAAGCCAATAGATCGGTGACTTCTAATTGCCTAATACCCTTTGCTCCCCTCGGCTACTGTCTCCGTCGCATCTTTTCTTCCTGCGCACGCCTATTCAATTTCGACCTCTCTCTGTCTCTCTCTCTCTGTCTCTCTCTCTCTCTCTCTCTCTCTCTGCTTCTCGGAATGAACAAAGCGTAGAGACGCGCAAATACACTTTATGTAGGTCTCTCGGCAAACACACTCAACGCTTCCCCTGACAGGGAAAGAGGAAAGGCCGTGTGCCTGTACGACGAGCGTTAAGTAGGCAGTAGCGTCGATCACCGCGAAACGAATCGAACACTGTAGGGACACGTGTGCTATTGGTCAGTTGGTAAAAAGCGCGGAAACCACAATTAACCATCCATCGTTTTGTTCGCTATGCTTGGAAATTGGGGAATTTTCGATACGGCGGCCGATTCTAATGATGGGTTCTTCTATCGAGGGAGAGCTGCAGGAAATTCGCGAGAAAATTTTGGTTTTTCAAAAGAAAATTCATTAGTTACTAATCATATTTCAAAAATGGTTATATTTAAAATAATTACATATTTATTTGATTACTCACATTTTTACGTGAAAGTATATGTTTTAATAAATATTTTTTATAACACAGACTGTAAATATTTAATATCGTTATAGTAATATTAAAAGTAATTTTTAAAAGCATATTACAATTAATATCGTTTTACGTCTTTCTGTTACAGGTCAGTGTTAATAGCTATGCAGTCGTATTTTATTTAGCCTCTACAGCACGGTATGTTTGCTACAACAGAGTAAATTAACTCAATAATTTATAAACATTAAATGCATAAACACTAAATATGCTTTCCAGACAGCTTGGTAACAATGCAACGCAGCCCGCGCAAAAAAAATGCAACGGCTTCGCACATATATCTTCTTCTTTTCGCTTTAGCTTGACTACAAATTTCGAAAGCGTCCGAGACAAAGTGCAAGGTAAAAAAGAGTGACGTGCCCGCAGCAGGACAGCAGGGGTGCGCGCGTGCGCTCTTTCAAAGAGAAAATTCCCGACCCTCCGGGGGATATTAGCTGAGAAAGATAAACAGTGTCGCGTGTCCAAAATATATGTAACCCCATCTCCGGCTTCTGTTTATCGTATACCAATTTCGACGCGGCGATGTAAAACGTAGTCACTTCACCAGTTGCTCGCCGCCGAATTAAATCGAGCCTGCTCGCCGGGAGGACAGATGCGTTTTCCGGGACGAACAATGAAGCGGCGGTCTGCCACTGAGCCGAATGGATGAGAAAGTGCTTTTTTCGCAGGATCGTGTTTGCTTTGATCGCCAGCAATCCCTGGTTAAAAAGTACTGTGTTCGAAACTCGGTTTTTTTGCCAACCGTAATTATAAAATTTTGTATAGTCTAATTAATCACTGCTAATGAGTAAAAACTGAATAATAAATAGCGAAAACATGATTAATTTTCTTGCTGAAATTCTGCTTATTTTCAATTTCGCAGCCATAAAAAGCAAAGAAAACCCGTCGAAATCCAGCATCCCTCCAGTTGACTTAATTCAGCGACGCGGATTCATATGCGATTGATTCGCGCAGCAACGACCGTAAAAGGAGAAAAAGCAGAGCAATCCCTTGCAGCGCAGCGACGAAACAAAAAGGAACAGGATCGAATCCCCAATAGAGCGCTGCAGCACGTTCCGAGCCGAGTGGGAATCCCCGATTGCCCCGTGACCCTCTCGCGCCGCTCGCGGAGTTTGTTGGCGAACAACTTGAAACTCAATCTATCGAGCCTTTGCCGGCGCTCGGCGTGTGTCTGAGCGGTGACTTTAAACGGGCCGCGTGCGTGGAAACTGTCGAGTACCATCGACTTTGAGAATACATTCTTCGGAGGTCCTTTCGCCTTCCCCGGAGCCTGAGAGCTTTCCGAAAACTGTTTACGTTCGAGATTGTTCTGCTGGAATTCTCCTCGAAGGACGGCGATCGTTGTAAATAAAATAGATTGAATGTCAAAATTTTATAGCTTGTTTTCATGCAAGGCGTTTTTCATTTCTTGTCGAGGTCTTTTTAAAGCGGGCGTCAAATCTCAAAATCTGTCCCCATTCAAGTGTCTTTGCATTGTCAACTTTAAATAAATAAATTTCTTATTAATTTTTTACAAGTTCCATTCGCCAAGAGTTTTGAACTTTTTACGTACAATACAGTTATACAGTTTTAAAGAATTTTTATTCTAGACACTTAAACCCTTAAATAAAGGTATTACAAAGCTAACATTTGAATAAAATCCTTATTACAAAAGGAAGTGAAAATGCAATTTAGTTCTATTGGAAAATTAAAGTAAAATAACGCAGACTCCTTAAAAGCCTATAACTCCTCTAAGCAAACGCGAAAATTCCGGGCATTCGTAAAATAAACGCTTCCCACTCCGGTACAATCATAACATTAAACAAGGTAAGCTGCACCATTTTAATTCCGGCGACCTCATAATTTCTATTTCCTCGCTGCTCCCCTGGAATTCCCCGGGAAAACGTTAGGCCGAGCGCGCTTGCCTTTGCATTACGACTCGGCTCGGTTTGTTAAATTCGCTCCCCAAGCCTTAATACTTAACTAACTGCAGGGCCGTTCCTTGCCGTCAAGTTGAGCAGAAGTGAAAAATAGGGCGCGACCGCAGGGACGCAGCGGAGGTGGGAGAAAGAAAGGTGTTGTGTGTGCGCCAGATTTAAATGGGAATTTATCGGACGGGAAGGGCCATTGGACATTCTCAAGGTGCTCACCTGTGAAAATAGATGAGTGGTTGGGGAGCAGGCTTGACATAATACGTTCGTTGTTGGAAATGCTGCCCGATATTGAGGAGTATACTTGAGAAAAAAAAATAATGTTATTGAACATTCTAAAAAATAAATGCTTAAAATCTTCATTTTCTTATATTTAACACTAAACTTAATAAATTCTTAACTTTCTTGTAAGAAAGTTAAATTTGAAAATCGAATGCCTTCGGTAAAAAATGATATAAATAAAAAAAAGAAGCCAGATGTCAAAAGTTGAACCGTTAAAGCTGTATCTCCATAACGCAACCAACTTGGATCCGATAAAGTAAAAGTTTCTTTTTGCAAGAAAGCGCAGCCCAAACATAAAAAGGATCTCCGAAAAAGTTCCGAGACTCCTTAGCATCTAGCGGCGGAGCTCACAACAAGGCAGAATAAAAACTCGCGCTCGGCATGTTCCACATCGGGCGCGCGGCTGGGAAAAATGACTCGCCCTGAAATATTCATAGAACCGTTTCGCCCCGACGTGTATGTAAAGCGGGGCTGAATAAGGCAGGAGGCGGAATTACGGAGGTGTCGTCGGCTGAGTCCCATTAGGGGCAATAAAGAACGGCGAGCCGCTGCGATGGGACATTTCTCTTGCCGGCAAGGCATAAACTTTCGCGATGGATGCGCGACGTCGAGAGTAACGGCGGAATGGATGACGGCAGATGCACCGCCGAAATTACAGCCTTGTTTACTTATTTACCTGCGGGGATGCCGTCTCTTGCACTGCCGGGAGTAGAAAACGCTCTTTTCAGCGGCAGATTGTTGGTAAAAAGTTCACTGGGTTGCGGGTGCTTTGTTTTTAAGACTTTCTGGGCAAGCACGCTTGCTTAGTTTTCGTGCAACAGTTTTTTTCAATTACGAGATTGAACTTTAAGTAACGATAAATTCTAGATTCAACTACTTTTTTCCTATCTGGAAAGATTGTTGAAATCAAACTTTAATCATGATTAAAATTTAATATTCGGTAAAACTCGCTAAAAAAATGTTTTAATTCTTTTGTTTTCAAAAGACTGTAATTACTCAAAAGTATAATTCATTAATACATTTCAATAAGTAAATTAGTAAATTGAGAGAATATTTAATAATAAATAATATCATTTTATTTTAAAATGATGCTCGCTTTCAAAAGTTCTGTGACGAAAATTTAATTTAAATCGTATCGCGAGGCGCAACGTTTTCTTCGTAATACCTGCAAATTCACTTGGAAATTCGCGAAAATTGGAATCCCCTTTTCGCAGAATTTTTACCTAAAAGTACCGTTAAACGTACGGTGATTCGTTCAATTTTAACGCAAATCGTACGCCTCTTTAATTGCAAAACGTTCGCCATAATTAAGTTCGCACTTAAGGCTGCGTGAAACGTTCAATTACCAGCGGAGGCGCATACGTATCATTCGTGCAGTTGTGAGGCTTGGGTTTCTTTGTTTTTTAATTACACCCTCAAATCCCCTCGAATCCGCGCGCAGAATACAGCCCTTCTCGCCGCGCCTTCGTGTATGACTCAGCGCGGGAAACGCACCCCCGACTTTTTAGAACCTTAAAATTGGTCGTGCAGTCGGGAGGGTAGCTTGACGTCTTAACCACTTTACGTTTTCGTTTCTTACTTTTTAGAGAGGAATTTCATTTCCAGTCAAATGTTTTTTTCTTTGATTATGATGCATTTGTTTATAAAACATATGTGAATCGAGTTTTATTCTATTTAATGAGTGGATTTCAAAACAATAGAACCACATACATGGCAAAACGAATACAGTTAGAATTTTTAATTTACGTCTTTGAAACTACGCGTTCAGGCAAAACATTAATTAAAAAGACATTAAACAGACAAGAGGATACCTCGTACGGTGATTTTATTAAATCACATACGGGATTATAAATCACTTCATTATATATTTAGCTTCCTAGCCCTTGTTAATATTAACTTTCAATTCACAAACCAGTTTAATAAATAAAAAACAAGAATTTCATAAATAACGAATCTAAAATAAAACGTTAAAAAGAACTTCTTAGACTTAGATTTTTGACGTTGACTGTAGACTTCTGCTAAATCCCGAGTCTCCCACTCGGAGTCTCGATCAGCGCGCTTGAATGTTCGGTCAACGGTGCAGAGAAGCTGCAGTACGTGTATATACGCTCTAGCCTCTATTCCTCCTTTGCTTTTCAAATCCCCGTGCAATTCTTTCGCCTCGTCATCTCGAGAGCTTAAGCATGCTAACGTTTCCGTAAGAGGGATCAAGAGGAAAAGGAGCGAAGGGCGCGGGGAAAAATTCAAAAAAGGAGCTGATCGCCGGGGGAAGACGCAGAGAGAAAATATGCTGATGCTTCGAGCGCTGAGGAAAAAGTGAGAAGGATTACTGGACAAAGAGAAGAAAAATCAAAGTCAAAGTAGGAATATTTATAAATTTCTTTTTTCAGTTGTGTGTAAAATGCCCTTCATACGTTCATTCGGTAGAAATTTTATTTATTATTTGAATCTTAATTTCGATTGAAGCTAATTTCAGGTATTTCAGGTTTAAAGATGCTGCTCTAATTAGTAATGTGTTTGTACTTACGAAGTTTCGAAATAATTTAAAAAACAGATTAGATTGCATTAGCAGAAAGAGCGGGAGCAGCTAATTGAAGTGCAAAAACTCATTTATACGCTTCCAGCGGACCAATTTCACTGCTCGCGCGATAAAGTTTTAATCATCGAATAACGAAAAACATTAAGAAAAGAGCATTTTTAACAAAGTCTCCGGCAGGAGTAGCAGCTCCTTGCCCAGCACGGAATAACAATAAGAACAAAAGGGGCAAAAAAGGAAAGTGGATTAAAGAAGCGGCAGCGGCGGCGGCGGAGAGGAAAAGCGAACAAAAAGAAAGGTAGGAACAAAACTGAAAAACATAAAGGAGCGAGGAAAGAAAGAGCTTTAACTCGCAGCCCCGAAAGGCTTGCAACCCCTAGGCAAGGACAGAATCGCTTTAAGCTATCCTTTGATGTCGTCGCGCGAGCTTAACCTTCTCCCGCGCATCTCAATTAACCGATCTTCAAAGCTTAATTAAGGCGCAAGCAATTCGCGAACGTGCGCGCCCAGCCAAATTGCCGAAGTAATCGCTGCCGCTGCACCGAATGCACTCCTGCTCGTCCGGGGGAGCTTTATGCTAGCTGGGAGGCTGAGCTTTTTGTTTGCTCCGAACGGTGCAGAAGCGACTTTCTGGAGAGAAATTCAATTGCAGTATGGTGTTATGTGATTTATGAGGAGGTCTGTGATCCATCGGATCACTGTTTTGTGGTTGACTTTAGTGCGCGTTAAAGTTGTTCTCGGCCTTGCAAGGAAAAAAGATTCTTGAAAAGAACTTTTGAGTCGTTTAAAACTTTTGCTTACTGATTTACGATTATTCATTCATACTCTTGACCTAAATCAACGTTAACGTACATTTAAAAGTGGCGTCTAGTATAACAAGCTAAGAACATTTCAATATTATTTTTCAAATTCAGATGGAATTCTTGTGATTGAAGTATGCGACTTTTTATAATATCGAATTTTCAAGAT
Source organism: Ormyrus thymus (assembly GCA_035582935.1). NCBI lineage: Eukaryota > Metazoa > Arthropoda > Insecta > Hymenoptera > Ormyridae > Ormyrus > Ormyrus thymus. The sequence goes on along the minus strand of JAWWEM010008224.1, from coordinate 16,268 downwards.
TTCCGATACCTCTCCATTCCAATAACGAATTTCAAGAAGATTCTGCGCCTTGAATAGTCAGAAAAATGCGTGTGAAAATACCTTGACTCGGGTGTTCATATTTCAGCAAAACCTTTCAACAAAAACGTAAAAGTAGGATCGAGAATTCCTTACTTAACTTTTAATGCACGAGTACACGCGTTGGATGGTTTACGTTCGCTCTTCAATTGCCTTTCTTAATTCATACACCTTTTTTTCATCGCTTATTATCAGCGTTCAATTTTCTTTCCGACCATTTCGAATTCAAGATTCATATTTATTCGATTCACTGCAGAAGAAGACACCTTGGCGAGATCATTGGCTTGACGAGCTGCGAGGGTTGCTTTCCCGATCCCATTCGGATCACGTAGTCTCCGTTCCTTTTGTGCGTCCGCATATATGCGCGCTCACACAGACAAAAACTTAGGCTTGAAGTTGGAAAGTGAGAATGAACACGTGATACTTTTTCAATTTTCAAGTACAAAGCGCATTCACGCGGATAAGCGTAATTGAAAGGCAAGGTTTAAAATTCGAGCCACTCGAGCGATTAGTCCACTATATTAGGAAATGTTTAGTCAGCTTTTTAGAAACTTTAATGTTAAAAAAAAACAAAATTTATATTTTATAATATAAAACTGGCCAATGCTTACGTTTTAATTCAATTTTTAATTAAAATCTGAAATGGATCTATGTATATTTTACATTACATTTTCATAATATTATGAATGCTCATATAATTAACTTTTGAAGATCATTTTTCGACGTAAAATTGAAAGTATTGGCTTTCAAATAATTTACCGATGAAACAATGAAAAAGATTCTTAAAGGCTGCTTTATCGAAGTTCTGAACTGTTCAGAATAAATTGAACCGAAGAAAACAAGTCTCAGCCTCCGTTAAAGACCTTCGCTTCCTGCGGGGTTTCGAACGCGGCCGCAGGTTCTTTTATTTAGATTCAAACGGCGCAACCTCGGCGACACTCTGATTTGATATTTCCTTCCCTGCCCCGAGTCCGCTGTCGCTTACACGTGAGCAAACACGCCTTCGTGCAGCTTTCTTCGCTGCAGGGCCGTATATTTTCCAAAAGGCTCGGACCGCCGAGTCGCCTTTGACTCCCCGCAACGGAAGGGCGAAATTTAATCAAGTCTCCTGCGTTTAATTAACTTCGTAATTTTGTTGTAATTATGCTTCAATTAACTTTGGCAAAAATGCGGAAAGGGGAGGTGGACGTGGCTTTGACGGCTTCATGATTGAGTTATTCATAGTTCAGTGGGACTGCGTTATTAGGTTTTTAAAGTTGCCGGCTATTTTTAGTTGAGAATTTGAATATTATAAAGTGGGGGTTTAGCTTGACAAGGACTTTCAGTCAGGATGGAGTTTATTTTAGTTTTATCCAAGTGGGATATCGTTATCTCTACTGAAATTCATAAATTGAGGAAATAATTTCAAAATCTGCAAATGATTTTGAATATTTGCTTGGTAGATGATTGCGCTTTATTTTTAGTAATTAAAACCAACAATACTTGCTCACGCAATCCTGAATAAGCTTACTATTTGTATCAAAGTTCATTTGAAATTTAAAACTTTTGATTAAAGCTTGTAACTGCAGTTGTTTTTGCAAATATATGCTACTTTGTTTTTATTTTTAATTCTTTAGTTTTTTAATTTTAATTTAAAAAATTTAACTTTCAACTTCGTTGACGATAACTTTTTAAAAATATTTTCCAGAATTTCCACCATTCAATTTCACCCTTGTCCACTTCCATCGCCCGAAAGACAATTATGCGATCTTGCTCGCAATGATTTCCGTAAATCGCGAGTATTTCACATGGCGGACGAGGGAACGGTAGCCTGACTGTCGGCACTACAGCCCTGCTCGACGCCTTACTTACTTCGATTTCCTTGGCGGACGGACGGACCGAGAGCGACTAACGCCCTGGAATGTAAAATAGCTTAAACGCAAGACAAGAGATTACCTCGAGAATCAAAGTAATTAACATTTCGTATACCCCCTGTCGGCTTCCTTTCAGTTTAAAGCTCCTTTTGTCGAACGCCTCGCGCAAATCGCCCGGCAAAAAGTTCATTCTCGATTTCGTCGGCGGCGGGGAAAAAAAGGTTTAATTAAGTCCACGGAATCGCCTTTTGCATAAATTCACCCGTAAACTTGAGGCGGGCTTTGCCGAGTCTTGCTTCGTGACGTCTATAAATGGAGCGTTATGGATAAAATCCAAATAAGATTAATTTCTGAATGCAAATACGATTAATTTCTCTTTAAGCTGAATTTAATTTTTAATTTTTTCAATCCGGTAAAAGTTTCGAGAATTTACTTTGAGTGTAATGATACCTCGAAATGCCCTTGCCCTTATAAGAAATAATGAAAAACGTAGTAACCCGGGAGGTACAGAGGAGGGGCAGAGTATCTTTATTTAATTATAACAGTGCATCATGCCCTTAAAAATGAGCCCACACCGTACATACCGCAAATTAGTAGGGCGAGGAATGAAAAAAATAAGGAAGAATTTACACGAAGCGCCTCCTTTTATCCTCGGGAGGAGAAGAGGGGCGAGAGAAAGGGAAGAGCGTCGAGGTCTTTTTGCTCGCAGCGTTCTTTGAGGAGAGACAAAGGAAAAAAATTTTCTCTCTCGCTCTCCTCCCGGACCACCCGGAGTTCGTTATTTTATAATTGGCACTATCCGGCTCTTTCATGAATTATTAAGGACTCCGATAAAGCCGCGGAATATCGACGAGGATTCTGCTTCCGTCCTTTCTTCATCTCGATCGCGTTTACGCCGCCGTGTTTTTCGCTCTGAATTATTTGTCTCGAATCCCTACGCGCACATTAATTTGCTTTAATTTACATTACTTTCTCGGGGAAACAACTTTTTTAACAGGGCTATTATTAAATCATTGCGTGGGCTATTGAATGTACGTTTACTGCTTGTGTGACGTAAAGAAATTGTAGATTATTGTTAAATTATTCAAGAATAAATTTAGATTCTAAGAATTACAACTAATGAGCCCAAGTCATGTAAGTAGCCTATTTAAAAATACGGAGGGGTATTATGAAAATAAGCATCATAATGAAAGAACATGGGAAGTGATAAATTAAATATAAAAGACTCCCTTGCAATTTCTTTGAAAAATTAATTACTGAAAAGCATGACGAACTATTCTCGTAAAAGGTGAAAAATTAAAAAGCGAAATATTAGGGGGCTTTTCACCCTCGGACAAAATTATTTCAATTTACTTTATTACAAAACATTTTTTAAGTCTCATCACAAGTGCTAAATTTAATACTCTAAAAATATAAAGATTTCCGAAATTTACAATATATAATGAAAACACATCGATCTGTCGATAAAAATATGGCGCTTACTGGTGGTGTTGTATTGTGTAATAAGGCAATTTAATTATCGAGGATATAAATTATGCACTATATATGTGTAGGCAGTGCGTGACACATTACTGCGTAGCTTATAGTACCCAAAGTCATGCTACAAGTCACAATATTTCAGCATTAGTGACATGTTACATCCTGTATCGCTTTAGCTACGTGATTTTTCTGTAATTAGTGAAGGACATAAATTCTCCTTGCAATTAAAATTCCTAGATTGCATATGATTACAGTATAAGTAGAAAAATATTACTTTTTCTGTAATAGTAAACTATGTGCCACTAACTTTAAATTCAAAGCGTTTAAAGAAGATTCTCAGACGACAGTTCGTCTAATAAATAAATAATTTAACTCGGCAAGTTCCTCAATCTCTCGCTTATCATCGAGATCTGTACCTACAAGTCGTCATAGCAGCAACGTCACGCACGTCTGCATATGAAGCGAAAATACGACGACGGCCGTGGAGTTTCCCTTTGATGTCCGAGTGGACTCACCCTCGGGCGACTCTCACGCAAAATTGCGTTCCGACTTTTTTCGCTCCTGCTTTTATTGCGAGCAAGTGACCCGACTATTGTTTCTAATGAACTGACTGTCTGCACTTTTTTGGCAGAGTTTCTCGCTGATTGTCCGCGAGGAAGAATGAGATTTAAATTTTTTGTCAACACATGGAAATATGCGAGGAATTTTGTTCGGCGGGAATTCTTGACAAAATTCATCTGCAATTAAAACTTTCGATTGTTACTTATGTTACTCTTATAATTGTCATTTCCACAATTTCGAAAATGACCCTACTCCCTTTGTGCAGTTAATTTGATAAAACAAATATCTCCAGTTTTTAAGATACAAACTTTCCTCCCAAAAACTTGCTCCCAGAACAGTCCTCTAAAATATCCTCTAAAACATCGGAGAAACTTAAGAAATTCACTTCATTGTGCTAAACATGCCGAAATCCGCGCGCGACCATTCAAGACTCCAGTACTCACTGTATCAGCAGCAGCAACAGCACGTGCACTCAAGTACATTCGACTGCGGGGGCGGCGCATTCGTGTAATACAGCCGTTCAATTAAGTCAAGTGGACTCCCCGGCAACGGCAGCAGCCTCTCGCGAGGGCTGTCAGCGCTTTTGCCTTTAAGTCCGATATTATTCCCCTCGCACCGTCGCCGCAATGTTATAATTACCGGCGAGCGGCCGAGTTCATTTCGATCCCCTCCACCCCTGTCACGGGCGACGCACGGAATGTCGCCGTCACCGTGCGGATTTGCGAAATTGCACGATGCCAACCGGACGGGGAGCCGTTTTTTTTTTATTTTTTTTTTATTAGGATGAAAGTTGCTGGCTGATTAGTGCTGGGGGGGGGGGGGGGGATTGTTTGAGTTCGATATTCGTGTGATTGAAAAATTAATGGTTGATGGAATTTTTTGTGCAACGTCTATTTTATAGCCTTTGAAAGGACAGTTTTTAATCGGTGCAATTTGAAACAAGCTTTTCAAATTTTCGTCTAAGTTCGAAACTTCTGTTGCTACTTTGTAATCAGATTTTAACTGCAAAACTCCCATAATTTTTTGGATTCTAATTATTAATAGATTTGGTCGGTTTTATTTAAGACCACAGTTTACTACTTTTCATTTATTGAACAATTTATTAATCAACTTTATTGATTACAGATGTAACATTTATTTTTTGAAAAGTAAATTTTACAATTTTAAGCGAGAGCGAACTGTTCGCCGTCTGTCGTCGAAGCTTATAGTGTTTCCGCACTAGTCGTCGTCGTCGTCGTCGTCGTCGTCGTCGTCGTCGTCGTCCTCGTCGTCGTCGTCGTCGTCGTCGTCCTCGTCGTCGTCGTCGTCGTCGTCGTCGTCGTCATCATCAGAGCTGCTCTGAATCTTAGATCCTTTGACACCTTTGTTGACGCCTTCGCTGACACTTTCGGAGCTATTGGTGGTACGTTCTCCTCCGCAGCCAGAGCTCGTGGAATTGGAGCTTCCAGATCCACTGACACTTCCGGAGCTGTTGGTGGTACGTTCTCCTCCGCAGCCAGAGCTCGTGGAATTGGAGCTTCCAGATCCACTGACACATCCGGAGCTGTTGGTGGTACGTTCTCCTCCGCAGCCAGAGCTCGTGGAATTAGAGCTTCCAGATCCACTGCCACCTCTGCTGGGGCCTCCGCTGGAACTTCCGGAGCTGTTGGTGGTACGTTCTCCTCCGCAGCCAGAGCTCGTGGAATTGGAGCTTCCAGATCCACTGCCACCTCCGCTGGGGCCTCCGCTGGAACTTCCGCAGCTGTTGGTGGTACGTTCTCCTCCGCAGCCAGAGCTCGTGGAATTGGAGCTTCCAGATCCACTGCCACCTCCTCTGGGGCCTCCGCTGGAACTTCCGGAGCTGCTGATGGGGTGTTTTTCTCCGCGCTCAGAGCTCGTGGATTTGGAGCTTCCAGATTTACTGCCACCTCCGCTGGCGCCTCCGCTGGAACTTCCGGGGCTGCTGTGGTTTATGGAGCTTCCAGTTCCTTGACATTCACTGGCAGAGCCGGAACTGTTGTTCGGGCTGGATGAGCTTTTGCTACCGCTTCCATTAATGCTCAAGCTGCCACTGCCACTACTACTGCTAGTTGAGGAGCTCTTGCCCGAGTTTGGGGTTTCGCAACCACAGCCCTAAAGTAAGATTAGATTAGACGATCTACTATAATTTTATGAGAGTTACGTATTGAAATCGATACAAACGGGTTTTTTGCTTTGTTCGGGCGGAGGAGCCCTCTGAAAAAGAATATTACGTTAAATAATGTTGCAAAGAATATTTCAGTTTAATCAAAATTATTTAAACTATTTGACTGTACTTACGGCAAGTACTGCTGTGGCGATAGAGAAGACCAAAAGGGTGAGGAGAAGCTTGTTCATTTTTGATGTTTTAAGAATATTTCTGTAAAATAATGTTTTTAATTTGTATTATAAAAAAAAAAATTTTAAAGTGAATCAATAGGTTTTGACACTTACCGTTCCAGAAAAAATCTAACAGTGACAACTTTCAGTCTCAAGTTTGCTTTTATACTATTTTTTATCCGAAATATAAATATATATTGCATTAATTATTATGTAAAAAACAGTTTTTTTCTTAGCTTTATCAATAAATTATTTAATAATTCATAAACACGTAGTTATCGTTAAAATTCCAAAATTTTTAATTTTTTTTATTGAAAGTAGTGGCTTATTTGCATAAGTTTTCAAACTTTTTGTAGTAAGAAAGGTAATAATTCGTTTATCATTAATTGTAACAAAAATACCTATCGTAGATACAAACTTTTGCAAATGGTCAAGAAGCATATGTTAAAACAAAGCTTTGAATTTGCATCATGCTGCAAACGACGTAATTTCATGTATTTTTACAATGCATGTAAAATTATGCATAATTGTACACATGACTAAAACACGCGCAATAACGTAACAAGCCATATAAAAAATTAGATTTTAAACGTCGTGAATTTCTTTCATTTCTTTAAAGTAAAGAATGCACATATTTATAAAAAGTTTAAACCTGAAATAATGCTTTTTATAAGAAGCTGCTTCACCAAATAGCAAGGCAAAAGCCATCCAAATATGCAGCCTTTGAAGCTTTTCGTGTGCAAGAAACATCACAACAAAATCATTGGCTTTGTTATATCGTCCGAAAGAGTCTAATTACAAAAACAGGTAAAAAATTCTCATTAATTCAGTTTTCGCGCTGCTATTTGTCTGCTCGAAGCGAAGTTCATTATTATCTATTCTTTGCGTACAAAGTTGCGCCCTCTTCTTTGAGATGCGTCATTTTGCATTGCACTCGACATTGATTTTCTTTTGACTAAAGCCCAGAGCACACTTCTGTAATTCAAATATAGTTGCTAAAGCGTCCTCCCCCTTAATTAACGAAACTCATTACTATGTTATTTCGCCGTACGAGTAAGCAGCCCTTTGTTGTCCTCTGTTTGATTCGCTTTGCCGCGCACAGAAATACACTGGTATAACAAATTTTTTGAATATTACACTAGAATTTCGAAGCATTGTTTGACGCGTGCAACGTACTCTGTAATTATCAAAATGTTTTTCAAAAATTTCGTTTATTCATTTATTCGTTATAAAATAAAGAAATTATTGAGAAAAATTCTCTACATAGATGAATAAAATACTAGTCATTTTTATTTTAAAATTATTAAAATATTGTTAAAATCGAAATGTTCTTGATTTTTCTGCTCAGAAACTGTAATGGTCGAAGAATAAATTAATAGTCGGAGAAGAAAGTATAACACGGAAACAAATGAAATTTATTTATGTTGTTGGTCATTATCTAAAAATGCAGTGACTCAACATTTTGCAAGAAAACCTGACACAACTCCTTTATCATTTCCATACAAAGTACATTTATACATGCAGCATAATTCAACATACAAATATCCCTCCGACCCCAAAGTTCAAAAGACTGATTAACCCCTTTTACTCCAAGGAGATCGTAAATTATCGTCCTTAATAACTCTATCGCGCGCATTTCCAGGCGAAACGGTAAAAGAGAGAAATTCCAAAAGGAGAAAAAATGAACAACTCGCTGTGCAGAGTTATTCTTCGCACGTCTCGCGCGGCAGATAAAGGAAATCTGTATAAATTAGCATGATATGAAAACGCACGCGACAAGTGCTGTACCACGCGAGGCGACACAAATATTGGAGGCGTATGCGTGAGTAAGTCCAGTCGGGCGAAATAATGGAGAGGTGATAATGGCTTTTTCACTATTTACGCCCAAGCCGTGCCCGAGATTGCGAGAGAGCTGCTCGCGTTTCCTAGAGATAGAAACTTTGTGTGCCTGAATTTTTGCCTTCTCCAAGCTCAATTAAAATCTAGCATGCTCCAGCATTAAATAATTCCAATCTAGTTTATGACTTTGGCTAATTATTTTCAATGATTTTATTCAATGAGCGATTGTGCTTTGATAGCAATTTTGTTTTCTGCGACTTGCGCGTGCCCGTAAAATCTCTAGTTTCGTATTATTTTACTTTTCCTTAAAACTTGCAGCAATGTTTTTTTTTTTATTATTGCGGAAAAAGGTAAAAATAATAAATAATACATAAGATACTTTTTTTCTGCTTTGATCCATAGGTAATACAGTCATGGCAATCGAAACCAATACGTGAGAAATAGTACATTATGCACCTATGAAGCAACAGTAAAAAATGTCTCAGATCGCACGTATTTATTGGCTGAGGCGAAGCCGAGGTCGATAAACATGCGATCTGAGAAGTTCTTTATTCGCTCCGTAGATGCATATTTTTTTTTTGTACGAGGGCCGCGAAATGAGAACCTGTCCAGGACGGGAAATGGTCATTTCGCGGCCTAGGACAAAAACATGTATTTCATTTCAGTCCACAAGTTTAAAATTTTGCTTTTAGCTCCATGTACATTGTATGCCTTCTTTTTTTACTGCTCTGCATAAAAGTAATTAAAAACAAAAGATTAAAATGATCGATAAATTTCGAAGTGTTATAATTTCTAGATTCCAGTTTCACCAAAAACTAAACTTCGTGCTTACAAAAACTCCGAACAAAAAATTGCAGTTCCATCACGAATCGCTCCCACCTCAAGAATTCAGCTGGCAAGCATCGATTACCTTCGGTGAGCAGAAACAACGTCCCGAGGTGACAAGAAAAAATACAGCCGGCAATAATAGCCGAGCGTAAAGCGGCAAAGCTGCGGCAGTCCTTATCTCGCCTCTCATCTCTTTCTTTCAGGCCAACGCAGGGGGGAGGAAAAGAAAAGAAAGCGACGCGGAAGCGAGATAAGCACGCGGCAGCCGCATCGCGTGGCCCGCAAGTATACAAGTATGCGACGTCGCGAATTGTGTCCCACGAACACGCGACGCACGTCAGCCATCGGGTGCGCCCTTCGTCATGCCCTCGACCGAGAGACGCGATACGCTTTACGCGCGATGCCTGACTCGTTTATCTGCGCTGCGTTGGCGATATGTTAGGGCATTATGCAGCTGTGTAGCTGGAAGTTTCTTTCTTTAGCTTCTGAGTTCTGCTCGATTTTTACATAAATTTTGGACTTTTGCAGCTTTTCTGCCGGCAGATAAACGGAGAGCTTTTTTATAATGGCCGAAATTTATTGTATGTAGGATTCTTCATCTGAACAGACGTTTGCTTCATTTTATTTAAGATACAAACTGTTTGCATGCAAAGAGTAAGTATATTTCGTTGAAAGCTACATACATTGCATAAAAAGCGTAAAAAGTCCGTGTATGTGTTATACTTTCCTATAGAGGTACCATTTGATTTCTGAAATATCGTTTCTACCCATGTGCAATATTTCTCAGCTTTTTTCCCTTTTCTAGAAAACATCTTATAATTGAAAATAAAAATTCTTTTTTTCCTTTCAATTTTAATTTCCATTTAGAGAGACTCGAAATAAACCCCAATTTGCAAGCAGATCCGTAAAACTCACATTATAGGGCAAGATAGGCAAAAGTCCTCCGTCTTCCGGCTCCCTTAGGAGGCTCGTGTGTGCAGGCGACGACGTAAAATAAAAGAAAAGGAAGGGCGTATTTTGCGGGCGTCTCTGTCTGCTGCACCCTCCCGTGGCTTAGATACGCCGGGCGAGATTGCGAGCACAAAGTGATACACGCGTCGCAAGCGAGCACGTAATTAGCAGGCCGAGCGACGCGCCTAGACGACGAATTAAGTCGTCTGTAAAATTACTTAATTATTGCGCCCTTGCTATTGCTGCTGCTGCTGCTGTCGAGGAGCGTCAGAATTCGTCGAGTTGGATTTTGACTACTAGAGGTTTCGGGACTCGTTTTGCCAATTTTCGAACTGTGCTGGAGGTGAAGCGGTGCTTCGAAGGACGATATTTTGACTAGTTCGTTAAAAGGCTGAAAGAGAGTAAAGCTTTATTTACTTGATGTTCAAATTGATTAAAAATTGTCTGTTGGAAAAAAATTAAACAATTCACTTTTTCATACTCCATTTTTCTAATTATTTTTTGTAAAATTCATTAATAACTTTTACAACAATTATTTAATTACAAAATAAATGAAAAAGGAATTTTTTTATAAAATTTTATATTCAAAACGGATCTTCCGTCTGGTATTAAAAGCTCGATATCATAGTTTTTTATTAATTAGTATAAAAGGACGTAATGGTGCTTACAATGCGTTCCAAGGCATAAAATAAAAAAATTAATAAAAGTGTTTCAAAAAACTGCCATTCTCAACCAGAATATTCCTCGCCAGGATGCATTTTACAAAATACATATTTTTGAAACTCGTTTGAAAAATTGCAAAATTATACCTAAATATAATTGAATGAACTGGGTGGTTTGATTTATTTAAAGCCTGCAAAGCGCATTTTAACGTAAAAACTGATTTTTCCGTGCCGTTTCATCGCAGATCAGAGGAATCGTGTTACTGCTCGATTCGCCACTCGGGCTACTCTTTAGTGCATCTGCTTTTTAATAACGATGAATGCGATGTTTTTTCCCCGCCGCGCTCTCGATGCCTTTTTTCGCCCGTTATTTTCGGGTACAGATCGAAAGCGGCTCCACTGCAAAGCCAAGGGGAAGAGTAAAACGTTTGAAGTTGAAATTGAGAAGTCATCGATATTTTTGTGGATTGCGGATGGAGTTCCAAAGGGAGTTATTTCGAACCGGACGCTGAATTTCAATTTCAGATTATATTTTCATCCCGGAAATTTATTTTTGATTTATGTTTTTTTAAGTAAATTTTATCAAGCGCCGCTAACACATTCGAACAAAAAAAGTGGTAACATACGATATCGATGTGCTAATTTGATATTGCTTTCGTATCGTTCATTAATATTACAATTTAAAAGCGAATTCTGAATGTAAACAAAAACATATAATATTAAAAATCATTTAATCTCCATTAAAAAACCTTTAAAAGTAGAATTAAGTACTGAATTTTTATCGTACAAAATTAAAAACTGCTGGTTGGCTAAATAGTAGCTTTAAAATCCTTTAATGCTTCAACTCGACTATTTTATAAAAATACGTTATTAACTTCAGAAACGCGAAGAAACGAATGGAACAAAAATCTCTCGAGATAATTAAATTTAGTTTAATGCAATATTAAAATTGATCGCTTCTCCGAAAAGTAGAGCAACTCGCTATTAGTTCAGATAAAAGTTCATTAGAAAGCTGATAATGCTATCGCAAAAAAAGAATCCGATACTAAACGCAAGCCATTCCGCTCTGAATAGCCCGTCGAATCAGCAAAGAAACGACTCTCCCGCCATTTATTCGGCAAATGCAAACCTTTTTTACACATCATAAATTACACGAACGCGGAAGCGCGTACAAAAGGCCGTAAAACATCCGGGCGACCGCGCGAGGATTAGCTCTCGGGCAACCTGTTAAATGTGACTTTCGCGCGCCTCCACTTTCGCTCTCCTCGATACTCCGCAGGAAATTGCGTAAATAATATTCCGCGCCTAGTTGCCTGTCACTCCCGCCTCTCTCCAGTCATGAACCTTTCAAAATCAAAAGTACTAAGCGCTCGTCGGCCAAAGTGTAAACTAGTTGATTTTAAGTAGAGCACTGCCTTTAAAAAAAACGCCGCTCCTTTCTAGTAATTGTTTCGGAAAACCGGTTCTGCCGCCTGCGAAATACACAGACGGTGTTCTCCGCTCCGTAGGCGTGCTTATGATAAAACTGTCGCTGTACGCTCGGCAGATAAAGTATCAAGAGAAGCTGCTGCGGATGCCCTGATTGGACTCGAGTTTAACCGCTCTTTTGTGTGTCTATAATAATTATCGTCGGTTGCTTTTGAGTTTGTGAATGCAGCCAGGCGTCGTATTGAGTCACTTGCTTCCCGCTTACGGCGCGGGTAATGTACTGCAGGCGGCTCGCGCTGCCGTGTGGTGACCCTTTTCTAATATTTGCAAGAGTCAAGGTTTTCTAGTGTTTTCTCTATCAAATTTAGTGCAAGAGTGTTATGTAATCTGAAGTGAGTGAAGGGTTAAATTGCAGATAGGTTCAATGGAATCCAATTTGTGATATAAAAATGATTTATTACCAAAAACATAGATGTAGGTAAGTTGAATGAAGTGCATTAAGTATTGTCCGGAAATAACAAAATTATATAATTATATGAATTTAGGATATTAACAAGTGGGTTATTGATGATTATCGTAACTTTATTATCAGTAAATGTTGGGTATTACCCAGTGACGGCAGCGACAACTCGTAAATCTAGTAAGTTTGAAAACTTGTTTGAAAATTTGTATGTAATATAACTTAATGTGCCTATTGATTTTTCTAAGATTTAAATGCAAAGACTATTAAATATATAAATAATAACTTTTAAAACTAACAAATATCTTTTAATCTTCAACAATTATCTTCTAATACTATAAACACTTTTTAAATCCGTGTTTGAGTACTGAGCATTAGAAAATTCATTATCAGTGACGCTGGTAGAGCGAACATAATATGCTTAATTCTATACAATTAAATGGTTTTACTCAAGTTTACCAGCACGATATTTACTTGAATATAGAGCACCTACTCGTAATTTTTGTAGTCATTTCTAATTATTAACGTAATACTTAAAGGCTTTAAGTTTCCTTATAACTATTTTACAAGTAATTTTAAAAATTTATACATTTTTCAGCCAATAGTGAAAATGGTTACATGACTCAATCCCCAGAAACTTGTCAAGAAATATGTCAAAGTCCAGAATGCTATTCAACATGTTAGTTTATATTATTATATTACATCAGAATAAATCTTTTATTTGCGTTATTTTTTAATATTTTTAAATCAATTTTAATTCAACAGCCAATGCTCTTCTGGCTATTATAAATCGAACTGTCGATCCATGTGATGATTTTTATGAATTCACATGTGGAAATTTCGTAAATTCTCAAACCGTTAGTGACGTGTCATCTATTATCAACACTTTTACTATTGCACAAACGCTAGTCGCTACGGAATTATTTTATGAAATAAAAAAGGATATAAGTGAAGATGATTTAGATGCTTTTAAGAAAACCAAACGTTACTATCAAAACTGCATGAATCAAGGTATGTTCAACATATTTACATAAGACCAAATAATTCATGTAAAACTATATTTTTAGATCGCATTGAATCAGAAGGAACAAGGCCACTTTTTGATATTTTAAAATACATCGGTGGCTGGCCTGTATTACTTCGTGAAAAGTGGAAGGAGGACGAATATGATTGGAAAAATGTTCTTTTCAAAATTCAAGATCTAAATTTTATCATTTTCTTTCCCTTTATTACAAGCGTTAGTATCGATAAAATGAATTCTTCAAAGCGCATTGTAAGAGTAAGTATATTACATTTTAATTTGACTAATATAATACTTAATTTTGAAATTTTTATCTGATGCTTTATCTTAATGAAAAATACATGTGTAAAATGTCTAATGTAGAGAGCTAGAATGCCTAATTTAGATTAAAAATAATCAATAATCAATAATTAGTGTTCAATTAGATCGTTATTAAATATGTAAAAGTAAGTTTGTGTAAGAAAAAATTATTAATTTAGATAGAAAATGCTGACACCGTGATTAGTCGAGCTTTCTTCTTGGACAAAACAGATAACACAGAACTTTTGAAAGCTTATCACAATTACATGATTAATATTTCAGTAGCTCTTGGTGCGTATAAAAATGTGGCCTTTAATGACATGAAAAAAGTTGTTGATTTTGAAGTCAAACTCTTCAAAGTAAGTAAATTTATACTTACATTCTAAGCTCATTTTGGACAAAAATCTTATTTTCAAAATAACTATAGATCAAAACGCCTCCCGAGGAATTAATAAATCAAACCGACAATCAAATCAGCATCAAAGAAATATCCCAAAGATTTCCAAGCATTCCTTGGTTGGAATTAATCAATAAAATATTAGGTACAAGCGGTATAACTCTCGACGAAAATGAGATTGTTTCCGTTGCCGATCTGAAGTTTATTACTGAGGTGGAAAAACTGATAAATGTCACACCTAAAAGAGTCCTAGCTAATTATCTGGCTCTACGGGTGATTCAGTTCACTCTCATGTACATGCCAGAACGATTGCGAAAAATAGCCTCGGAATTTTCAAACTTAGAGGATGGCACAAAAAAGATGGTGAATCGAGAGTCCTGGTGTTTAGACGAATTGATGCAAGCTTTTCCCAATAGTTTGAGTGCACTATACGTAAGAGAATACTTTGATAAAAAGAAGATATCGGGAGTCGTCACGATTATTCAAAACATCAAACATCAAATTAAGAGGAATTTGAGAGAGGTGGGTTGATAGTGATATTACTTTACCATTGCAATAATAATTAATTCTAACATTTTAATGTAGATTGATTGGATGGATGATAGTACTCGCAAAGCTGCGTTGGAAAAACTGGAAGCAATTCAATTTTCAGTTGGCTATGCTGTAGAGCTAATGAATGACCAAAAAGTCAATGAATTTTATAAGGAGCTTGAAATCAATTCAGGAAGCTACTTGCAAAGTGCCTTCAACATTACAACCTTCATAGCAAGGCAAACTTACAGGACTTTGAGGAAACCCGAGAATACCTTCTGGATGATTAAAAATGTGGCATACATTAACGCATATTCTATGCTTCAAAGAAACGCTATAGGTAATGAGACTTACTTTATTTCAGAAATGTATTCCAGTATCGATGCTTATTTGAATCTTTTGAGTTTAGATATACCAGCTGGATTTCTGAGATTCTTTTTTATAACAAATATACCAAAATATGTAAATTACGCTACGGTCGGAAGTACCATTGGACACGAAATCATGCATGGTTTTGATACAGAAGGTCGAAAGTATGATAAGTACGGCAACTTACATAATTGGTGGGACAGCGATACCGAAGCAAAATTCTTCAACAAAGCAAAATGTTTGATAGAACAGTACAATAATTACACTGTTCCCGAAATCGGCCTTCAGGTAAGAAATCAATTATAATTTTCGAATTTAAGTTACAAGAGGAGTATCCCACCGAATCATAGATCTTGGTAAAATTGCAGAATGTTATTTCTTAGCCAAAAAGATACATGTCTTTTTTTTCGCTAAAGAATGACATTCTGCAATTTTATTAGGATCCATGGTCCGGTGGGTTGACACTCCCCTATTAGTAAAATAAGTCAATTTGAAAAATTAATTTTTATTTCTAATTAGTTAAATGGAATCATGACCCAAGGCGAGAACATTGCCGACAACGGCGGTTTCAAAGCAGCTTATCATGCCTACAAAAACTGGATAGATCGCAACAACATTACCGAGCCTTGTCTTCCCAACCTCAATTTCTCGCAGAAGCAGTTGTTCTGGATCAGTGCAGCAAGTATTTACTGCAGTAAGGAGAGGCCTGAGTACCTAAGGAATATAATCGCCACTGGACAGCATAGTCCTGGCAAGGCACGAGTTACTGTATCTTTTTCGAATTTCAAAGAATTCGCCGAGGATTTTGACTGCAAGCTCGGCTCCAGAATGAATCCTCAGAAAAAGTGCATCATTTGGTAGAATTAGTCAGCTTTTTAGAAGCTAGGAATATTGATGTACAATGTTTTATAATGATCTTATTTACGAATTTAAATAGATTTACATTTTATACTTTAGATTAATTTGCATCAACTATTTAGGCATTTCAATTTAGAATTAATTAATTAAATAAGAGTGAATCAAAATAAATTAGATTAGAACCAAATCATTTGAAATTTAAACGTACAAATTATGGTTCAGACTACTTTTTGTAAAATAAAATGTTTTAGACTTAAAATCTACACTGAGAGAATTTTTCGATATAAATTACCGTAAAATTCGCTACAATCGTGGGACGTGGCGATTTTGTAGGGAA
>JAWWEM010008214.1:0-27366 GCA_035582935.1 Ormyrus thymus | reverse complement strand
AAGCGGCGTGCAATGTCGTAAAAAGCACCTCTGTTATTGATTTCTGCAAAAAATTATAATCGCGCAGGCATTTTCGTTAGACGCGATGAGATTAGATAAGCTCGACTTAATTTAAACAGTGGGCATGTGGAGTTTGCAAATTTTTTGTCAGATATTTAGTCGCCAGGATAGTCCAGTATATGATCAATTTAACTACTGCTATAACGGCAAGTGTATTTATAAGCTAATAGTTTCTAATAATAATTTTGCAACGGAATATTTTTTTCAGTAATGAAAAAAGCGACTTCTTCTAAATTTAATACCTTACTTTAAAAATTATCTATTTTCAGTCAATTAATATTAGCTCTTCTTTTTAAATCTAGCACTGTCTATAAAAAGAATAAATATTGCATACGGCTGTCACTCAAAGCCGCCACCCTCAAAGCCTTCACAGCGTCGAAATCCCACTTTTTCTTTGACCGGGAAAGCTCCCCAGGCGGCAAAATCGAATGAAAGTCCAAGCCCCCTGAAATCATAAGCGCATCGAACCTTCGTGACAGTCGCGCGACCGAGGTGTACACCGGCGGACATGTCCCGCACGTCAGCCGCAGACTTCGAAACGGAATAAACGACGAGAGGCTTCGCGCGGGCGTTAAATCACTGATCTGGCGACGGCGCGCGCTCCCACCGTCTCCCGTGATCCAGTCGGCCGGCCGGTGAAAAATGGCGCCCCGGCGAAAGTCGCGCGAGCGCTTGTCGAGCAATCGAGAGGACGGGGAGGGGCAGCCGGCAGATCCGCGGAACGGCCGCGACATGGAGGAGTGGGTGTATCGCTTTCTCGGTACGTGCACGCATGTCGCAGGGCGCCCCTCGAGGGGATTAGTGCGCCCGTCTCCCCCCCTTTGACAAAATATACCGAGCTTTGACAAAATACGGCTGACAATTTTAAGTTTTTTCGAGGTTAAATTTCACGTGCTTGGAAGTGGGGTTTCTTCTTTTTTTTTCTTTTATTTCTTGGAGTCGGAGAAGTGTAATAATAATTAATACAATTTTTTTTCGTTTTTCAATTTAGGTAATCTTGCTGCTATAGAGTGCAGCAAGAACGACGAGAATATCGGAGGTTCGGACGTTCCTACGACTGATCACAGGTAATAATTACCGGAATACTTTGTTACGAACATTGTCGTGGAAAAGTGTTTGCATTGGACGACACAATTTAATGCTTTTTTCAATACACAACCTGAGTGGGGCTTCAGTATACACTTGTGCTTGGTTTATTTACACTTTTAGCACGCATTCACGTAACATATTATAAAAGCAGAGATTATTCATGAGCGAATATGAAATTGCACGCTTGTACAAAGATAAATTAGTTTCGTGCATTATCATGCATACTTCTACATTACATTGCCGCGAAGTGTACACCCCCTGATACAACTTTCTTAATTGACTTCTCTTTCCAAAGCATCACAGCACCCGTCCACGCAAATTTTAACTGAACGTTTAAAACTTAACCAATTCTTTCTTGTAATTGCTCTCTGTCGCGTGACAAAAATAATCCCGCTCTATTTACTGAAAGCACTAGCCGAAAAATCCTACAAGTACAAGTGAAACTTTATATTATCCACCGAATTCTCGGCGCAATTAATCTTAGCTCGACCGCTCAAAGCCCGCTGGTACGGAAAAGCAAGCGGCGACGGTTCCGCTCCCCGACGCCGTACTCGTGGGACAGGGTCACGCCAAGGTCTCCCGCCGCCGATCATCACCAGCTCGAGAATTCCGACGTCTCGGTCACCAACGAGGGGGGGGACGACGAGGGGTCGGGCGCGTCCTTACCGAGAAACGAGAATCAGCATCCCGAGACCGCGGCGCCGTTGGAGGGCAAAACGGAAGCCGAGAGCAATCGGGAGCTTCTGAACAAGATCAATCGATACATCAAGTCCGGTATCGCCGAAGGTACGTCGATATTCGGCACGCTTGAATTTGAATTTTAACGTGCTTAATGGCGCTTTATTACTTGGGAACAATTGGTTGAATGGGGAGCACATACATTTGGATACGGATATTATTCACTTGTCGAAAGCTCATTTGAAATAACAAGTAGCTATCGCGTGCATTAATTTCACGAATCATTAATTTTGACCTGACTCGTTTTAAGCCAGGGGAACGCTAAAAAGCATTGTTCTCCGTCCAACAGGCAAGCGGCGCGCGAAGCGGTACGTGCAGAAGGCGCTGACCTTCGCGGTGGACATGGGCTACCTCGTAAAAGTCGACCGGAGCGGCAAGCTGCTGCGCATCTCGCCGGGACTGATCGACTCGTCGACGGAATGGCGCGTCCCGGAATCCAGCAGACACAGCAGCAAGCAGGGCAAAGTGAAGAAAGTGCGCTCGCCGCGCGAGCACGCCAGAAGCAAATCCAAAAGGGGCAAGAAGCCGAGCAAAGCGAAGAAGCCGCCGCCGCCGCCGGCCGAACCGGAGCCACATAGTAATCCCGTGGCCGACGTCTGCTCGAGGCGGAGCTCGAGGGGCCTCGTTAGGCACAAGCGCCGGTTAACGAAAAAGTGCCGATACAACTGTCCAGGGGAGAGAAAATGCGCGGAAAAGTTAGTTGGCTACCTTGACTTACTTATAAGCGTTCTGCAATTTCTCCGCTTGTTCCCAAACGATCGTACGATTCAAGTCACCCGTCTACTTTCCAAAGTGGTTAGATTCCTCGTATACGCTCTGCAGCGTAAATGAAATTTAGCTAGCCCTTGGCCGTCGCCGGATGCTCAAATGTAACAAGTATTTCGTCTCCCGACACTCAAACTTTTACAGAAGTTATTTGATTCAATTTTAATAAATTCAAAGTTCTTTGTTTCACTTCCGTTTTTCAGTTACCTTAGGCTTCTAATTAATCTTTAGTTTTTAATGTATTTGTAAGTACAATTGTATTTAAGAATTTTGAATTTAAAATTTTTAATAATTTTTACGCAAGCTTGGGTCTAATTAATACAGTTAAACTACCTCAAGGCAATTGGCCTAAAAGTTTTTAAAATTTCTTCCTGCTTGTTCAGTGTGATAATGTAACTTATGTTGACAATAATGCTCGCTGTTCTTTAATGTTTAAATCAGCTCTGATGAATATCTATAATTTCATTTATTATCTAATGCTAATAGTCTTTCGAAACGTTATAAAGCTTTAGTTTTTTAAATAAATAATTTTTACGTTGAAAGTATTAATTTTGATGTGTAAAGTGTACATATCTAGATATATTGTATTTTATAAATGTATTTTAAAACTTTTAATATTATTATTTAATTTTAAATAATAAAGCAAGAATGATAACTGCAGTAAATTTATTCAAAGTTTACCTAATTATCGTTAACCATTAAGTAAATCTAAGCCCAAAACCCGAAGATTTCCGATGAAAATCTAAAACTCAGTTTAAGCAAAGTCAATTTTCCAGCACCAAAACAAAAAAAAAGTCAGTGTCACGCTGCAAAAGCGCGTCGCAGCTGCAAAGAAGCTCCTTTTTAAACAACAAATCTATCGTTTCGCCCAAAGAAAGTCGAAAAATATCACTGCGCCCAAGAGAGTATAGACGAAGGTGAGGCTCGCCGGGGGTAAAAAGAATACAGAAGCAGAGGGTGAGAGAGCGCGAGAGTATGAGCGCCAGAGAAAATGTAGCCAGTCGGCCGTGGCCCAAAGCGATAATTCACCTGGTTTAAAAGCGATGTAAGGCCGCACGAGAGGAAAGTTCGCCAATTTACCGGTTAGGGAGACGTATAAAGTTCTCGTCGTCGTACGAAGAAGCGCCGCCGGTATCTTCCTATGCTCTCGGGATCCGTTGATTAGAGCTGAATTCGCGTTCGCTCTGCTCCGACCCTTAATTGTTATTGCACGCACTCCGGATCTGCTCTCGGTTCCCAAGGCTTACATTGCACACCTGGAGGACGATTATTGCTTGACGTCTTTTATTCTCAAAAAAGTGATGGATCCAATTTCCTTTCGGGAGCTTGATCGTCATTCTTTAAATACTCGTATTTGTTTGAATTCAAAAACATGGAAACGCAATTTTAATTCTGTAAATGCATGTAAGTATTGATTTAACAATCAGTACGGGCAGCTTTTTTTTCTTCTTAATCGAAAGACAGAATCCCAAGTATTTTTGTTTAAAAAAGTTGCTTTCTTTGAGAGAAAGTCTCGGAAAGTCTATCAAAAGTCTAGAAATAATATCATAACGGCAACGCGTCAGAGCTGAGAAAAACCAAAAGGAATTCTGATTCCACAGAAATTCCGAGAATCAAGTTTTCTTTTGTTTTAAAATGTAAAAATATGTGCTCACATTTTTTGCAAAATTAATAATATAAATATTTTTTAATTTTCTCATTAATTAATTCGATTTGTAAACAGTTGTACGCAGATTTTTTATTATATAATAAAAAAATTAAGCTTATCAACAAACAATTAGTTTTTTAATTAATAAGTTGAACTTTCAGTCACTGATAGTTTAGCTTACCTTTAATTTTAACTAATATTATAACCATCAGATATTAAACAATTAAGTTACGTTTCAGTAAAAATTAATTTACTCGATAATTATGACACTTAACAATTTGGTTTTATTTTTATTTTTTCAGTTTTAACTTATGCGACGGATATTACGATGAACGGAACGATCCAGATTATACGATCACAGCGCCACAACATACAAACGAAGAGCAAAAGCCAGCTTCGCGGCCTTGTTCGAGAGGTGCTTCGAGTCGCAAAAGCCCAGACCAAAAGAAGTACTGACTGTGAGCAGTCGTATCGATGCAGAAAATTAATTATTATAATAAATTTGATGTCTTTACGAACATTTTAAAAGATTATATTTTTATATGAAATAAGGAACAGAGTGAAATGAGAAATTATGTTTATACTTTTTATTAATGACAACAATAAAGTTTCGTCTATAGAAATTGTTTCCCATTTACAGTGAACATTTTAATATCTAGAAAATCTAAAATTAATTTTTGTCTTCTAAGGAAGAGTTAATTTAAATATTCAAAGTACTTTTATTAAAATTAATTTACTCGGTTTTTAAATTTTTAAATAACAGTCGCTGCAACGGTTTTTAAAATTTTTTATAAAGAGAACAAAGGAATTTATCTTTTGTAGTAACCTGGATTTACATGAAACGATGAGAAATTTAGAGGGAGAAATGACAACGAAATACTGCCGCAAGCAAGCCCTAACATTACGAGTAAGATTATTACCATTTTATTTTTGTAGATGATTCAAAAAGGACCGACTATCTGGGGGTTTATAAAAGTATGCCTGACGTCAGCATTATTAAAGCTATAGAATCGTGTAGAAGCTTAAATGATGATATTAAAAATGTATCATAATAAAATTGTTTAAAAAAAGCCATGTTCATAATTTATGACCAAGAACATCAAATAAAAAATAATCGAATAATAAACACGCTTTACCTACAATGCCAACCATTCGAACCAGTCTGAAAATCGTCCCTTTGAAAAACAGACGAGAGGCCTTCGAAAGCGTGAAGCCGCTCGCTTATCGCCTCGGGAGTAAGTGCGCATCACCCCGGGCCGATCGCACTTGTTTCAATCTAACGGACACTCAAGCGTACACGTCAAGCCAAAATTGTCAGTCGGCGCGTACATCGTAAGTTTTTCTTTCCGATACCAGCGGAAATCCCGTCCGACCGCTCGGCCGGCGCAGTCACCGCGTTCAAGCCAAGCAAAGTTTAAGCTCGTCGGCGAAAACTTCGCTGACTTGAACTGCTTAGGAGGATACACGTGCCGGGGCTTCAAATGGCCCCTATAAAAAGGAACCGTGACTCTTCGTGCGCCAACGACAGGACAAGTAAGTGTCTTGACCGCACTTGCAGTCAGCTGAGCCTGCCAAATTTTCGTTTTCCTGGTCAATAAATTAAATTATTAATTAATTATTTTTTCTTTTTTCATCAAAAATAATCATGCAATTTTATTCGACACCTTTACTGCTATTAAATTTCTCCAGAAAAAACCCCATTGTAACCATGGTAAAAATCTCCGTTAGCATTTCGCGTAATAGAATAACCTTAAAGTAACCCAAAGCGAGGCTATCGCAACGCACACGCACACGCGCAACACGCAGACAAGCAACGCGAGCTTAATGAATCGCAGGACGCCGAAAACGGCCGAGCGACACGGACAAGCTGTACAAGTGCCTGGGGAAGCTGTGCGGCGAGGATTGCGAGGGCAACGTCTCGCCGGTGTCGGAGAGGTCGAACGTTCGAGCGACGTATGACCGCAGGCATCGGGATCGGGCGCGCCGCGAGCGCGTGCACGAGGATCTGGAACTGGACGCCGCCACGGACTACGAGTGCGACGAGGCATACGACGAGGACCCCCCGCCGCGGTGCACCGACAACACCCACGTCAGATCCGGCCGCGTCAACAAGCACAAAGTCAGAAAGGGCCCGACCAACAGTATGAACGACCTCCCCTTCGAGAAAGGTACGAGCACAGCTATGGAGATTTTATGCAAGCACCGAACGTTGAGTGACGCATTTCCCCTCCGCGCAGGTATTCAAGTGGCCAAAGGCTTCATCTGCGAAGCCTTGGACTTCGGCATCCAGTCCGGCTACTTGACGCCCAAAGACACGAAGGGCAAGGTGCTCCGGGTGTCGTCCGAGCTGCTGCAGACCAACGAGCCGCCGCCGATCATCGCGCGGCACGACACAGACTCCCTGCACTCGCGCAGGATCGACCGGAAGCGATTCCGCGACTCCTCCCAGATCGAGGAGGACTCGATGTATCGCCAGCCGATGGACCGGCCGTATCGGCGAAGCCGACCGGAGCACAACAACAGAAGGAACCGCAGCCGCTCGGGGGTGCGAGGGGCGGCGGGAGCCGGTCGCAGGAAGCCCGTCGTCGCCAGGAGCCGCAGCAGGAGCAGGGTCAAGCGCAAGGGTCGTAAGAATCCTCCTAGAAGGTGAACCATCCGTTTATTATGAAACGGCTATCTACTTTTGGGCTGAACGAGCTGCTAAATTACTTCGCCCTCGTGACTTGCACGTGTATTTCTCTCTGAACTGGGAACGGCTAAGAGCGCTGGTCTAAATTATAATTGACTTTTACTTGTAGATGCTATTTCTTAATTGTTCCTTATGTACACGTTAAGTCAGGAGAACATCTAATGCTTCCTTTGTACTTGTTGACGTCTCGATAAGCGCGCGCTTGAGCGTTCTTGACCAGAATAGTTCCAAGGAGGATGGCAGTGTCAGTGGAGGCGTCAACAAGCACAAATCGCCTCGCGCCTGCATCCTTTCTTTTTCTAAACTTTCGCCTATTATCGACACTTTATGTTGATATTTTTTTTTTTCTAGTATCTATAGATTATCGTTGGGGCCGCATAATTTCCAACAAACTAGGCTTTACTTGCAAGGACTCTGAATTTTTTCCAATTTTTAATTGCTGCATATTTTGCAACGCGCAGTGAATCTATAAATCCTGATTCGGACTTACGTACGAGGCAACCAAAAGTCGAAGACGCCGAGACAGAAGACATGGGAGAAAACAACCCCGACAACAAAGAATCTACAAACACGAGTCACAAAGAGTACGAAAACGATGATAGCAAGAGTGTCAAGTCAACGAATGTCAAGACGAATAACGAAGACAATCAAACGGTCAATGAGGAAAAGAAGGAAGAAAGCGGAGGTGAGGAAGATGGATATAACGACGAGGACAACGAAAGTAGAAAATAGTCTGTGATTAGTGCTCCTGGAAATCCTGTTTTAAATTTTCATAGTGATATTAATTTTGTAATGATATTTAGTAATGATTGCCACGTGTCGCTGCCTATTCTTTGATGTTTCTACGCGTTCGCTAAATTCTGGCATAATTTACTGAAAGATAAAAAACGAGTGTCCGTTTCTGATATAGATCAATAATTGAACATGTGAACTATATACTTTTTATATAAATTTCTTTAATATAAATGTACTTTCTAGGTAAAATCTTGGTGTCTTTATTTTCAAATTTTATTGACTTTCACTTATTGGCAACAGGAAAGTATGCAGAATGCATAAAGTTACGGTGCAGCAGAATTTATCAAAATTTATAGTACACTCATAAATATTAGTTTACGATCTAGTGATATGATCTGATTTTGGTCAGACCTTAATTCTCAAAAATATACCATCAATCTTCTTTATAATAACTGTTTTTAAAATTGCATTTTGGAGTCGATAATACACTATCAACTTTAAGCTATAGTACAATAGAAAACTTCCTTTTGTAGTATACTAATAAGTTTTAACAAACTATAAAATTTTTACGTTCGCATCTGCTTTTTTCTAATTATAAAGATAAATTGTTAATTCATAGTAGATAAACCTTGAAACAAAGCGAAAAAAACCTTCAACATTCGTAATAAATCTTTCATCGAAACGCATAAATTATATTAAGAGAACGCAATGGAATAGCGAAGGAGTAGCAGTTGAAGTTCAAGGTTAACAACTATCATTACGTGTTATAGAGAAAATGCTCAAATGAAGCTTATATTGCTTAACCAGACAAGGGTAGATGTTTAAAGGACCGCCTACAACTTTCGAGCTTAACTTGACCTCATTATAGTCCGATGTCAAGCCAGTGAAAGGGAAACGTTGATATGCGAGACAAGGATGAAAGAATTCTTTAACATTTCTATTCTCATCGTTTCAACAGTCTTTGTGAATACACTGAGAGAAATATTGTATTAAAAATTACTATACTGTATACCAATGTGCATGCAAACTTGCATTATCCTAAAAATTACTATATTAAATACTAAAATTTAATAGGACTATATCGATCTTTCTACAATTATACTAAATTTTAGTATATAGTAGTCATTTTTAGAATAATGCAAGTTTGTATAGACATTGGCATACAGTATAGTAACTTTTAATACAACATTTTTCTCAGTGAATGATCTTTTTATTTGAATAATGCATTAAGCGATTATTGCATAAAATATGTTTATCAAAATTTATGTTAACTATTAAATTAACAAGATGACGTAAAATTAAAATTTTTCAACACGTAATTTGTGGGACCATTAATTTTTTTATTTGCTTAAATATTAATAAGAGTACATTTAATGTAAAAGTGACATGAAGTTTGACCTTCTATAAAAGTAGTTTCAAGATAAAAGGAAAAGGAAAATAAAAAAAATAGTTTGTAACTGGACTTTCCATTTCTTTTAACAAGTATTTATGAAGTTCAGAAAATTTTATGAATTCAGAATGCATTAATTAAGTCACAAAATCTATTTTTAATGAAAGCTTTTTACTTATTACGTAAATAATTAATAATGCATAAAATACAAATTTGCATATAATTTTAATTAAAAAATTTGTTTAAAATATTGATAATAATTAAATTACTAATCTCATCCAAATCAACTACCATATTTACATAATTAAATAAAGTGACGGAAAACTAATAAGTTGGAAAAAAGCATCGAACATGACAAAAATAAAAGTGATTAAGCCGCTTAATTGGATGGAGCCGAGCCAGGAAGCAGTCAATTTCGTACATAAGACTGGATAATTAAGGAAAAAAGGTAATGGAAAACGGGGAAAATGCGAGAAAAGCGTAAGTGAATATCGTGATAGCATAAATCAGAAGGTCGTAAGAGTGTCGAAGCGAAAGTAGGGACCGAAGGGATCGAGCAGGAAGGAGCAGGATGGGACGCAGACACCACGATAACCTCATGTAAAGAAAAGTTAATTACGAAGTGAAAAAGGTTAGCCCTAAAACAATAAGGGAATTATTAGCTTAATTAAGAACTTTGTATACGCCAAAGTTTTTGGATGCGAGACAGATTTTTATAGTGATTCATCCTATAATTAAATAATGCACAACACTTATGTTCTTAATCTTAACTAGCAATAATTACCTCGCTAGCTAATGTTCGCTCGTAATATCAATAAATAACAGAATCAAGGGGCGCGGTAGCGCCCCAGGAAAGTATAACTTGTATAATGGAGTTATACGAACGAACCTAAGGGGCAGCACCGCGCCTCTGTATATTTTAATTTTGCTATTTAACCTCGATCAAAAAATGGTTTACTCCGGTTTGGTTTAGTCCGTTTTATATTGTTTTCATACGCAGTGGTTATCATTTTTTGAAAGATCATGATTCAATTTATGACCTTGCAAAGGTTTTTCGCAAAATAATTTACGAGTTATCGAAATAAAGTCGATGGATTTTTCTGTTGTTCGCTTTAGCATTGCCATATAACCTGTATGTATACGGACACTAAATTTTTAGATATACTAACAATTATTAGAATCACTAAAATTCTGGGATATCCATTCCTAATGTTCTTACTACCCAAAATAAGGTCACTATAAATTAAATAACGACGGGTTCAAAAGTAGATAGATAGATTTGAGTACTAGTAGTAAATAGTTCACAAAAAATTAAATATAGCTGAATACAAAAAAAAAAAAAAAATAACAACAAGAAGTTTAAGTAATGGTAGCTCTGGGTAAACAGATCCAGCAACCCAATAAAATACGCATGTCCTATGGAGATATCAACTACCTAGGATCAAACAAAGCTATTTTTTATTTTGATCGAGGGATCAGAGGAAAACAAATTTTTACGAATTCAATGTCCTCTTTGAAAAATCAACCGAAATACAAAGACCTTGTGGTTATAGATGATATCGTATTTACATCGAACTACAAATGCGATTCTGCAAAACAACATGAAAGAACGTTTCCCCATTTTAGGGTAACATGTGCTGTGGAACTCACATGTCCAGCGAGACTTAACAGCCATGAAAAAGTAATATATGCCATAGACAAAAATGCATCTCCTGGTAGATTTACGACTGCAAGGCAAATGTTGGTTAGATATTGGTAAAATATTTGGTTGGATATTGTTAAAAATATATAGCATGTTATCATATTATTTCACTGTTAAAAAATTCAAATTTTATTAGTATTAGTTTTAAGTTTTAATTATATTATATTATTTTCTTTTCGTGACTGGCGACTACTTTTCTATGTGTCATGCATAGTTTAGTCGCCAGTTTTTAAAATCCGGACCTGCGAACAGGAAACATCTATTTTTTAATTGTTGACTGTAGAGCTCACCAAAATAAAGCTACAACTTGTGAATTGCGTGGTTTACCGATAGAATCAGACGTTTATGGGAGCCGCGATAAATTTATATTATTCATCGTTTTTTAAGTGCGCTACACTGAGAAAAAAATTTGATTGAATCAATAGAATTTTACTATTAACATTACTCAATTGCTCCTAAGCCTCTAGTAGTCAAAGCGGCATCACTGATTTGACTAGTTTTAAATAAATCAAAGAACGCCTTTTCAAAATTCGAAGCAGGTGGAAATCAATTAGCTGTTGGCTCCGAAGCGTCCTCGTTAAATGTTACTTGCGTATCTCTTAATTCCGCGCGGACTGCGCATAACGTAATTCGGCGAGAGTAGATTCGCAGGCGTGGGCACATAACTTTGCCGCAGCGACGGAAGATATACGGAGCCGTAAGCCGAAAATGACCCTCGTAAATAGCAGGATACATGCATAATCACATCTGTTCGGGAGTTCCCGAAAAGCGCCGCCATGCCTTCGCGCGAGACCGACCGAAAAATCTTGCGTTTTGCGTTGTATTTCGTTGGCGGAAAGGTCTGTGTGGCGTTTTCTTTTTTTGTTACGTCTTCACGCCCTTTGCATTCATAATTCAGTCTTGGCTTTCTCGTAAAGGGAAGTTGTAAAAAAAGTTTGCTGCTTTGCTCACGTTGTTTTATAGGCTAAAAGTGCGGACTAAGGCAGTAGCAACCACTTCAGTATTTTTTAAGTGTTTTTGAAGAATACGGTAAAGAAAGTACTGCAATGGAAAACAGTTTTTATGGAAAGATAAATACTGCAAGAGTGCCTTTTTTCAAAATTAACTAAGTAATTGAAACATAAATTACAATTGATCAACATATTTGAGAATAATTGTAAAGTATCTTTCTATTTTAATTAGCAAGAGATTTTACTCAGTATAATCCATAGCTAGAAAAAATGATAATTTTTTCCTCGCTTAAAATCACAAAGTGAACATTTTTTAACTACAATCATAAAAAGCTAATTGTCTTTTTAATCTAATTTCTTATTTATATTCTATTACAATATAAATTAAATTTTACATCGCTCATAAATATACTTTTAAAACATGTGAAAATCCGTTTTTAAAACAAGTTTATTTAATATATAAAAATATTTATCATTCCGAAAATATTTAGCATTCCGAAATCCTTTCTCGATTTGCAAATAGCATAACCAACGCTAACCGTTCACTCTCACCGTCTGTACCGAATTCCATTTTCTCGTATTTCAGAAAAGTATTTTTCACGTTTTCGTCGATACCTATAATGCGTTTGCGTGCGCGTATTAATAATACTTAAAACATTTTTATATCTTATCGAAGCATCTGCGAATAATCGATATCCGCGAGGAAGAACGCTTCTCTCAACAAAAAAAAGCCGCCCATAAATTTTTCAAGCGAATATTACCTTAAAAAAAAAAAAATGTTACCCCAAGGAAACACGAAAAATTCCACGTCCAAGCCTAATCTGGTATACAGA
The DNA here is from genome assembly GCA_035582935.1 of Ormyrus thymus. Taxonomy (NCBI): domain Eukaryota; kingdom Metazoa; phylum Arthropoda; class Insecta; order Hymenoptera; family Ormyridae; genus Ormyrus; species Ormyrus thymus. Next base: position 14,767 of record JAWWEM010008214.1, on the reverse strand, counting down.
AGAGTTTTCCCTTTAAAATGTTTGCCATACCAGCCGCATTGTCCTGCAAATTCCAGAGCGCCCGATACCCCGTCGAATTCTCGGCGCTACATCAATCTCCGGCGCTCTTACTCCCGCCGTTAACGCACTTATTGCGCCGGCGGCTGTAGTGCTGCCCATCCATCCTCCGTATCCTTACCCTCGGACGAAGACTCGCGTCGTCCTGGCTCTCGGATCGATGCCGCGCGGATGGATGTGTGCGGTGTCCCCGCGCGCGCCTCCGGAGTTGCATCACACGACGCGCCGCCGGCTTGTGCGCGCACATAACCACGTGGATCGAGGAAGGGGGAGGCGCGCCGTCGGGACGCCGCCGCCGGCAAAAGACCGACTCCGAGAGCGGAGGCAGTCGACTCGCGGCGCCGAGCCGCAACGCACCCAATCCGCAAAGCGCACGCTCGACTCACCGACGGCGGCTCAACAGTTTGCGCCGGTCGCTCGTCCGATTCTTTCTTCGAGCTCGGCTGGGAGCAGATTTTTTGCAGGCTGCTCTTTTGTTACGACAGGAGGCCGCTGATTCGATTCCCATCGAGCTGGCAGTGCGCGCTTTCTTATTTTACTGGCGGAAAGGCTTGTGAACTTGGCTTGATGGGGGTTACAACACAGTGGACGTGGTAGATTCAAGTTTGTCAGTTTAAGCATGTTGGTGACTTTTGCATAAGGAGAGGGAAGATTGATCGAGGCTTTGGGGAACAGTTCCATGGAACTTGGAACGCGGCGGAGGTCGATTTGCGTGAAGGAGACTTTTGGATAACCACTCAAGGTAAATTTTCCGCTTTCTTTTAGAAATATTTTACGTGCCCTTTTGCGATTTTTTACTTTAAGTAAGACACTTTTTTAAGCAAAAATAACAAATATTGTTTACCTTCATTGGACTTCTAAAATACTCATTAGCAGGTACTTAAATTGGTTTATGAAAAATTCAACTAATTAGCTCGGTAACTACGATCTTAGCCAAGTTTTATCATCGGGAAACATTAATTAGAAAAAAAATTGAATACAAAAAGTTACTTAATTTAATTAGCAAAGCAATTGTTTCCTAAGTGTAAATAGAAACAATGTACAATGTTATAATAATCGATAAATAATTGTGTAATTTCCATGCAATAAAATTGATATATTTATAAACGGTGACGTTCATTATTTACCGTTTGGCGCACGTATTCACTCAAAAAGCTGTACAGCGCGAAATTAAATTACAAAATTCTTGCGTTACTAAACCCGTATTGCCTTTCAAAAAAACTCAGATTACCTGAAATGAAATTAAAAAACGAAGCTAAAACTGCATTTTAAACTGCAAATAATTGAATTTAAAACCGAGTGGCGAATATTTTAATTCACAAAGCGCTTTTATTCGCCTTGCGCACAAAGTATTTTTTTATTTCACTATTAGCGTTATCCAAAATCGCGTTAAAATCGCGTTAATTGAAGCGACATTCTAACTGGCGGAACAAGCGTTTGAAAAGAGAAACCCTTGCAGTTAAAAGAAAGGGTTGTCCGTCAAAAGAAGAGTCTTTGGTAAAAAGTCATCTTTCTCTTCCTAAATATAAATTTACAATTACGACCTCTCGTTAATTACGAACCGTTCGTGCTGACTTTTTTCCCCCGCCGCGTAAGAGCCGTTTCGCTTAGTTAGGGACGGCTTTAAAACGAAGGCTCAGAAGGCGTGGGGAAATCCGCGGCGTAGGCAGTCCGTGATCGACGTGACCGTAGCTGCATCTTTGCCATTTGTTTTCTAGTGCTGGTTGGTTTAAGATTCAATTCTGCGAGAAAATGAACTCGGGCGTTTAATTAGTTTTTTTTTTTCACACTTGTCTCGAGAATTTGTTTGCTGGTGAATAAAACAAAACGGAAGTTATTGTTTTGTCATGACGTGAACAGTTATTATCATATTTATGAATAATTTGATGTGCGTTAAAACTAATGCATGAATATTATTTTTTTCGATTAATCATTTTAAAAAGTATCGTAAATCATAACGAGTTTTTGTACATAAATCAATTTCAATAAACCTAAAAGTCGTCATAAAGACGTATTTCCTTATTTGGATCTGGTAAATTTTTATTGAAATCAAAGGATAATTTATCTAAACCTGAAAAAGTATAAAGAAAAAGTATTCCTAGCCTTCGTTACATCAATTTTTGTCAAAACTATTTTACTGGAACACTGAAAAAGATTAATCGTCAAATTAATGTTCTCCTCAGCAACGAATAAATATCCTCGGCATCCAATACAAATTCCAGCCAGGACACTTTAATTTAAAATTTTAATTTGAAACGCAAAAGGCCTCAGTCGACAAAGCGAGCGGACGACATCTAATAGTCGAGTTCAAAAGCACCGACACCGAGCGGAACTCTGCGGGTTCCTCCTTGCCTCGATTAAATTTCATCGACCTCGAGGGTCAGGCCGGATCGGGATGCGTTACAATTATTGACGGGAGAGAGCTGCCGCTGCTGCCCAGCCTCGGTCATCGGTCGCGTATGAAAAGTTGTAATTGCGAAAACTTGGCGCAGATAAACCGCAGCAGCTCGTCGGGCACGCGCCGGCGAGCGACGCTTCGTTCCTTTTTGCGAGCTGCCTTTACTTTGCCGAGTTTGCCCGGGCTAATTCAATAAAAGTTTATATTGTTTCCCGGCATATTTACGGAACTTCAGGAGGTTATGGGAAAAATGTTTAATTAAACGGTCGCGGCTCGTTGACTTTTTGCGTTCAAGGCGGAAGTATAGTGCGATGGTTTATAGACTTTTGGTGGCACACGTTGCCTTTTTTTACCTTGGATAGTTATAACTGAAAGTAATGTTATGCATTGGAGTTCGTGAAAACTATTTAAAAAAAATCCGAAGGTACTGTGTTACGAGAAATTGTTTTTGAAAATTGTGATTAACCGTTTTCAATTTAGATAACGCGACCTTCGCAAGTTTAAGAATGTACACAGAAGCAATAAAATTTTAAATATAACATTAAAACAGGAAAAATTGTGTAACGTAGAATTACGAAGAGGTTCTTAAAGGGTAAACTCAAAGAAAACTTTTCAAATGTTATATGGGTGTCGATAAAGTTTAGAAACATTTGATGTTATTCAATCAATAACAAATGCCCAACCTTGAAATCACTGACCATGTAAAACTTTGTTTTATGATTATTTCCGGAATTTCAATGGTATAAAAGAAATAATTGTCAAGTGTAGCAAGAACTTTTCTTATAATAAGGGCTTTCAGATCGTAAATAGTAAATTAATGCATCTAAAAATATTTGTCAATATAATTTCCTGTGAGAATAGTTTGAAAAATAAAAATTTCTAACAATAAATAGTTATTTATTATCTTTCTAAATATGCTGATAAGAAATATTTGAGGAATTGAAAAAATAAATATCATTTTCAATCTCCAACATTGTTAAGGATCATATATCATGGACGTTTTGTTATACGAAGATATTTGTTACATGACAATCTTATACAACTTTTTTGTAACATCAGAACAGGTCTTCCGGAATCGAATAATAAATACATTGTCGTAATAAAATTCTGGAATTAGATCTCTGTCATAATCTTGTTTCTTATAGAATTTGGTGAGCCCTATAAAATTAATCTTCCGAGATCCGAATTGCAAATGAGACTTCCGTGTCACCAAATGTTTATTCCATGAATTTTTATCCTGAATAAAGAATGTAGGATTATACAAAAAGGAGGCGATCGTGACTGCACGTTATTACCCATCTGCAATTATGTTAATATCAAACCGTTTATATTTTCGGTAAATTTTGACACTATAGGAGAAAAGAGTAATAGATCGAAGAGACAATCTATATGTATACATATTTATGTATAAGGCAAACTTATAAACATGTACTGGAAGAGTTAAATATTTTATTATTTTCCATAATTTGTTTTAGTTAATTTATTATTTGTATATTGTAGCGATCGCTGTCTATTCAATATATGATTAATTATTAGTGATTCTGAATCAAAGTAGCTTACTAAAATGCAAAATGCATTCCTAATTTATTTGATCTATGACCTGCAACTAATTATTTGTTAAATGTAAGTGTCTATATGGAGTAGTGAACGAGTGAAATTGACTTGATTCAAGTGCAAACATGATTGTTCGCAGAACTATTCAATTTAACCTTCTTGTCATTCGTCTCAATCAACTGTTCGATTAAAATGTACAGTGATGAAATTAAAATTTGTTACGTCTGATTCATTCCAACTGATGCATTTCACAGAACATTTCAAACAATATTAATTAATCGATTGTTTTGCTGTATTTCAGTTTGCGAAAAAGAAAAAAATATTTATATGTTTATGTTTGATACAATACCCAAAAGTTCAGTGATAAATAAAAAATTCGCCCACAGCAAACGTCAATTTTGAACATTTTTATGCATCGTTAAAAATCTCTATATCCGTTTTATATTTGCGCATACGAGATTTTTACATTTTCATCGACTATTAAAATACTTACAACGTGATCCAATTATGTCGTCAATTTTGACATTTATATTAGCAAGCATTATATCAATTATTATTGGAATATTACAAAATTTAATATTAAAACTTATGGCATCAGACTTCAGACCATTAAATTCTTCCATATAAAAAGGTAATTAAAATTATACCTTCTTTTATAGCTGTACATTAATTTTTACGAGCCACTATCATCCCCAAAGGCATGCAGTTTCATCAAAAAGTTGACTTTCGAAAAACGACCGTCCAAGCCCCATGTCGAGGGGTCAGTTCCTCCAGACTCAATCAGCCCCAACATGCCATTAACGACTTTTTTTTAACGATAAGAGAAATTTACGGAGCTCTTTTCTCCGTCTCCTCCGTCTCCTCGGGGAGCTGGAACTTGTGCGTGCGCTTGGCTGAATAAAAAGCGTCCGACGTACGAGCGCGCCGACTATTTCAGTTGGAAAATCGTGGCTTTGCGGGGTGAGAAAAAGTTTAACGCGTCTGGGAAGCAAATCTCGAAAATGTTTTATGGCCTTTAACCGGCTCCGCGGGACCAGAAGAATACTTCGTTGACCGCCTTTCGAGAAACTCTGGATTTTATATACGCCGAAAATAGAGAAAATGTAAACAAACGATTGGTAAAAATGTTTACGGCTTTTAAGGGAAGATGGACAGGGCTGATTAATTCACGTGGATTTATGTAGAATTTTTGCGAGGTTAAGAAAAAGAGATGATTTTAAATATTATACTCAGTATGATGTAAAATGTTACATGTGTGGATTTAATATTTTAACGAGAAAAGATGGCAAACATCCTTTTTATGCCTTAAGAACAATAATGTTTGATGCGGTCCACCGCGATTGCGTTTCCTTGGTTCCAATGCGACGTGATGATGGTGGGCAAAAAAAGGCTCTAATCCTTTAAGAATTACGAGCGCCGCAATTGTACAATTGTAAAGTGTCAATATCACCTTACACGCTACGAATCACCGTCGCTTCTAAGTCAGCGATGCGCACTCGATCGAATGTTACAATGGCGCAAAACAATTCCACGGTATTCCAGAGCGCTCTTTTATATTCCAGTTTTATCTACAAATATTAAAAATAGCCAGGTTAACCTAGTAAGCTCGTGCGAATAGAATCTTAGCACGTATTGATCATTCGCATCGAAGTTACTATAATTATTATTCTTGTAAAACAGTATACAGCATGTCAATAGAAATGTACTATATTTAAAGTTTATGTAATCGAATTATGTAGATTAATAAAAAATCCGTTATGAAACCTCGAAGTAAATATCTGCGTAATAATTTATGCAGAATTTTTTTATGAAAAATTATTTATACGTTCTTTTGATATTATTGGAACAATAATTAAATATAAGTTAACTGATAATTAATGAAATAGAATCTTAATTAATTCAATTTAAATTAATATTCCTGTAAGTAAATATCTAAACTTAACGAATAAATACTGATTATATAGGTATCAAATAATTTTTCGCATTCATTATATGAAACGAACTATTCCTACAAAAATGATATTTTATACTTTTTTACGCAGGATAAAGATTCACGAGTACGAAAAAGTTTCTCAGAGCAATGAACGTTTTTAAACTTTTCTAAGAAAGTGAAAAATATAATAGGGGGACCCCGGCAAGATGGACCCCTTAAGGAAAAATGAATAAAAAATGGGTTCAAGAAAGAAAAATATAATCAATTAAAATTTTTTTCTAAAGTAGGCATCAAAATAAATAGGCTCGTGAAACCATAGCGATGAATTATTAAAACATATAATAAAAAATTTTTGAAAAACTTTTGAAATTTTGAAATCTTCAGAAATCGCCGGGCAAAACGGAAACTCTCAGGGAAAATCAATAAAAATTAGTTAAATAAGCATGTTTGATCATATTTATATATACATTTGTTTATAGAAATTTATGGCAACCGACGGGTTATTCTACATAAGCCTATCTCGTTTGCACCCGGGGAAAATTACGACGGTAGGCATAAACGAAGTTTCTCTCTCACTTTTAATAGAACGCATCTTCCCTCCTTATCGCGGTCGTCATAAACCCCTATTTATGATAATATAATATTATATAATTATATACAATATATAATATATATTATGTATATACTATATATACATAATATATATTATGTATATATTATATATACAGGACAGGGTGACCATTTTGTCCGGACCGTCTTGCCAGACTGGATAAAATGACTTTTCTTTGATAAAACTAGTGAAAAAAAAATTGATATTGAATATAAAAGGTTTTTTTTTTGTAAAATATCTATAAATACTACATCATGATATCATGTGTGAATTAATTTCATCATAGGTGTAAAAAGTAAGTTCACTTTTTTACCTTGATAACATCGTAAGTTCACAGACTAAAATTAATTTTTTGATTTCTAAGCGGTGTTATTGCCGCGAGCAGCGACACGTACTGAAACTTTGATGCTAATGACACATATTGTTGCTACTCTGTAGCTCGCGCTCAAAAAAGGGATGAACAAATAGAAAACGACTGCTAGTAAAATGATTTTATTAATCGACCTTACAGTTCGACGGCTTCTAGACGAGTGAGAATCTTCTTGCTAAAAAAGGCTGCTCAAAAGCAAAAAAAAAGGAGAGTTTGTTTTCTCCATGGAAACAAACATTAACCGGCTTTCTGTCGTCCATGAGAGCTACTTGCGTCTCACCCAGCGCATTCATCTTTTACTGACGTTTGTACGTCATTGATGAATAAAATCGCGGCCCCGGACGATCCTTTTAATCGCCGTGCTCGCTTGCCTTTGAAATTTATCAATTTCAGAGAAATTGTGCAAACAATTACAATTTTTATGAACATCAGTAACACATATAATATACTTGATTTATTTCAGAATTTTCGTAACAGCGATATACATCGCTAATATATATCAGAAATAATATGGGGTGTCCGTTTTGCCCGCTATGACCATCTTGCCCGGGTCTCTCCTACTAAAGAAAACTCGTGCAATTCTACGGAAAATAAACTTATACAAGCTGCAAATAAGCGAATTTTTTCAGCATTTTTTTTTTTTCGTTTGCCTCGTGCAGCGAAGTAAAAATTATGCCTAGAATTTTTTCCTCAATAGTCGAACTGCAACAGTTTCTTTTCGCAACGGCAAAATAATTCATTCACACCCTGGGGGAAATTTCACCATTATTTTTGGCCTGTTCGCCAATATTTGCCCAATTCCATTGGTGAAAAATTTTTAATAAGAATTTAAATTAAAATTTATATGTTAAATAAAAATGTAATTAAAATTTTGTAGGATTAATAAGTAAATGTAGAATGTAAATGTAGATTAAAATTTTATATTTAAAAAGTGAAATTTTTCGCCGATACCTTTTGTAGCGAGCAAATGCATATATTTTTAATACTTTTTGACACGGGTGTAGAAGTTGATTATTCTCGCTTCGCTCACGCGAAAAATGTCTCGCAAGGCAGTGTAGTAATCTGCTGGTTAATAAAAATTTATTGACTTGTTTAAGCGACGTTCTTTCCAACGCCAGAAGTTGGTAGAACATATATAAAGTTATTTTTTATATAACATTAAACTTTATTTTTAATTAATATAATAAAGATATTAAGTGTATTTTTTCCTATAAAATTAAAATTAAAAATATTAAACAAAAATGCTTTGAAAATTCATTTATTATTATTTAGTTATTATTATTATTATTATTTATTATTATTTTTTATTTATCAATCAATTTTAGTTTTTAATTTTATTATTAATATCATTTTATCTTATTTGCCAATTTCAACATTATTTGGCCAAGTTTTTGGTGAAAACGGTGTCGTTTTTAACAGCGCGGCTGGCCAAAAACTAGGCCAATTTTTAAAAAATTGGTCAAATACTGACGAAATAATGGTGAAAACTTCCACCAGGGCAGCTTCGTGCTTTAAAAACTGGCGCGTGTTAGGAAAAGTGTCGAGAATCTTATCGAGAAATTCCATTTCTGCTTTTACTTTGTGCAGTATTATAAGATTCATGCGTTAGTGTGATATTTCGCAGCGGATAATAATTTTAAAATGATTGTAAAAATGTGTAGTCGTAGAAAGAAATTTTTTTTGTTGATAAAAAAATTATAGTTAAAGGATACTAGTCATTTATATATTTAAATTTATTCAATAGATAGAACTATACATCTTTATATTAGATTTATGGAAACTTACGCAATCTTGCGGAGAAAAAAAGTTTCCTGTTTCGTAGGACTGGTATAAAAAAACTTACATACTAAAAAATATAAGTACTAAAATAACATAAAATAAAATTTATTTGATCGTATATAATAAAATGGCATCGTAATCGTAAATTAAATAAAATAATAAAATACGTCGTTTTCATAAAATAATGGCTAGAAATTATTGTTTCAACTAATTCCGTTAATCAATCAACAAATTAAACCTTAACAAAATTTTAGCAACATTATAAAATAACACTTTAATACTATTTTTAATACAAGGTTAACAGTTTAGCAGGTTTAAATTTGTAATTTACTTAAACAAAGACCTTGTTGTATGAGTTATAGTCCTATTCTGCCTTCCGACATAATATGTAGAGTAATATGCTCGCATCACTTTATTTTATCTGCTATCGCTCTCGCAATTCGTCCCCCTTGATAAAAGATAAATTGTACAATTGTGTCTCTCCGCTTTAACGACTGCGCGTTCGCTAGCTCATTAATCAATATACACACTTGCACTCGCATTTATGTGTTAATGAAAGTATTGAAGAGATTGCTGTAATTTGAATAATCTTAAGCTTATCTTTCACGCAGATATTTACAAAACATAAAAATTTCATTCACACGTTGCTCGATTAAAACCAGTCGTGCATGGACAAGTACTGTACGCAGAAGTAGAATTCGACTAAGAAATGTGGGATCTTTTAGGTTCACGTGTAGAGTTTTAATTTTTTTTAGAAGCTGACCTTAATTCCTAGATTAAGGATATTTTTACCAACATTCTGTGTTCAAAATAGCTCTTAAAACCACAGTACCACCAGATTTCATCTATTTAAAGGGTTCATTTAATCCTCGAACTTTTATAAAATTTTGCAAAACTGCAAGTTAAAAATAACTGTTTTTACTCGCTCAAAAGCTTGCTATAAGTAAAACGCAAATACTTTAAGCACAAAAGAGGATTATCAGCAAGCGTTTCAAACTCGTATACACTGTTTAAAGATGTTTAAGCATTCCGAATCACGAAAACATTGGCTGCAGCGCCGAGCTCGCATGCGCGGGCGGATAATCGGCGGGGGGTAACGCACCAACGTAAACTCTCCGCGTCTATTTCCGCGATCGTCTAACTTTATCTATAAGTCGTTCGCTCTCGCTTCAGTCGCAGTCTCGATCCGATGCGAAAACTATTAACCTCTGTAGTCTGCAGGGCAGAGGTCGCTAATGGGAAGGGGGCGGGGGCAGTCTCGAGTTTCACGGGGGACAATGTGAATTTTCGTCGCCGGGGAACGAACGGACCGCGGGGTAAAAAATAAAGCGGCTCCTGACGTATCGCGTGTCGCTTTTAAAAATAGAGCTGCGTTTGCCTTTCAGCACATTTTTTTTGCTTCCCTCCGCACTCTTTGTTGCGCGCGGTAAACACTGAGCTGCTGCGGGGGACGCGTGACTGGAATTTTGATATGCTTTCAAAGTGTTTTTAAACGATTTTTACTTTTTTCTGTCTATTTCACTTTTTGCTGTCTGCACGGGAATTATAGCTTTCCTTTAGATTGATAGGCGCTTGAACGGCTGCGTTATTTTTTGTGACTTTTCTTTTTATTTTTTTTTTGTTTTTTTTTTTTTTTTTGTTAAAACAATAAAGTTTTAGTACCAGGAAAAATGTTTTTCAGCGCGCAGCTGAATAAAATCTGCCGGTGTAATTCTCAGTTTTTCTTAATAGAAGCAATAAATGTTAAAGTGGGAAAATTATCAATCGAGAAACGTGGCGAGCAGTACATCATCGATTTAAAAAGTGTGCATGCACCTCGCACGAGCGCGACGCAAAGAAACAGAGCTTTTATTGCACATTAAAACGAGTGCGCGCACATAAATATCGCGTAAACATAACCAAGACGTAAATCAATCGATTAGCGAAACGATGATTCGGGGACAGAGAGACGCGCGGAGTATACATAGGATTTTATTGCGATACAATATTCCGAAGACGCAGAGCGCAACTGGTAAGTGGCTTTATCAATGGGGATAAGGATAAATTATGGCGTATTCGTATAAGCTCGACTTTAATGAATAGATGGTGGCAGTATGATCGAGGACATGCGCGGGGGTGAGTCGCTCGGGCCGGGCTCGCACACGCGAGGCTAGGATTCCCTGCATTCAAAGGTCGGACGAGGCATCAATGACTCAACTAATGATCTGGCACGTGATCCGCCTGTCGGCCGGCCTTCACGGACCCTAAAGAATTCACGCAGCCACTTATCGTCAATCAATTATAATTGAGGAGCGCACTCGTGGAGATTTAGATTTAAAAAGATGTAGCCACTTTTTAATCGCCGATTCGGCGCTCAGCTCCTTCGGAATGTAAACACGCGCTTTCTCGAAAAGATGCAAAATCGTGAATTTGTGATTTCTTGGAAGCGGAGACTTGGAGAAATTTAATTATAACAACGATACGCTGTAACGTCAATAATAGCTCAGTACGGTAGATGCGGGTTTTAATTAAAAGTAACAATTGGTATTCACATTGCAGTGCATGCGTCGGTAAACGCCGAATAATTGCTTTATCTAATTTGATCAATGTATATTTGATAATTGTGCAAGACCAATGAATAGATTGTTGTTATATATAGAAATTGATATAGAAGTCATTTTGCAAAAGTACTGTGTGTCAAGTCAGCGTAATCGAACAATTAAGTCACTAAAAAATTGGCAACCAGATTTCTAACACATTTGTTATAATGTTAGACCGACAAACCATATAGTAATGGTCTATTTTTGGAGTACTAAAAGAAACCCTTACAATCTAAATAAAGCCAACATTGCACTTATTCTTCTAAACTAAATTGCTTTTAGAGTAAACGATATGCCCATTCATTTTTTCTACGCAAAATTTACCACCAGACAAAAAAGCCCACTGCAGAAATGTTTACTCCAAAGCCGCGAAATAAACTTTGTACACTCGCCTGCGAAGTAACCCCTTGACATTTTTATATTACCCTTTCCTCGGGCGAGTTGCTCCCCCAAGTAAACAAGTTTTCAGCCTCACGCGCAAAAAATAAAAGCGACAAGTTCACACACTACATCACACACGCGTAATCGCCTTTGTCGCGCTTGGCGAAACGAGAGCGATAACGAGATGAGGCGCGCTCACCTGGTGCTGATTATTTTCATCAAAGCTCCGCGCTTAAAAGGGACAGGAGGGAGGGAGCCTCGGTTTAACCTTTGGTCGGTTCAGTGCCTCCGCTCGAGAGTCGAGTCGTATACACGTGGATTTGAAAGAGCAGGTGCCGATTTTGCATCTGATGATTTTTACACGCAGGAGAGCTTTCATCCTCGCGGTTGACTTTACGACCAGAACAGCGATAAAGCTTCATCGGCCGTGGAAAACAATGTACCCGAAAACCGATTTTATTGACGTTCACGAGCATGATTATTTTTTTTTTAAAGTACAAGAAAAATGTACAACTTTCTTATTGACAAAGAATAAAACGAGTGCCGTTAATTTAAAAGAATATCAAAAGCTAAAAACCCAAAACAAGCTTCTTAGACCTGGCAATTATTTGATACGACTGCCAGCTGGCTAATCACAGCACCCGTCGCGGACGATAACTATACTAATTAAAGCGACAATTACGCGTGCGGTTCATGCTCTACATTATTAGGCATCATCCCATATGGGAAATTAGCGAAGTCACGTGCGGCGCAGCTGTCAGGCGGAGCGGCATCGATTACGCTTAGCTGGCTTTCCGTGCCATGATCGATGATACACCGCAATCGCGGCAGTTCCGACGCGGAATCCGAAATATTAATTCCGTAGCTCTGTCTTCCGCGATACCCTTCGCCTGAATAATGAGTTCATTTTCTAGGGCTGAACTGCCATTCGTGCGCTCTCGCGTTTCTGCCGCTTGCTCGTTTTCCGAAATTAAATTTTTTATTTCGTTCCGCGCTCGATCAAGCTGCCTTGAACAATCGTGCTTTGATTCTTAACGATCAATATAAAATTGTGTTTTTTTTATCGCTTTTCTTCGGTTATTTCCTCTTGTGATGTATACATTCTCTTGAAAAGCGCCGTAAAATCAGGACTGATTTTACATAATGAATCCAGCCGAGCGGCCTTTTCGATACTAAACTGCCTTTAATGCTTCTCATTTCCTCTCTCGTTCATTTCCTCCCAGTTTTATAAATTGGATTCGAAGGAGAAATTCCAGCGCACGAGAGAGGGCCAACTCGTTCCTCCGCGACCTTTCCACGCTACTCTACTACACTCCCTCCCTCCCTCCCTCCTCGTCGTAAAATCTCTCCACCGATACACCGCCAGACGAGCGTTCGAGACGTACTACGGCAGGCTACCCACTTCTCCAAGTACGTTTAATGGACTTCCGAGTTTCTTACCCGGTATATACACTTCTTCTGCCGCAAGTTTCCCAAAGGCCTGGAGGAACTGCATTGTCGGTGTCGTCGTCGTGGTCGTCGTAGTCGTCTCCCGGCGTCGCTGTTCGCTGCTCCCGATACTCGAACAGAAATTTACTGTATATTTATGTGTGCGTACGGGCACTCGCAGTTTCGAGACGTTCGTCAGGAAACTGAAACTCAATCTTCCGTGCGAAAATTCTGCGTCTAACTTTTAAACTTCCTGCAGTAAGGTTTTAATCGACTGTTTTGAAAAAATATTATTTTTATTTAATATTGTCTGGTTATCCTTTAAAAAAAAAAATACATTAAAATCTTTTAAAAAAGTACAGAATTAAGCTACAAAATCGACACATAATGTAATAAAAAAAGTTATTATTTAAAATTATAGTTTCAAAAATGAAAAATTGTCGTAAACATTTCACATTTTTGTATTTTTCTGCTTGACGCAAAAACCTCTTTGTATTCGAGAACAATAAAAAACAGAGTAAATTTATCAAGACGGGGACTTTACTTTAAACGCAAAAAATTTCTTTTACGCGAACCCTCGCGCCCCATTCTTCTTGGCCGGATGTAAATCTTTTCATCTAAACGTATTCATCCCTTTAATACAATATAAGTGGTTCTCGGCGATATTGAAACGCGGAAGTCATAAAACACGCGAAAACCGCGCGAAAAGATACATCGGACGTCCCGGTGGCCTCGTCCTCACGCTTCTCGCAGTGATTCATGCGTTCCGTCCTACGCGAGACGGAATTCTTCTTTTGTAAAGCAGAGAGTGACCATCCTCTGATTCCTTTCTCTCTTTCTGTTTTTCCATCTCCTCCGCCCTCCCCCCCCCATATCCGTCTCTCTTCACGAGGGGGAAAGTCTCCTCCTTTTATGACAATGGCGTAACGAGCTTTCTCGGATTCTTTCGCTGTCTCGGATTAAGTCTACCTTTTTGGACCTAAAAGAGAGAGAAAGAGAGAGGGAGAAAGAGAGAGGTCGGACTTGGAGGGAAGGAGTAAGAGAAAAATTGAGTGGCGTGTAAAAGTCTGTGGACCGGAGATAAATATTTTTGGCGAATCTCTCTGGGCCGGCTTATTACCGAAGATTAATTCCTTAAAGGAGCAGACGTATTTCGTATCGTTAGCTCTTTCAGACGATGTACTTGTATGGGGGAAGACAAATGTATACGTTTTAATGCAAAGGGTAAAAAGTATCACTCGGCTTGCTCACTCTTTATTTAATATTAATAAAACAGTAAGTCGAAACGTTGTTAAAATTGTTTGGTTTGGTCGTCCTTTGCTTTAGTAATTGATGTGTCTAAAATACTTAGTAACCTCCTTGATCACATTGAAGGACTCGTAAACAAATTATCAGTATATAATTAATTGAAGGAATTTCCCATGGACCTTAAACCTGCACTGAACTTTCGTAGAAAACAACGTTCAATCGAAAATAATGTTTTTCAATACTCTCTATAGCTCATTATAACGAATGTTTGTATACAACAATCATTCAGTGACGACCTTTTAAAATTAGATCATCAATATTCGACAGAGTAATTAATTTAAAAAAACATGCTGGCCCTGGTGGAAATCGCCCATTTTTCTCCCATTTATGAAACGCTTTTTTCCACATGTTTTAACCATTTCCTAGCCAT